>OX381710.1:75720167-76245623 GCA_947462335.1 Harmothoe impar | reverse complement strand
TGCCAAACACTATAATTGAATTAGATTATAGCCCACCCTCAATTCCAATCACTGTTTTCTAATCAATTTGTCAACATGAACGATATTGAACAAAAACACATTGGACCACACTATTGTGCGCATATATGGGATGTATAGGACTGAGTACCTGTCCCGACTGCACTGCGACTGTTGCTGGAGGGGGTACCGGGGAGATGCGCCCTTTAAGAGTGCGTGGTAGTGGTGGGGGTCTGACCAAGGCCGGTCCCAGATCAAGATTCATATGCCTTTATTGTGTTGTTTTGTCTGTAGATACTTGTATGCATATTGCTGCATGGTGGCGTAGAAGGCTTGACCCCCCCCCTCCCCTTTTGTAGCCCATGCCCCTAACAACAAGATTCAAGTTCTTGTCGGATCTTGAGAACAAAAAGAACCCACAATTACAACAATAGTATCGCTCAGAAGGAGATTAGATGTGTCACCCCTACTACTCCCCATAGGGGCGTATAATCCTAGTCTCAGGGAGTTATATTCTTGGCGGGTAGGCATCATGATTATGTCCTCCAAGATCTAATTCTAATATAATCTTAAGCTAGGAAAAGCCAGAACCCAGTCTTCATTAAACTTGAAAAATTGATTATTCATTCTCTGTGCAACCCCCCCCCCCCCCCCCGCTCTCCCCTCCCTGACCAGTGTACCGTGTTTGTCCACACACCAACTGTACATATTTTAAGATCATCGAAATCCGTTAAAATATGTACAGCGCAAAATAAAATAAGTTAACGGTATCATGCGGCAGCTAATACCACGACTATCTCAGTGTGGTTCCCTGGCCGGGGTGTTATTATGAGGGGTGCGACAAGCAGGATAGGGGGGAGGGGGGCATCAGAGCATGACCTCAACACCTGGGGCTCTGAGCAGACCGTCATCACAATACATTGAAACATAGTTTATGATTACTCTGATAAACCATGGGTCAGATTTTAGATTTAAATGTTTCATAAATGACACAATGCTGTACACCAGCATCATGTAATATCCAGCTTTGCATTCCAACGGGCTTGATCTAGAAAAAACTGCAGATTTAGTCTGCTATTTTTAGACGGGTCTTATCATTATCCCTTAGATTTTCTAACTGGGTCTATAATATTGGTATTAAGTGATATATGTCTCCCCACTTCATGACGACCCACATGCAGATTATCTAAAGCTATGTCCCGAGGATCTCTTACCCATACACCTACACGCAGGCATTTATTCCTTACTACCATAGCACCCTGAGTATAAGGGAACGTTCACAAATGACGTCACCTGCTACTACAGTGCTAGGGGGTGGGGTGGGGTCTTTGGGTTTAGTGACACAAAGTGACATGGGGGGTGGGGGGGGGGGGTGTCAGGTCTGTGTGCCATCACCTTTTAAGTCCAGACTTAAAACAACAATATAGAGCATGGAAAAAATGGAAAGACGACTAATTAAGATAAGGGAATTCCCCAGATCGGTTAATCAACCCTTTAAGGGTGTCCAAAGTTTGTTGATGCAAGCTGTGGGGGGCAAGATTTTTTTTGCAGAAATTTTCCCTCAGGGCGACGCTTTTCTAATTACAATAGAGCTATAGCCTTGCGTATAAGCCGCCCCTAACTTAGAAGAATCATATAAGTTGCACAAGGGGCCTATTTATGGCGACTTTAGTACTGTAGTACACATCTAAAAAACTCACGTATAAGCCGCATCCTGACTTTGCCTCGCTCATCCTACACGTATAAGCCACACTGGCGATCTGACTTGTGTAGTAGCCACAGGCTATACGGTGTACATGCAGTGTTACGGTACTCATGATGCATTCAACTAGACCTTATGTAGCTACATTATTACTCTGAACCGGTAAAGTCACATGTACATCATATTCTGGACTCTGTAGAACTAACCCCCCCCCCCCTTTGGGCTCGATGTACGTACCTGCGGATAGTAGTACATGTCTGTGTACATACTAATACCCGCAGGCATCCAGCGTAGGTGAGGATGAGGAATTTTCACCAAAACAGGGATACTCAATTAATATTCTGGACTCTGACTGCATACTATCTACCAGTAACCAATTAGTGGGGAGTATTGAAAATCTAAATCACGCCCCACAACATATACCGAGAGACCCTTTTACTCCCATGCCACTATTTGTCACAAAATCCAAATACCTTACCACCCCCTAACATGTGATGTCGTTTGTAAACGTTCCCTAGGTAATCACCCTGCGTGCAGCGTGCAGCCACATGGCCTGGTATATAGGTGAGAATCCATGGGCTTTAGTTTACAAGATATTGTTAAGTGGATTGAATACATATGTAACTAGTTATTCTACCATTATAAAATACATATAAAGATATGTTCCTGCTTAATTCTACCGCATTGTAGGCTGGATACCATGTATAATACTGTGGGGTCTGCATTGGTGTCTGAGATTGTACTTCGTAACCTTAACCCTTTAATGACTGCATAAGGTCTCAATGCATTATAGCTTTGGTCGTCATGACGCATGCATACAACCCTGACGAATAACTTGCCAGTGCTGCACTCAAGCATCATACCAACGCTGTGGGGTTGAGACACTGCTAAAAGGGTTGGCATGATGCACCATTGTAGCACTGGTAAGTTACTCGCTGGGGAAGCATTGGTGCATCATGACGATAAATATAATCTTTTAGCGACATACGTCCTTAAAGGGTTAAGTGTAAGTGTCGTAAAGCTCTGACAGCTACACGCCACCACACCCTTGGATCCTATTGAGAGACTCTCCACAACATGCACACTATCCAAGCAGGCCTTTGTATGTAGACATGACTGTGGCTGAGGAGAGAGAGCCCCCCCCCCCACACACACACACACACCACACACACCTACACGGCCCCTCCCCGTGCAGTGGTGGCGGCCACTATGACACTAGTGCCTCGGGACTGAGATGACATTTACGACCAGATAGCGGCCTGGGATCATAATCTTCAGCTTACTGTGGACACCTTAAAGGCCCAGCGCCCCTATATATACGGCTGAGTACCTGTCCCGACTGCGCTCTGACTGTTACTGCACGTGCAGTAAGATCTGCGCCTTTAAACTCGACAGGCTAACATGCACAGGGGACACCAGGTCTAAGGGGACAAGGGTCACCCCCCCCCCCCCCGCGCACCCCCACCACACACACTAGAGGACAAGTGATCACCCCGACCCCAGGCCTGACCTCCCTACAGTTGTTGGCTTGATACTGTCATGCAACAGGTGCAGAGCCACCCGTCACGGCTTCTGCATTTCACTGCTGTGCTTTAGGCCACTCCGAATAACCGTGCGCATCACTAAAATCTCCTTCTTTGGATTCAATTTTTTTTTTTTTGCAAATTTTAGTGAAAAAGACATGACTGAATTAGACACATAATTTCATACTTGGTATCAAATAAAGCTTACAGTGCAGCAAATGTACTGGGCTGGGTGGAAACATGCATATTTACAACTTTCGCAAATCCTTAATCTATTAGTAACTGAAATGTAAATGTGGTTCATCGAGTACCTGCAATACTCTATATGTTCTAGGTCTCTGCAAAAAAAGTCATTATAACTGTCATGGCTTATATACATACAGACATAGTACTCCGTCTAAATCTTCATCCAGTAGGGGGAGGGGGTAACATTAGGGACCTTTAGCAAACCCGACGTAGCTCATTTAACCCAGACGTATCCTATGCTTTCAGCACTGCTACGCCTGCGTTTAATGAGCTTTTACGTGGTTGCTAAAGGTCCCTATTAAAGGACCAGAAAACCTAACTCGTGTATAAGCCACACCTAGAGTTTGCGCCGATCCTATAAGCCGCAATGGGGATTTGATTATGGTGACTTTACTATTGTATAATAGTAGGAAGAAATCTCGTATAAACCGCACCCTGATCATGGGGCCGATCATATAAGCCGCCCCACCGATCTGATTCGCCCTGTGCGCACCAGCCAATCTCTCAGTCCGGTAATGGTATGTCGGGGGGGGGGGGGGGTGTCCTCTTGTAAGGGGGTGGCAGTAGTTTATTACCCGGTCACAGGTATTCTCTTTAACCCTTTAATGACAGCATTTCATTGAAAGATAGCATTAGTCGTCCTGATGTGCTAATGCATTCCCTGGGCTCGGTTTAATGAATGTTATAATACCATGTCAAATAACTGTGTGTCTTTGTTACTAAAATAAGGGGGGGGGGGTATAACTTCAGCAACGCTGAAGTCCCATCCTAACTTGTTTGGCAAAGTATATTAATACATAACTTCTAATCAATAGTTAACATGATATAACGATAAAACAACAAAATCTGGTTGGGTATGAAATGTAAAAACAAATGTTTATTTTCAACAAATAGGAATTCCCGATTTATAAATCGAAGTTAGAGTGTAATGTAGATGGATACCCAATTCATGATGTTTTAAAAAAATGGTCAAACTGTGAGATAAAAAAGTGCCAAATGAAGTTAAATTGTTAAAAGAATGAAGTCAGACCTGCAACCCAAGTATATGTTATGGCACTGAAATGTCCCATTACCAGTCGCAGTATGCGGTAGGCCGACATATTAACCATGCAACATGGGGGGGGGGGGGTACAGATGTCTCTCAAATATTGCATCTGTTGTCATGATTAACCAATGCAGCCCCTGCGAGTAACTCGCCGGTGCTGCATTGATGCATCATGCCGACTGTTCACAAGTGTCTGAATCCCACAGGGTTGGCATGATGCTTGAATGTTTGTACACTGGCGAGTTACTAACCAGGGCTGCATCAATGCATCCATGCATCAGCTGTGTATTTGAAATATCAAAAAAAAAAGAGAAAAAAATGCCCTCGGGAATGACATCAACATTTTATAACTATGATGTGTGTGTGTGTATATATATATATATATATATATATATATATATATATATATATATATATATATATATATATATATATATATATATATATATATATATATATATACATATATATATATGATATTCTGTTTATCCCTTTAATGACGGCATGTCATAAAAGGGTTAAATCTTTCGTCACAATGCACTAATGCAGCCCCAGTGATAAACTCGCCAGCCATCTTTTAGCGAGTGTCAATAAAGGGTTAAAGGGTCAATGATACCCCTATGACATGTTTGCCTCTAACCGTAAATGATAAATTGTAATCAATATCACCCTCACCCAATCCCTATTGCCGGGATTGCGACATCGCAAAATGATGATTGAAATATTATTGTATTTGAAAAGTCAGTTTGAGACATGTAGTCAAACTGAAAATAGAATGCATTAGGACATGGAATTCAATCATATGCCTTATATATGTAAGTTACTAACTCATAACATATCCTCTTATAGTCGAATCAGTAATAAAGGAACCTAACGGCTTCATAGTTTGGTATCGTGCTATATTCTACACGTTCCCACAGCGCTACCTGTATGTATATCGTGCCAGATACTCTTTAAACCTCCACCGCCCCTATATATAGGGCGGAGTACCTGTCCTGACTGCACGCGGAATGTCGCTGGAGGGCTACCGAGATTTGCCCCTTTAACATAATTACAGGTGCTAGCCCGCCCTGAACTACCCCCCATTACCTGAGGCTGTACATGACACACCATGGACGCCCCTGGTCTAATGGGGGTAGACCCCTAAATTCGACATGGCGACATGGTCATTTCTTAGAATCGACATGCGACATGGAGCTTAGTGACATGAGGAAAACAATAAGTGACATGACATAGGGTATTTCTTAAAATCGACATGGGACAAGACAGGCTCTTAACAGCGACATGGGACATGGGGATTTAAGTGACAGGTGACATGGCCATTTCTTAAAATCGACATGCGACATGGGGACCCCCCCATCTATACCCCCGGTCTAGGCACGCTGTGCTTTGTTTAAGGCATACTACAGAGGCAGCCCCAGGTGCCTGGTTCCTCCCTCAGGGGGTGGTCCCTGTCTACGTAGTGTCGTCCCCAACCCCCCCCCCCCCCCCCGGGGGGGGGGGCACTCCCTATCTTTTCTATAGTCACTATATGTGAACATCAGCTCAAATCAGGTACCCTTATCAAGGGGCGAAATTTTCAAAAATCATACGGTTTTCAAGGGAAAATTAGCAAGAAAGCAGACCTAAATGACAGATGACTCTGAGAAATACACTCCACTTACGGGTCACTCAGCAAAATATCCCCTTCTCAAGCGTGACCAAGAAATATGATAAGAAAATAAAGTAAAAATTACCCTTCAAAGCTCTGAAAATGTACCCCTTTCTCCCAAAATTTGCTTAGAAAGCACCCCTTATCAAGGGCCCGCACGGGCCCGTGCCTAGAACCACAAAACGGACCCATTCCCTAGCAATCGTGTTCACACATGGTATCCAAATCTGAGGGAGTGCCCCCCCCCTCCCCGGGTGCCCAACCCCTGGTGGACACGTCTCACCGCGGTGTCAGACCTGTATATAAAGCCGACCCGACACCGGCACTCAGCAGTCTGCAGCACCACGGGACGTCAGCCCTCAACACCGAGCCTCCTGCCACCTACACTGTTGGCGCCTTCAGGCCTGTGTCCACTGCACTCTACATGTATAACACTGTTATTTCGGTGCCAAAACTGGCTTTGACACAGCAAAACAGTGTTATATATGTTAGTGTACACAGGCCTAAAGGCCCACAGTAACTATTTGCTGTCAGAGACTTCGTTACAGATTGGAGGACTCAAGATGTGTCTCCACTCACGATGCACGACCAGGGACCACAAAGGTGAGTCTGCAGTCTGTCCCTTCTCCCCGGGGGGGGGGGGGGGGGGGGGGGGATACTCACATTTTTTTGACGCGGGTATGGCTCTAGACCCCTAAATTCGACATGGCGGACATGGGCATCTCTTAAATTCGACATGCGACATGAGGCCAAGTGACATGCGACATGAGGCTTAAAAAGATAGTGACATATGACATGGACAGTTCTTAAAATCGACATGGGACATGAGCATTTTTAAGCGACATAGACATGTAACATGGCCATTTCTTAAATTCAACATGCGACATGGGAACCCCCACATCAAGGGCCCACGGGTGTGGGGCTGGCCCTTTGACAACCCTTACCCTTGGTGAGGGGGATTTTGGTCAGAAGTGACCCTTGCTGAGGGGGATTTTGGTCAAAAGTGACCCTTGCTGAAGGGGATTTTGGTCAAAAGTGACCCTTGCTGAGGGGGATTTTGGACAAAAGTGCCTAGGTTTTAGCAATTTTCCCTGAGGAGTCGGCCTTGGTGTAAGAATTTAGGTAAAAAGTGATCCTCGGGCAAAATTTTGCCCTTTTTGGGGGGATTTTGTTGAACTCTCCGAAAAGTGACCCTTGGTGAGGGGGATTTTGGTGAAAATTGACCCTTGATGAGGGGGGTTTTGGTGAAAAGCAGACCCTTGGTGAGGGGGATTTTGCTCAAAAAGTACCCTTCCCAGCCGCACACCTGTATATACAAAATAAACCAAGTGCCCCCCCCCTCCCCCCCCCCCCCCCCCCCCCCCCCCGCCCGGGCCCTTCTCACACTGAGTCACAGCATGAGGTGTGGTTTGGTTGACCCCTCACTATCAGCCTCACCATACTCACAACATTGTGCAGTTACCGTAAAACCTCGCGTAGAAGCCGCGGCTTGTACGCGAATCAGAGCCAGCTTTCTTTTGATACCAAACATGCCTATATGGGGTGCAGCTTATACGAGAGTTTTTAAAAGTATAATACAGTACTAAATTTACAATTTTCAAATACGCTATTAGGCTTATTGGATTTCCCAAAGTTATGGGTGGGTAATACGCGAGTTAGGTTTTAAGCGAGGTTTTACGGTAGTCTGTGTGTTGACGCCCACAGTGGGTTATGCAATCAGAAAGGCCGAAATATAAGAGGATTTTATAACAAGGGATCCAGATCCATTTCAGGAACTTTTTTTCTCTCAGGTGTCAGGCACAGCCATAGCGATCCAGTGCTACTATTGGTAAAAGCAGGCCATGTACGAACATGTACATACTCTATTTAATGGCCATATGGCCTTAGCAAGATGATCAGTGGTCAGCGCCATTCCCACTGGTACTGGTGACATCTATTCTTACTGTCAGTACCAGCTTAAAGCCCCAGTGCCCCTATATATATAGGGCTGAGTACATGTACCTGTCCCGGCTCCACTCCGACTGCCGCTGGAGGGGTACCGAGATCTGCGCCTTTAAAGGCGCACTGAACCCACGACGTCATTTGCGTACAAAACTCGGCAGGGTTAGGTCCTGGGTTTAGTGCGCCTTTAAGTAATGGCTGCCTGCATAAAATAGGAGTCCGACTAGGCAGGATAAGAACCCGTCATTTATATGTGTATTCTCCCTATAATGATAACTATAAGAGCGATGTGGAAGTGGCTAATTATGAGTATAGATATACAAAATGTATAATGCAGCTGTCTTGGTATTAATGCAGGGGGTCTGGATGGGGTCCCGATTTTGCCTGTCGATTTTAAGAAATACCCATGTCACCCTGTTGATTTTAAGAAATGTCCATATCCCAGGTCACTAATTCTTAAATTCCCCACATCGCATGCCACTAAGCCCAAAAATGCCCATGTTGCCATGTTGAATTTAGTGATCCACACCCACAATGCAGCCTATTCACTATTCACTATGTCCCACGCCATCAACACTGGTCTACCTGCCCTGACTGCTCCCCCTCTACCCATCTAGGGCTAACGAATCAGGCTAGTCTACGTGCAACATATCGATTTTAAGAAATGCTCCAAGTATCATGTCACTATCTGTTTTTTTCTCTGCCGTCTAGTCATGTCACTATCATTAAAGCCTGAAGAGGCCCATGTTGCCAGGTCGAATTTAGGGGTCTAGGCTAGTACTATCACTCTAGTGGGTTTTAGGGAGGAGAGCTGATGGGTGATGTCCTGGGTGGCAGGATTAAGATACAAAGACATGAGCCATCTTGGGGCTTAGTGAAATGAGACAGCAGGGAAAAAATAGATAGTGAAATGAGACATGGATCACTTCTTAGAAATTGTTATGGGGAAAAGGCTATTTATAAAATTCAATGGACACACACGGTGTCACCTGCCCCCCCCCCCCCCCGTTCAAGGGCCCCAAGAGTAGTCTGTGTTGCCAATTAAGGCTGTGTCTAATGAGATCGTACCGATTGGATAGTCTTTGACAGGGTGACGTCTTTGACCAGCAAGCATTATGATGGTTGAAATGGGGCCTATATAAAAAAGAAAAAGTTAGAGTATATTATAGCACTATATTTTATTATTTTCATTTCGATTTGGTTATAATTACAGACTGCCTTAACTAAGTATTGTAACAAATAATGTACGTTCATTTACCAATATTACCATTATTTGTTGTGACGTATTTGACCATTCAGTAAAACATTATTTTCATTATAGTAAAAAAACATAGTTAATGGTTCATTTCTTCATTATGTTTTAGAAGGCTTACACCTCACAATTATCCTTTAAAAGGATCCCCTCTTTTCCCCCTGTAAAAAAACAAATCATTGTGCATTGGTCAAAGACTTCATCTGGTCAAACATGTCACCTGGTCAAAGCCGTCACCCGGTCCAAGACTATCCAATTGTTACAATCTTATGAGAAATATGAAAGCTGGTACTGGCGAGATAAGCACTTATAACAGCGGTCACATGGGTACCAGCTGTTACATAGCGCAACATAAAAGATTTGCAGTGCATGCAAGGTATTATCTGACTGTCTGGCCACCTCCTGCCCCTCCCCTACCACCACCACCACAAACACACCCTCCCCACCCTATCACAACGTCACGGTGCCTGTGGGCATGTGGTCTTGAAAGAGTGCCTATCTGGTGTAATCAACTTGGTCACAGCCCTACCGAATAGAAGAGCGCCCTGATGGTACGGTAGTCCCTTTGGCGGACAAACCTCATACCCCCAGTGCGGGTAATAGGATTCTCTCAAAGTTGGAGTCCCTTTTATTAGGACACCAACCTAAATTGGCCAGAATTGGACCCCTTTTAGCCGAATACCCCATAACCTGGCCAGATTGGACGTTTTTAGCGGGATACCACCACACATTTGAACCATACCACCACAAAATATACCAATTTGTATACATTGGTTGGATATTTTTGCCAGAAAAACACTCTTTTCTCCTAAAATGGCATATATGTACCCCATTTCCGATACTTTGTGTACACACATAGTAACTATGAAACATACAGGGAGTGCCCCCCCCCCCTCTGTGTGTGAGCTGTGATATAAGATCATATACAACATACCCTCTCAAGCTTATCTTAGCAGTACAAACCTACATGCATGGAGAAATGAGGCTCATAAATGTATCTTTTATCAAAAACACATGAGGCCTATAAACACATTGAAACCTGGCATAAAAGCTAAGCAGATTATCAACCTATGTTTTCAAATAGGCTCACTAAAATATTTAAAGTCTAAAGACCCTTTTTACAGAGCACGAGTTAACCTGTGTACGAATTCTTTCTATTTTAGGTTACTGTTGGCAGCTTGAGTTATGTGTAACCTGGGAAGGGCAGAGCTAGAGAAGCCTATCTACAGAGTGGAAGCATCTGTATGCAAGTGCCGTGGAGCTGGAGAAAATTGTAAGGACACTCTACATATTTCAAATTTCAAGACAAATTCTAAAAGCAAACTTTCAGTGATTGAAAATAAAAATATCTCTGCGAAAAAGAAAGTATTATATATAAGATTGAAACAGTATGACGTACCTATTACACCCTTTAAGGATGGATGTCGCTACATGCTGCATTGGTACATCATGCTGACCCTTTGGTAGTGCATGGTGCTTGCATGCGGCACTGGTGAGTTACTCGCCAGGGTTGCATTCATGCATCATGACGACCAAGGGCATGATGCATTAAGGATTCTCAACACCCAAATACCACTTAAACAGTTTGCAGTGGTTAAAATATTCCTTCTATTTCTTCTCTGATTTTAGCAGCAATGGACTGTGGATGGAATAAAACTTTCCATTTTTAGCTTCTTTTTTGAACAGTATTATGGGATGGAAATTGGGCAGCATTATTAGAATTAGAAATTGGGAATTAATATTGATGTCAATACATTTTTTCAAATATATTCAAAGTTAAATGGGATTTAAAATATGGGCAATAATAGGGGTAAATAGCCATTTTACCTTTTTTTAAAAACTATGCATCTTTGAACTGCTTTACCTACCTTAATAATTGAGATATTGACAAAAGGAAAAAAGGTCTCCAGGTATTAACATCAATATTAGTACCGAGATATTAAATCTGATAAATTTATCCAATTTTCATCCTATAATGCTGTTCAATGGAAAGGAATAAAAAGATCATTTTTGTCCCATTCACAGACTATAGATTATAGACAGTGGAAATGATGTATAATATGCACGGCTTTAACAAATTTCTTTGAAATTATCCACTCCAAACTATTTTAGTGGTATTTGGGCACGAGAGTCCTTTAGGTATTATCCCACCCTTAAAAGCTTAACTCATAATTGATATCCCGTCCTGAAACTATGACAAAAATCTTCACATCCACTGAACAACTCAAGCCTGTGACCTTGATGTGTGCCTTACATGGAAGTATTCACTGGGGCTATGTATGCATTGTCACTAGGACCATTTTGAATAGCAGTTATCACTATGTCTTTTTTTTTCAAAGGATTACTGGACCTTGACAACAACACTGACTAATTTGTCAGCCTCCTACACCGTGAGACTCAAGAAAACCCAGACAGAGGATATTTAATGCAAGACCAGTAACTCCCTCTCAGTCCAAATACCCCCCTTTACTACAAACATTAACTACAGGGCAACCGTACAGTGGTTTGCGAACATAAATCCATCTGTGATCAGCAGATGGCGAAGCATGGACTGAATCGGTCATATGGACAAACAACAATATAAACTTTGGGGTACAAAATATTCCGGTTTTTGGACCTGCTTAGCTGTGCAGCCGCACGGGTAACCGGTAATTACAGCCCGGTGATGACTGCCGAGCCGTCCATTCGTATAGAGTTTTGGGCGTGTTTGAGAGGTGACCCCTATCAACGTCTCCAGTTATACCAGTTGTACGGCTAACACAGGCTTCCATAACGGGTTTGTTTTTACTCTAGGGTTTAGTCCACTTACATGTAGCTAGATATCCTCAGTCCTCTTATCCCCTCCCTTCTTCAACCTTTCAGTGGTTTGTGAGCATAAATCCATCTGTGATCAGCAGATGGTGACACATAGACTGGAATGGTCATATGGGCAAACAACAATATAAACTTTGGGGTACAAAATATTCCGGTTTTTGGACCTGCTTAGCCGTGCAGCCGCACGGGTAACCGGTAATTACAGCCCGGTGATGACTGCCGAGCCGTCCATTCGTATAGAGTTTTGGGCGTGTTTGAGAGGTGACCCCTATCAACGTCTCCAGTTATACCAGTTGTACGGCTAAGATAGGCTTCCATAACGGGTTTGCTTTTACTCCGGGGTTTAGTCCACTAACACATAGTTATATATCCTCCAATGACCCTCCTTTGCCATATCTTTAAAGGAAGATTTAGGGGTTTAGCCCAGTTACACATATAATGCCCCATCTTCAGTCAGCCAACTGCCTTGAAATCCCTTCCTTGATGAAGATTTGGCTACAGAGTAAGTATAAACTGCAGGTAAGCTTTTGCTATGTATATACTTGAGTCTGAGCATTCTAGTGTTTCAGAGAAAGAGACTATTGAATCTAAAGTGCATATGCGACCAACTAAACATCACTGGTCTAGTGTCTTGCCAAGTCCTCAAGCCCTGGCTATGGTATTCTGTTGACCCCACCCATTCTTGTGAACTTGCTGCAGTATTGTATTAACAATTGTGAATAATATAGATTATTATCAACTTAGCCACACAATGATGTCTGTATAAATAATGTAAACATGTCCACAGAGGGGTAGTGGGCTGTTTAATCCTAAACACTGGCAGACCACAGAGACATCTTGGTTCTTGGTAACAAAGAGAGACTGCCACCACTTCAGCAAGGGACGATGTTAGCTTCTTGCCAGATACTGTGACTGGCTTTCCCAGGTGAAGGAAAACACCACAGCAGCCAGCTACTACCACCAATCCAGCAAGCGCAGATCATATTCTCCCATCCATCAACTCAATTTGCATCTTATGAATAAACTATCACGTTATTGTTTATTGCATGATCATACAGAGCATATTTTAGTGTAGCCTAATGCAATTTTAAAATGCTTCATTTTTTTCCAGCATAATTATGTAAATATTCTGAGGGTTTGTGCTGACTATGCAGCTTCTTCCTACCACCTGTTGTCCTCATGTATTGAACAGAAAAGTTGGAAGTGCCAAGCTCTACAAGTTTCTGAAGATGTGTCATGGGGAATATCCTTTGAGGACCTTAATGAGATTTCAGACAGGATGAGTCTTCAAGTATTGGTGTATCATCAATGGACCTTGGCATGTAAAGTATCACTGGATGGATCAAGGTCTAGTCATCATTGTCAAAGATGAATCCTCTCTTCGTAAACTGATTATCATGGATATTCCTGTTTAAAACATGTGCCTTAATTATGGGCCTGGCTGGCAAACAAGGCTGTGTTTAGCCCCAGGGAGATGCACTTTAACTAGTAAAGTAAGCTAATGAGATTGTAAAACAGACAGCAGGGCCAGAGGTGTGATTAATACTAACTGACTTAGATGGTGTGGGCAAGGAGAGCCTAGGAAATAAAGAAGTCTTACCTGTTACTTGCTGAGTTGGTTGTTTCTACTTGGTTCAGGCTTGAGCTACAATATGTAGAATTCATGCCCAAATATAGTAATAAAATTTATGTATGTAGAGATTCAATTCAATAATGTAGAAATCATAATTAACATACATGTAATATTAAAATTTCATTTACATGTAGAAGTCAAAATTCACCTCTATTTGCATTTTATGTATCCAGGAAGCAAACCTAGCATAGATATATGCTGAAGTTCCAATTTCACATGGGCCAATCAATAGTTTCCGGCTTCTCATATAATATGTAGTATTGATATTCCATGCATGGTTGTGTACCTTTCAATTGTCCAATATTCAGTATTTAAATGTTGAATTTGAATTCCGCTGCCATGAAATTTCAATTTTATATAGGTCTATATGTGAGTTGAACTCTATATGAATGTTAAATCTGACTCCTAGGGTTTCAATTCAACATGCATGAATTTTAATTCCATATAGTGCTATGAATTACATATACATATCAGATCTAAAAACAATGTATATGAATTTGAATTGGAGATAGTCCTAGGAGGTATAAGATTTTTACACATTCCATGTAGGATTTAAATTTGAAAAAGTTCAGCATGCATATGTTACATTTGAATTTGATGTCATGTAATTCTAAATAAATAAATTTAGATTTTACATAGGCCTATAGCCCAAAATCCACTGCGGCAGGAAGCTGCGTTAAAACGGTATCGCCCCCTCTGTCGCCATACCTCCTAGGACTATCTCCAATTCAAATTCATATACATAGCCGTGGATTTTGGGCTATAGTCTTTGATGCCTAAACATTACCTATACTATACATATATTCAATATGAGCCTAACAGAATTTGATTGAAATATTTTAAAATTTTAAAATTCTATTTTTGAATTCCACATACAATACATATGGGATTCTATATATATATCTGTGGGATATATACATAATTAATTTGTTTTATATGACCCTATATGCAATTCAAGTGCTGTATACATATCAAAGTTACATTGTGAGTACTCTTACACAAATTCTAGTCACTTAAAATATAATTCTAAATACCTGAATTTGAATTCGCATGAATTTGAATTCTACATAAGCCTATGAATTTTGTTTCCTTAACTAGAAATTCCGCATTCTGAAAAGGCCTACAATAAAAGGTTATTGATCTTTGCATATAGTTCTATATATTTTAAAAGAGTGTGGGACAAAATTGTAAGTTATAGGGATTCGAAATGGTCTAGGCAGTGGACCTAGGTCTAATAATACTGACTAGTATTTTGAAACGATCAGTTATCAATCTATATTTCTAGGTTCATGTATATATATTTCAACCTATTATCCTAGAGATTGACATATTTCAACAGTAAATTCAGGTTTGATGATAAAGATTTATGCTTTGAGAGGATCGTTTATCAATATATTTCAAGCCTTGAATTCAGTAGTTTGAAATATGGCAACAGTGAATACTTATTAAATAGAGAGATATGAATTTCAACAATAACTATATATATATTTCAAAAGTCAAAATTTGCAGAGAGCTCTATATAATTTCAGAGAGTATGGATGATAATTGTTAGCTGAGGGGATTCACAATGATCTGGTTCTTTAAAATGATCAGATATCAATGAAGATTCATGTATATATCTTTGTATTTTAACCCTTAATCCTAAAAATACTGACACATTTCAAGGGTAAATAATTTCTATATACAAAGATATGCATTTCAACAGTATATGTATATATATTTCAACAGTCGGAAATGTACATACAGTTCTATATATTCCAACAGTCCAAAATTTGCATAGCATTCTATATAGTTTCAAAGAGTGTTTGACATCATTATAGGTTGAAGGGACTCAAAATGGTCCATGCGATGGACCTAGGTTTAATAATACCGACTAGTAATTTGAAAGGATCAGTTATCATTCTAGATTTTTATGTACATGTTTATGTTTTAATCCTTAAGTCAATATAGATTGATGTATTTCAACAGTAAATAATTGTTATATAGATAGATTTGAATTTAAACAGTAACTATATAATATGTCAACAGTCCACTGTTTGTATATAGTTCTATATCATTTCAAAGAGTGCAGGACATCATTGTAGGTTGAAAGGATTCCTTGTGATCTAGGAAATGGACCTAGTTTTGATCATACTGACAAGCTCTATGAAATGATCAGTTATCAATCTAGATTTCCATATACATGTAAATATTTCAGCTCCAAATCCTAGATCGATTGAAATATTTTAACAGTAAATGGTTGCCAAATAGAAAGACGTGCAATTCAACAGTATATATGTATATATATTTCAACAGTCTAAAATGTACATATAGTTCTATATAGTTTCAAAGACTGTTTGACATCATTATAGGTTGAAGGGATTCAAAATGGTCTAGGCAATGGACCTAGGTTTAATAATACAGACTAGTTATTTGAAAGGATCAGTTATCAATCTAGATTTTAATTTACATGTTTATGTTTAAAGCTTGAGTCTATATAGATTCATGTGTTGTAACAGTAAATATTTGTTATATAGACAGATATGAATTTCAACAATAACTATATATATGTGAACAGTCCACTGTTTGTTTATAGTTCTGTATAATTTCAAAGATTGCCAGACATCATTGTAGGTTGAGGGGATTCCTTGTGTTCTAGGCAATAGACCTAGCTTTGATCATACTGACTAGTTCTATGGAAGGATCAGTTATCAATCTAGATTTCTATATACATGCTTATATTTTTGCCCCTATTCCTAGATAGATATTGAATATTTAAACAGTAAATAATTGCCAGGCAGAAAGAAATGCATTTCAACAGTATTATGTATATATATATATATTAACAGTCCACAATTTGCATATAGCGCCATATGATTTCAAAGAGTATGGGACATCCTTGTAAGCTAAGGGGATTCAAAAAGATCTAGGCAATTGACCTAGCTTTGATAATACAAACTAGTATTTTGAATGGGTTAGGTATCAATATAAATTTCTATATACATGTACATACTTCAACCATTCTGTTCATGTCGATTGATACATTTCAATAGTACAATAAAGGTTAAATAGATAGACATGAATTTCAACAGCAACTATACATATGTCAACAGTCCACTGGTTGTATATAGTTCAAATGCATTCAAAAGAGTGGAGCACATCATTGTAGAATAAAGGGATTCCTTGTGTTCTAGGCAAAGGATCTAGTTGTGATCATCTTGATTAGTTCTATGAAAGGATCAGTTTTCAATCTCCATTGCTACATATGCATGTTTATATTTCAGCTCATAATTCTAGGTAGATTGAAATATTTCAACATTATATAATTCCCACATAGAAAGATATGCATTTCAATAGTACATGTATATATTTCAACAGTCCGAAATTTGCATATAGCGCTATGAAGTTTTAAAGAGTGTTTGACATCATCACAACCCCTTGTCGAATCTCTTCCCCTGTAAGGTCTCCTATGGGCCATACGAGTACAACAGTATCGAACAAGCCCTACAATATGCAAAAGCTAAGGCAGCAGGTGACATGGATGCTCAAATCGCCATCAAAAATTCCTCAGACCCGTACGAGATCATGAAGCTAGGTGCTCAGGTGACTCCTACCGAAGACTGGAAGAAGGGCGAGACCAAGCTAGTGTATAACCTTGTTCTATCCAAGTTTGAGGAACCTACCCTGAGGGCGCTACTGCTCAGGACGAAAGATTGCAAACTCTACGAGCTAACCTACAACAAGACCTACGGGTGTGGTCATCACCTTGGCAACGCCCACAAACTCTCTCAGGAAAATGTATCTGGGGGAAACCTATTAGGTCTTTTACTCCAAAAGGCTCGGGGAGAGATCAGAGACGAGGAATATAAGGAACAACACCCTGACATTGCAGCTGAGGAGCAGCCTGAAGCAGGAACAGAAGCAGGAGCTGTCCCAAACGCAGAAGCAGAAGCAGGAAAAGACACTGACCAAGAAAACATCTCAACAGGCTCTGATCCATGGGACCCCATACATGTTGCAGACCTGGACGATCCACCTCCCACTCCGCCACCGGCCACGCCAGAGGTACCTGACCAACCTCCAGATCCACCAGCAGCTGAAGAAGTCGCCCCCCCACCCCCAGTCGAACCCAGCCAAGAAGACACTCACATGTAAACAGAACTTGAACAAGACCAAAATCTTCAATAACTACTTTATATATTAGTTAAATCCTGGTTTAAAATATTGCTACCATTAAATGCAAACCCCTATCGTTCTAATATACCGGTAGAAAATTTTTACATATTAGTTAAACCCTGGTTTAAAAATATTACTACCATTAAATGCAAACCCTACTGATCCAATATACAGGTGGAATTAATTAATTATCATATTCTACAAACTGTCTATTCTGTTTAACTTTTCACTATACCCTGTTACTTAGAAATACCGGTATATAAAATATATCATATAAATTATTAAAATGTGTAGTCCACAGCTCAATACTGCCGTGTGAAGGTATCATATACAAGAGTACAAGAAGTCATACTTGCTGGTACAATCCCTGTTATTTTTTAATCCAAACCTGTGATATCATTAAATCGAATCTCACAACTCTTGTACATACGGTTGGAAAATAGCATATTTTTACAAATGTAAACGATGATGGTCTTTGAAAAACTAATGAGGGTCAAAGTGTATGTACATATGTTAGTCTAAAATATAAAAAGGAAGGTTGTAAATAATGTTGTGTTTTTTGATCGTGTCTATTGACCTTGTTATATATATATTGAATTTAGTCTGTGATTGCTTTTATGCCAAATCTTTGAGAGTCTAACATGTAAACTACTATACGTAAAATTTTGAGAATACGAGTTGAAAATAAATTTTTATGTCGGTGCTCCCCCCCCCAAAACCAACATGTCTGGTCCCATCAACCAAACCTGCGAGGGTGGCCACAAGCGCCGATGCCCTACGCGTTCTTTATGTTTTTATGTTGTGTACAAATACCTGGCTAGTCAAATCATATTAGATCTCACTGATACAAAAAGCAGCCTACTGTGTATTTTGAAAATGCCTTACTTTAATGATTGACAAATGTACCATACTACCCGATAGAGGTTTAAGTCTTTTACATCTCAATGCTAGAAGTATTAGGAACAAATTTCCTCAAATTAAGGTTGAATTATGGAACAAAGGAGTAGACATCCTGTGCTTTACTGAGTCATGGTTAACCTCTATAAATCTAGACTCAGATTTTGACCTACCTGGCTATAACTTATACAGATGAGATCGCCTTAGGGAGATGAGAGCTGGTGGTGTATGTGTATATGTAAATGAAAATTTTGCCTGTGATGACTGTGTACTTTCAAATTTAAACAAAAGTAATGACCAAATAGAGGTTCAATGGCTAGTAATTTCCAAAGGAAAATCAAAAAAATTATTAGTTGGAAATGTTTATAGACCACCAACGAGTAGTGACAAACATGTCTTTATACAAGAAATTAATAATTTAATTGGTAAAATACCTAACCTGGATAAATATGACGTGGTCATCACAGGTGATATGAATATCAACGTGTTAGCAGAAAATAATGAAAAAGACTCTCTATACGGTACCATGGGAGATTACAGTTTGCGTCAACTCATCTCAGATCCCACCAGGGTAGCAGAAACAAAAACATGTATCGATTTGATGTTCACAAATGTAATTCACGTCAACTCTTATGGTGTGGCAAATATAAATATATCTGACCATTTACCCATTTATATACGTATAAAAAGAGACAAAATCTCTTATAATAGTAGAAAATTTATTGGTCGCTCGTATAAAAATTATGACTCTGTTAGATACAGTAACAGATTTTCAGATCTAGATTGGGCAGTTTTTAATGATTCAAATGACATTGAAGTCTGTTGGGATTTGTACCTTACCAACCTCAAAAATGTGTTGGATATTGATTGTCCTGTAAAAACATTTAATATAAAAAATAAGGATGAGCCTTGGTTGACGCCTGATTTAAAGACACGCATTGCTGAAAAAAGATCAGGCCTTAAAAAAGGCTAGACGTACAAATACTGTTGTCGATTGGCATATTGCCAACACGCTGAAAAATCAAATATGTACCGACTGTAAGGAGGCTCATAGGGTCTTCATTGTAGATGAAGCTGAACGTAATATTAATGATGCTAAAGAATTCTGGTCAGCCATGCGTAGGCTATAATATAGTTCCTGGTAAACGAGCAAAATCAAAGCAGATAAATTTAAAAGATGAACATGGAAATTATATCACCTCAGAAAATACTGCTGACTTTATAAATAGTTTTTTCAGCAATATTGGTCCAAAATTAGCAGAAAAACACGAAAAAGAATGGATATTTGAAGGCAAAGTGGCTGAGGCAGACATGCCCGACGTTGAAATTTCAGAGGAAGAAGTCATTAAAGTGATAAAAGAATTAAATGTAAACAAATCCTCAGCAATCGACCACGTCTCCACCACTGCCTTCAGAGACTCTGTGTTAGCCTGCCTCGCAAAATTTATCAAAATTCTAAATTCATCGCTAGCCTCTTCAAAAATTCCCTCCTCCTGGAAACAAGCCAAAGTCACCCCCCTACCAAAATCTGGCGATTTAACAAATGTTTCAAATTTTAGGCCTATTAGTCAATTACCGGTTCCTGGTAAAGTCATAGAAAGAATAGTACACACTAAAATTTCTGATCATCTTAACGCTTTAAATATTTTGGTCGAAGAGCAAG
The DNA here is from genome assembly GCA_947462335.1 of Harmothoe impar. NCBI lineage: Eukaryota > Metazoa > Annelida > Polychaeta > Phyllodocida > Polynoidae > Harmothoe > Harmothoe impar. The sequence continues at coordinate 76,225,104 of OX381710.1, read as the reverse complement.
GGGGATACAGGAAAAAAAGGTCTACTGTCGACACTATAAGTTCTCTTACAAATGACATCTTACGAGAGCGAAATAAAGGAAACATCACCTTAGCAGCCTTTATCGACATTAAAAAGGCGTTTGATTCTGTAAATTATATTATTTCATTAAAAAAAATAGATAAATACGGTATTAGAGGAAAAAACCTTTTGTGGATAAAAGATTATTTTACCGGTAGATCTCAGTCAACTGTATGTAACGTTGTGAGGTCGAAAGTGGTTAAAATGTCATGTGGGACCCCCCAAGGAAGTTTTTTGGGTCCGTTATTCTTTTTAATCTAACGCCAAAGGAGCGATAAATGATTTAAATGTGAATTTTTCACATGTAAAGACATTGATGTATGCGGATGATACGGTACTGTACACATCAGGGAAGTCAATCCATACTTTAGCTGATAACCTCCAACTCTCGTTAAATAATTTTGTAAACTGGTCTTCTAGAAACAAATTAACCATTAATGAATCTAAAACTAAATTAATACTGTTTTCTTCAAAAATCAAGTCCAAAAATATCGAAATTCGAAATCTCCAAATTAAGATAAATAATGAAAAGCTAAAATTTGTCCCTACCTATAAATACTTGGGGGTTACTCTGGATTATGAATTGACTTTTAACCAGCATGTCAAAGAACTAAAAGGCAACCATGGGTTTAAATCGTATTTATTGGCATTGTTGAAGTGTTTTGTTCCCACTGTCATAATGTTAATCATTTACAAGACATATGTGCTTCCACTATTCGACTATGCAGACATAGTGTATCATTGCGCTAGTTCTACCGGTACTCAATTGTTACAGTCAGTACAAAATAGATGCCTAAAATATTGTCATAAGCTTCCGATCCTCACCTCTACAAATTTTATCCATAAAAAAGCCATGCTACCCAAGCTGGTTGATCGTAGGATTTATCATGCCCAATTGTATGGCTTCAAATTGTCTAAGAAGATTGATTCCTTGAATATCAGGCCTAGAAACACACGAGAAGCTCAAGCTCCCCTGCTTAAATATGACAATATTATTTTGACATCTTATGAAAAGTCTGTAGAGGTATTTGTAGCTCAAACCTGGAATGAGCTAGACAAGAAATTCCGTAATATTAAAGACATATCCACTTTTAAGATGGAAATGAAAAAACTCTTGAACGACAAGGTGACTGCGTATATTGATTGAAAAATTTTATTTTATTTATTACAGCTTTTACACAATTCCTCGAATTACCGTGGTTTTAGGTATAAATGTCAATCTGTGATAACATATTACTCTACATAAACTAGGCAAAAGTTCTTAATCCTAGAAAATACTGCTGCAATTTGTACCTTATTCAAGTGAGACTCTATCAGCCAATGTACATCAGATTTGTTTTAATTTTACTATGTACTGTCCTGTCTAGTCCACCTTGCTCTTTATAGAACAAGTGTATTCTTTAGATACCGTGATAAAATGTTATTAATCTGTATACGATTGAGAAATTAAATGTTTTTTCTTAAAGAAATTGTGATACAAAGGCGTCGATGGACAATGAATTGCTGTGTATATTGATGTGGTCAATAAACGATTAAAACCCTTCCAAAAATGGTCTAGGCAATGGGCCTAGGTTTGAAAATACTGACTAGTAATTCAAAAGTACCAGTTATCAATCTAGATTTGTATGTACATGTTAATATTTCAACCCTTAAGTCAATATAGATTGATGTATTTCAACAGTAAATAGTTGTTGTATAGATAGATTAGACTTTCAACAGTAACTATCTGTCAAAAGTGTTTGTATATAGCACTATATAATTTCAAAAATTATGAGACATCACTGTAGGTTGAAGGGATTCCTTGTGTTCTAGACAATGGACCTAATTTGATCATACTGACAAGTTCTATGAGATAATCGGTTAGTAATCTAAATTTCTATATGCATGTTATATTTTTAGCTCTTAATCATAAATAGATTGAAATATTTCAACAGTTGATAATTGCCAAATAGACAGATATGCATCTCAATAGTACATGTATATATATTTCAGCAGTCCAAAATTTGCATATAGTTTGCATATAGTTTCAAAGAGTGTTTGACATAAAAAATTGTGGGACATCATTGTAGGTTGAAGATATTCAAAATGGTTTAGGCAATGACCCTAGGTTAACTGATTCTGACTACTTCATTTAAAGGATCATTTAGATTTCTATGTACATGTATATATTTCAACCCTTAAGTCAGCATATATTATTATATTTTAGAATCAATTAAGTGTTATAAAGATAGATATCCATTTCAACAGGAGATATACATGAATTTTAACAGTTAGCAATTTATATGTAGTTCTATGTAATTTCAGAGAATATCAGACATCATTGCAAGTAAAGGGATTCATTGTGGTCTAGGCAGTTAAATTGGTATATTTGATTCATTCTTTATTAGCCTTGCATTCAAATTCAACATATATTTAACTCTCTCTATACATGTGAGTTAGAGTAGTACATATACATGTTCAACTCAAATACTCTATCAGGCTAAATGAAATTGGAGTCCCATATATTTGAAATTTGCACGTGAAGAAGGCCTACAGCAAATAGTGGTTACATGGATTTAAGAGATCTTAGATGAATTATGGGAAAATTGCCAATTTCTTTTGAACACATTTCTTTTGGCCTGTGTCAATTACTAAATCAGCATTCAGGAGAAAAGCATTGAAGGTAGCATATAACATTATATTTACATTATGATATGAGTTTTCAAAAGGATTCTAGATATTCACAATCCTTTGTGTTATGCCCAAACACAAAGTGTGATGTGGTTATAAGTACATCATCCATTGAAATCACATTTCCTCTGACAATAAAACCTAACAGACCATGAATGGCATGCAATGCACCTAGACTGAGGGGTGCTATACTCTAGGCCAACCCCGTGTCTGTGTCTCTGAAGGTAAGCTATTGCTTTGTATTCATAAGAGTCTGAGCATTCTAGTGTTACAGAGATTTTTTAATATAAATTTTTAATTTGACCCTCTTGCGGGTATATACAAAACATGCACTTGCATATGCGACAAACTGAACATCACTGGTCCAGTGGCTTGCCAGGGCTGGACGCCCTGGCAATGGTATTCTGTTGACCCTGTCCATTCTTGTGAACTTGCTGCAGTATTGTGTTAACAATTTTGAATAATATATAGATTGTTATCAACTTAGCCACAAGATGATGTTTTAAACACTCCTCTGTATAAATAATGTAAAAATGTATACCGGGGGGTGGTTGGCTGGTTAATGGCAGACCACAGAGACGTCTTTATTCTCGGTAACAGAGAGACTGCCACCACTTCAGCAATGGATGATGTTAGATTCTCGTGAGATGCTGTGTCTGGCTTTCCCAGGTGAATGAAAACACCACAGAAGCCAATCACTACCACCAATCCAGCAAGCGCAGATCATTTTCTCCCATCCATCAGCTCAATATGCATCTGATGAAAAAACTATCAGCTCATTGTTTACTGCATGATCATAGAGAGCTCATTTGATTGTATGCTAAAGTTCCTATTTCACATGGGTCAATCAAAAATTTCCAGATTCTCATATAATATGTAGTATTTAAATTCCATGAAGGGTTGTCTACCTTTTAATTGTCCGATATTCAGTATTCAAATGTTGAGTTTGAATTCTGCTGCCATTAAATTTCAAATTTATATACGTCTATATGTGAGTTGAACTCTCCATCAATGTGAAATCTGACTCCTAGACATGCATGAATTTTAATTCCACATAGTGCTATGAATAATATGTTCATATCAGATCTAAAAACTATGTAAATGAAGTTAAATTGGAGAGTCCTAGGAGAAATGAGATTCCATGTGGCTTTTAGATTTGAAAAAGTTTAAGCATGTGTATGTTACATTTGAATTTGATGTTATGTAATTCTAAATAAATAAACAAAATTTGATTCATATATTTTCAAATTTGCAAAAATTCTACGTTTGAATTCCACATATAATACATACTGGATCTTTTATATATGTGGGATATATACACAATAAATTTGCTTTATATGACCCTCTATATGCAATTAAATTTCTGTATACATATAAAAGGTACATTATAAATATTCTTACACAAATTCTAGTTGCTTGAAATATATTTCTACATACATGAATTTGGATTTTTAAGAATTTGAATTCTCTATAAGCCTATTTATTTTATTTCCTTATATTAAAATTCTGCATTCTGAAAAGGCCTACAATAAAAGGTTATTGACCTTTGCATATAGTTCTATATAGCTGGAAAGAGTGTGGGGCATAATTGTAAGTTAAATGGATCCAAAATGGTCTAGGCAATGGACCTAGGTTCAATGATACTGACTAATTTTTTGAGAGGATCATTTATCATTACATATTTCTATGAACATGTATATATTTCAAGCCTTGCGTTCAGTAGTTGTAAACATTGCAACAGTAAATACTCATTATATAGAGAGATTTGAATCAAAACAGTAACTATATATACATATTTCAACACTCCGCAATTTGCATATGGCTCTATATAATTTCAAAGAGTATGGGACATCATTGTATGCTGTGGGGATTCAAAATGATCTAGTCAATCGAGCTAGGTTTAATAATACTAACTAGTATTTTGAAAGGGTTAGTTATCAATCTCAATTTATATTTACACGTTTATATTGCAACAATTTGTTTATATAGATTAATATATTTCAATGATAAATAATTGTTATATAGATAGACATGACTTTCAACAGTAACTACACTCCACTGTTTGTATATAGTTCTATATAATTTTAAAAAGTGCAGGACATCATTGTAAGTTGAAGGGATTCCTTGTGATTTAGACAATAGACCTAGCTTTGATCATACTAGTTCTATGAAAGGATGAGTTATCACCCTAGATATCTTCATACATGTTTAGATTTCAGATCCTAATCCTAGATCTATTGAAATATCTCAACAGCAAATAGTTGCTAAATAGAAAGATGAGCATTTTAATAGAATTTACACATATATATTTCAACAGTCTGAAATGTGCATACAGTTCTATAAAGTTTTAACTATTTTTTGACATCATTATAAGCTGAGGGGATTCAAAATGATATAGGCAATGGACCTAGCTTTAATAATACTAACTAGTATTTTGAACGGGTTAGTTATCATAGGTTGAAGGGATTCGAAATGGTCTAGGTAATGGACCTAGGTTAAATGATACTGACTAGTAATTTGAAAAGATCTGTTATCAATCTAGATGTTCATGATGATGTTCATATTTCAGCCCTTAAGTCGATTTACATTGATGTATTTTTACAGTAAAGGTTGAAGGGATTCATTGTGCTTTAGGCAAGAGACCTAGCTTTGCTCATACTGACTAGTTCTATGAAAGGATCAGTCATCAAACTAGATTTCTTCATACATGTTTATGTTTCAGCTCCTAATTGATATACTTTTACAGTAAATAGTTGCCATGTAGACAGATATGCATTTTAACAGTATATGTACATATATATCAACAGTCCACAATTTCCATACAGCGCCATATGCTTTCGAAGAGTATGGGACATCATTCTAAGCTGAGGGGATTCAAAATGATCTAGGCAATTGACCTAGCTTTAATAATACTAATACATTTTGAATTGGTTAGTTATCAATCTAAATGTCTATATACATGTATATTTTTTAGCCATTCTGTTTATGTAGATTGGTATATTTCAATAGTCCAATAAACGTTAAATAGATAGACATGAATGTCAACAGCAACTATATATATGTCAACAATCCACTGTTTGTATATAGTTCTATATAATTTCAAAGAGTGCAGGACAGCATTGTAAGATAAAGGTATTCCATGTGTTCTATGCAAAGGACCTAGTTGTGATCATACTGATTAGTTCCATAAAAGGATCAGTTATCAATCTCCATTTCTATATATACATGTTCATATTACAGCTCCTAATCCTAGATAGATTGAAATATTTCAACATTAAATAAATGCCAATAAGAAAGATTTGCATTTCAACGGAATGCATATGTTTCAACAGTCCAAAATTTCCATATAGTTCAATAAAGTTTCAAAGAATGTTTGACATCATCATAGGTGGAAAGAATTCAAAATGGTCTAGGCAACGGACCTAGGTCTAATGATACTGACTAGTATCCTGAAATGATCAGTTATCAATCTAGATATCTAGGTAAATGCTATTTCAACCTATAATCCTAGAGAGATTGACATATTCCAACAGTATATTTAGGTAAAATGAAACTGAATAGTTTTTTGAGAGGATCATTTATCATTACATATTTCTATGAACATGTATATATTTCAAGCCTTGCGTTCAGTAGTTGTAAACATTGCAACAGTAAATACTTATTGTATAGACAGATTTGAATCAAAACTGCAACTATATATTTCAACACTCCTCAATTTGCATATGGCTCTATAACATTTCAAAGAGTATGGGACATCAATGTAAGCTGAGGGGATGCAAAATGATCTAGTCAATCGAGCTAGGTTTAATGATACCAACTAGTATTTTGAAAGGGTCAGTTATCAATCTAAATTTATATTCACCAATATATTAATATAGATTAATATATCTCAATGATGAATAATTGTTCTATAGATAGACATGACTTTCAACAGTAACTATAGTCCACTGCTTGTTTATAGTTCTATATAATTTCAAAGAGTGCAGGACATCATTGTAAGTTGAAGAGATTCCTTGTCCTCTAGGCAATAGACCTAGCTTTCATAATACTGACTTGTTCAGTTATCAATCTAGATTTCTAGGTACATGTTATTTCCACCTGTAATCCTAGAGAAACGATACTGACTAATTCTTTGAGAGGATCATATATCATTATAGATTTCTTTACACAAGTCTATTTTTTAAGCCTTGCGTTCAGTAGTGGGAAACATTGCCACAATAAATACTTATTCTCTAGAGAGATATGAATTTATACAGTAACTATATATATATTTAAACACTCCGCAATTTGGAGATAGCTCTATCCTATTTCATGGAGTATGGGACATCATTGTAAGCTCAGGGGATTCAAAATGATCCAGTCAATCGAGCTAGATTTAATGATACTACCTAGTATTTTGAAAGGGTTAGTTATCAATCTAAATGTCTATATACAAGTATATATTTCAACCAGTATGTTTTTGGAGATTGATATATTTTAATACTACATATTTGTTATATAGACCTGGTTTTGATCATACTGACTAGTTCTATGAAAGGATCAGTTATCAATCTCGATTTCTATGTACATGTTCATGTTTCAGCTCCTAATCCTAGATAGATTGAAATATTTCAACATTAATTAATTGCCAAATAGAAAGATATGCATTTCAACAGAATATGTATATATATTTCAACAGTCGAAAATTTGCATACAGTTCTACAAATTTTCAAAGAGTGTTTGACTTCATCATAGGTTAAAGGAATTCAAAATGGTCCAGGCAATACACCTAGGTTTAATAATACTGATGATTAATTTGCAAGGATCAGGAATCGCTCTAGATTTTCATGTAGATGTTAATATTTCAACCCTTAAGTCAATATAGACCGATGTAGACCGACAGTAAATAATTGTTATATAGATGGATATGAATTTTAACAGTAACTATTGATTAAAATTCTTTTATTTAGACTGAAAATGTATAGGCAAATCTGTGCCTGTATTTAACAGTAACTATATACAAGTGTCAACAGTCCACTGTTTGTATATAGTTCTATATAATTTCAAAAGAGCGAAGGACATCATCGTAGGATTAAGGGATTCCTTTTGTTCAAGGCAAAGACTTAGTTTTGATCATACTGACTAGGTTTATGAGGATCAGTTACCATTCTAGATTTTTTCATATATGTTCATATTTCAGCTCCTAATGCTAGAAAGATTGAAAAATGTCAACATTAAATAATTGTGATATAGAAAGATATGCATTTCAATTGTGTGTGTACATATACTTCAACAGTCCACAATTTGCATATAGCTCCATATGATTTCAAAGAGTATGGGACATTATTATAAGCTGAGGGGATTCAAAATGTTCTAGGCTATTAAGCTAACTAGTATTTTGAAAGGGTTAGCTATCAATCTAAATTTCTATATACATGTATATATTTAAACCGTTGCGTTTATGTAGATTGATATATTTCGATGGTAAATAATTGTTATATAGATAGACATGAATTTCAACAGTAACTATATATATGTCAACAGTCCACTGTTTGTAAATAGTTCTATATAATTTTAAAGCGTGCAGGACACCATTGTAGGATAAAGGATTTCCTTGTGTTCTAGGCAATGGACCTAGTTTTGATCATACCGATTAGTTCTGTGAATCTAGTTCTAAAAATGTTTCAAAAGTAGATAATTGCCAAATAAAAATATATGCATTTCAACAGTATATGTATATATATTTCAACAGTCCGAAATTTGCTCATAGTTTACAAGTTTACATAATATCTTGAGGTATGGACGATATGTATACATATTTATTTTGTCCCATATTAGCCTCTAGGATATTTGAATCCTGTATGCATAAAATTTGCATCACGAAGAGGACTACAAGAAAAATTCATATTTGAATTCCATTTGTAACTTCTGAATAATATAGATCTACACATGTTAAATATGGGAATATATTGGATTTGATTTCTGTACATATAAAAGGTGTATTCTAAAGAGGTGTATACAAAAGTTTGATTACTTTAATTTTTATTCTATACATATGAGTTTAAAATCAACAAAGACATTTGTAAAATCTCTTGCATGATCTTAATTCACAATAAATTAATGTTGGGCTATATACATGAAATTTGCTTTCCATATTTGAATTCTGCATAGGCATATCTTGTAACTAAATTTAACTATATCTTACTCTCTCTCTTTAAATATTTGAGTCTCAGTACAAAATACATATACATGCTTTTGAAAAGCCTATGCTAATGAACTGGATTTTAATTCAATGTGTTTCAATCTTTGACTGTATCAAAAATCTGTGACTGTATCAATAACCAAATCAACATTTCAAGAGTGAAAGCATTAAAGGTAACATATAACCTTATATTTCCATTTAAAACTGACTTCTCAAAAGATTTCATTAAGGGGGTTAGTGGTACAGCATCCATTGGAAGCTCAATTTCTCAGACAATAAAACCTATCAGACCATAAAAGCATGCAATGACCTAGGCCGAAGGCCGGTATTTTATACTCTAGGCCACCCCGTGTCTGTGATACACAGGTAAGCTGTTGTGGTCTGCTTTAAAACACTATTCTTGTCTCGGTAATGTATTTTGCATCTCTATTATCTCTACTACATAATAATATGCATAATATCAACATTTTTATGAGACAATATTTTTGTCAGGGTGACCCATTCATCATTTCCTTGATTTATTACTCATATTAGCTAAGATAGATAGATAGAAACATCCATACATATGTACAGTTTATATATCTATATATCTATATATTATATATATATATATATATATATATATATATATAGAGAGAGAGAGAGAGAGAGAGAGAGAGAGAGAGAGAGAGAGAGAGAGAGGTATATCTATACAGATATATTTAGCTACATAGTCATATAGATGTGTAGGTATGTCACTATACGGACAGACTCCATTTATACCAGTTAAACGGCTAACATAGGCTTCCATAATGGGTTTGTTTTTACTCCAGGGTTTGGTCCACTAACACATAGGTTGCCTAATCCTCAGTCTTCCTGCTGCTCTAAAATCCCTTCCCTCTGTGGAGATTTGGCTACAGAGGGAGTATAAACTGAAGGTAAGCTATTGCTTTGTATTCAAAAGATTCTGAGCATTATAGTGTTACATTCAAAATAATGATACTACCTAGTATTTTTGAATATAAATTTTTAATTTGACTCTCTTGCGGGTATATACTAAACCTGCACTTGCAGATGCGACAAACTGAACATCACTCGTCCAGTGGCTTGCCAGGGCTGGACGCCCTGGCAATGGTATTCTGTTGACCCTGTCCATTCTTGTGAACTTGCTGCAGTATTGTGTTAACAATTTTGAATAATATATAGATTGTTATCAACTTAGCCACAAGATGATTTTTTAAACACTCCTCTGTATAAATAATGTAAAAATGTACACAGGGGGATGGTGGGCTGGTTAATGGCAGACCACAGAGACGTCTTTATTCTCGGTAACAGAGAGAGACTGCCACCACTTCAGCAATGGATGATGTTAGATTCTCGTGAGATCCTGTGGCTGGCTTTCCCAGGTGAATGAAAACACCACAGAAGCCAATCACTACCACCGATCCAGCAAGCGCAGATCATTTTCTCCCATCCATCAGCTCAATATGCACCTGATGAAAAAACTATCAGCTTATTGTTTACTGCATGATCATAGAGAGCTCATTTGACTGTAGCCTAATTCATTTTAAAATGCTTCATTTTTCTGCGGCATAATTATGTAAATATTCTAAAGGTTTGTGTTGACTATGCTGCTTCTTCCTACCACCTCTTCTTCTCATGTATTCAACAGAAAAGTTGAAAGTGCAACGCTCTACAAGTTTCTACAGACATGTCGTGGGAAATACCCTTTGAAGACCTGCATGAGATTTCAGACCTGATGAGTTTTCAAGTATTGGTGTATTACCAATGGACCTTGGCACATAAAGTATCACTGGATGGATCAAGGTGTGGTCATCATTGTCAAAGATATATCCTCTGTTTGTAATCTGATCATCATGGATATTCCTGTTTAAACATGTGCCTTCATTATGGGCCTGGCTGGCAAACAAGGTTGTGTTTGGTCCTAGGGAGATGCACTTTAATAAGTAATGCAAGCTAATGAGACAGCAGGGAGAGCTTGGACAGTGTGTAGGAGTCCCCTGATCCAATCCACACATGCATGCCACAGAGTAGGTGTGAAGATACAGGCCAGGGCAACTGTGAAGGGATGGGTAATCAGAGCAGCTGCTGACCTTATCAAGGCCAGAGTTGTAATTCGTACTAACTGACTTAGATGGTGTAGGCAAGGAGAGCCTACGAAATAAAGAAGTCTTACCTGTAACTTGCTGAGTTGGTTGTTTCTACTTAATTCAGGCTAGAGTCACAATATGTAGAATTCATGCCCAAATGTAGAAATCAAATTTTTGTAAGTAGAGATTCAATTCAATAATGTAAAAATCAGAATTGATATACATGTATGATTCAAATTTCATGAACATGTAGAAGCCAAAATTCACAAAGACCTCTATGCAATTTGAATTTCATGTATCCAGGAAGCATTAGCTAAAGTTCCTATTTCACATGGGTCAATCAATAATTTCCAGATTCTCATATAATATGTAGTATTTAAATTCCATGAAGGGTTTTGTACCTTTCAATTGTCCAATATTCAGTGTTCAAATGTTGAGTTTGAATTTCACTGCCATTAAATTTCAATTTTATTTACGTCTATATGTGAGTTGAACTCTCCATCAATGTGAAATCTGACTCCTAGACATGCATGAATTTTAATTCCTCATAGTGCTATGAATAATATGTATATATCAGATCTAAAAACTATGTATATGAAGTTAAATTGGAGAGTCCTAGGAGAAATGAGATTCCATGTGGCTTTTAGATTTGAAAAAGTTTAAGCATGCGTATGTTACATTTGAATTTGATGTTATGTAATTCAAGATAAATGAACAAAATTTGATTCATATATTTTCAAATTTGCAAAATTCTACGTTTGAATTCCACATATAATACATATTGGATTATATATATATCTGTTGGATATATACATAATAAATTTGTTTTATATGACCCTATATATGCAATTAAATTTCTGTATACATATCAAAGGTACATTATAAATATTCTTACACAAATTCTAGTTACTTGAAATATATTTCTACATACATGAATCTGGATTTTTATGAATTTGAATTATCTATATGCCTATTGATTTTATTTCCTTGTATTAAAATTCTGCATTCTGAAAAGGCCTACAATAAAAGGTTATTGACCTTTGCATATAGTTCTATATAGTTGGAGAGATTGTGGGGCATACTTGTGAGTTAAATGGATCCAAAATGGTCTAGGCAATGGACCTAGGTCTAATGATACTGACTAGTATCCTGAAACGATCAGTTATCAATCTAGATATCTAGGTAAATGTTATTTCAACCTATAATCCTAGAGAGATTGACATATTCCAACAGTAAATTTAGGTATAATGATACTGACTAATATTTTGAGAGGATCATTTATCATTATATATTTCTATGAACATGTATATATTTTAAGCCTTGCGTTCAGTAGTTGTAAACATTGCAACAGTAAATACTTATTGTATAGAGAGATTTGAATCAAAACAGCAACTATATATATATTTCAACACTCCGCAATTTGCATATGGCTCTATATAATTTCAAAGAGTATGGGACATCACTGTAAGCTCAGGGGATTCAAAACTATCTAGTCAATTGAGCTAGGCTTAATAATACTAGCTAGTATTTTGAAAGGGTTAGTTATCAATCTAAATTCATTTTTACATGTATATATTTCAACCAATATGTTTATATAGATTGATATATCTCAATGATAAATAATTGTTATATAGATAGACATGACCTTCAACAGTAACTATAGTCCACTGTTTGTATATAGTTCTATATAATTTCAAAAAGGAACGAGGGCATCATTGTAAGTTGAAGGGATTCCTTGTGCTCTAGGCAGAAGACCTAGCTTTGATAATACTGACTAGTCCCCTAAAACGATCAGCTATCAATCTAGATTTCTAGGTACATGTTATTTCCACCTGTAATCCTAGAGTAACGATACTGACTAATTCTTTGAGAGGATCATATATCATTATAGATTTCTTTACACAAGTCTATTTTTTAAGCCTTGCGTTCAGTAGTGGGAAACATTGCCACAATAAATACTTATTCTCTAGAGAGATATGAATTTAAACAGTAACTATATATATATTTAAACACTCCGCAATTTGGAGATAGCTCTATCCTATTTCATGGAGTATGGGACATCATTGTAAGCTCAGGGGATTCAAAATGATCCAGTCAATCGAGCTAGATTTAATGATACTACCTAGTATTTTGAAAGGGTTAGTTATCAATCTAAATGTCTATATACAAGTATATATTTCAACCAGTATGTTTTTGGAGATTGATATATTTTAATACTACATATTTGTTATATAGACCTGGTTTTGATCATACTGACTAGTTCTATGAAAGGATCAGTTATCAATCTCAATTTCTATGTACATGTTCATGTTTCAGCTCCTAATCCTAGATAGATTGAAATATTTCAACATTAATTAATTGCCAAATAGAAAGATATGCATTTCAACAGAATATGTATATATATTTCAACAGTCGAAAATTTGCATACAGTTCTACAAATTTTCAAAGAGTGTTTGACTTCATCATAGGTTAAAGGAATTCAAAATGGTCCAGGCAATACACCTAGGTTTAATAATACTGATGATTAATTTGCAAGGATCAGGAATCGCTCTAGATTTTCATGTAGATGTTAATATTTCAACCCTTAAGTCAATATAGACCGATGTAGACCAACAGTAAATAATTGTTATATAGATGGATATGAATTTTAACAGTAACTATTGATTAAAATTCTTTTATTTAGACTGAAAATGTATAGGCAAATCTGTGCCTGTATTTAACAGTAACTATATACAAGTGTCAACAGTCCACTGTTTGTATATAGTTCTATATAATTTCAAAAGAGCGAAGGACATCATCGTAGGATTAAGGGATTCCTTTTGTTCAAGGCAAAGACTTAGTTTTGATCATACTGACTAGGTTTATGAGGATCAGTTACCATTCTAGATTTTTTCATATATGTTCATATTTCAGCTCCTAATGCTAGAAAGATTGAAAAATGTCAACATTAAATAATTGTGATATAGAAAGATATGCATTTCAATTGTGTGTGTACATATACTTCAACAGTCCACAATTTGCATATAGCTCCATATGATTTCAAAGAGTATGGGACATTATTATAAGCTGAGGGGATTCAAAATGTTCTAGGCTATTAAGCTAGGTTTAATAATACTAACTAGTATTTTGAAAGGGTTAGCTATCAATCTAAATTTCTATATACATGTATATATTTAAACCGTTGCGTTTATGTAGATTGATATATTTCGATGGTAAATAATTGTTATATAGATAGACATGAATTTCAACAGTAACTATATATATGTCAACAGTCCACTGTTTGTAAATAGTTCTATATAATTTTAAAGCGTGCAGGACACCATTGTAGGATAAAGGATTTCCTTGTGTTCTAGGCAATGGACCTAGTTTTGATCATACTGATTAGTTCTGTGAATCTAGTTCTAAAAATGTTTCAAAAGTAGATAATTGCCAAATAAAAATATATGCATTTCAACAGTATATGTATATATATTTCAACAGTCCGAAATTTGCTCATAGTTTACAAGTTTACATAATATCTTGAGGTATGGACGATATGTATACATATTTATTTTGTCCCATATTAGCCTCTAGGATATTTGAATCCTGTATGCATAAAATTTGCATCACGAAGAGGACTACAAGAAAAATTCATATTTGAATTCCATTTGTAACTTCTGAATAATATAAATCTACACATGTTAAATATGGGAATATATTGGATTTGATTTCTGTACATATAAAAGGTGTATTCTAAAGAGGTGTATACAAAAGTTTGATTACTTTAATTTTTATTCTATACATATGAGTTTAAAATCAACAAAGACATTTGTAAAATCTCTTGCATGATCTTAATTCACAATAAATTAATGTTGGGCTATATACATGAAATTTGCTTTCCATATTTGAATTCTGCATAGGCATATCTTGTAACTAAATTCAACTATATCTTACTCTCTCTCTTTAAATATTTGAGTCTCAGTACAAAATACATATACATGCTTTTGAAAAGCCTATGAGAAATTCTAATGAACTGGATTTTAATTCAATGTGTTTCAATCTTTGACTGTATCAAAAATCTGTGACTGTATCAATAACCAAATCAACATTTCAAGAGTGAAAGCATTAAAGGTAACATATAACCTTATATTTCCATTTAAAACTGACTTCTCAAAAGATTTCATTAAGGGGGTTAGTGGTACAGCATCCATTGGAAGCTCAATTTCTCAGACAATAAAACCTATCAGACCATAAAAGCATGCAATGACCTAGGCCGAAGGCCGGTATTTTATACTCTAGGCCACCCCGTGTCTGTGATACACAGGTAAGCTGTTGTGGTCTGCTTTAAAACACTATTCTTGTCTCGGTAATGTATTTTGCATCTCTATTATCTCTACTACATAATAATATGCATAATATCAACATTTTTATGAGACAATATTTTTGTCAGGGTGACCCATTCATCATTTCCTTGATGTATTACTCATATTAGCTAAGATAGATAGATAGAAACATCCATACATATGTACAGTTTATATATCTATATATCTATATATTATATATATATATATATATATATATATATATATATATATAGAGAGAGAGAGAGAGAGAGAGAGAGAGAGGTATATCTATACAGATATATTTAGCTACATAGTCATATAGATGTGTAGGTATGTCACTATACGGACAGACTCCATTTATACCAGTTAAACGGCTAACATAGGCTTCCATAATGGGTTTGTTTTTACTCCAGGGTTTGGTCCACTAACACATAGGTTGCCTAATCCTCAGTCTTCCTGCTGCTCTAAAATCCCTTCCCTCTGTGGAGATTTGGCTACAGAGGGAGTATAAACTGAAGGTAAGCTATTGCTTTGTATTCAAAAGATTCTGAGCATTATAGTGTTACATTCAAAATAATGATACTACCTAGTATAAATTTTTAATTTGACTCTCTTGCGGGTATATACTAAACCTGCACTTGCAGATGCGACAAACTGAACATCACTCGTCCAGTGGCTTGCCAGGGCTGGACGCCCTGGCAATGGTATACTGTTGACCCTGTCCATTCTTGTGAACTTGCTGCAGTATTGTGTTAACAATTTTGAATAATATATAGATTGTTATCAACTTAGCCACAAGATGATGTTTTAAACACTCCTCTGTATAAATAATGTAAAAATGTACACAGGGGGATGGTGGGCTGGTTAATGGCAGACCACAGAGACATCTTTATTCTCGGTAACAGAGAGAGACTGCCACCACTTCAGCAATGGATGATGTTAGATTCTCGTGAGATCCTGTGGCTGGCTTTCCCAGGTGAATGAAAACACCACAGAAGCCAATCACTACCACCGATCCAGCAAGCGCAGATCATTTTCTCCCATCCATCAGCTCAATATGCACCTGATGAAAAAACTATCAGCTTATTGTTTACTGCATGATCATAGAGAGCTCATTTGACTGTAGCCTAATTCATTTTAAAATGCTTCATTTTTCTGCGGCATAATTATGTAAATATTCTAAAGGTTTGTGTTGAATATGCTGCTTCTCCCTACCACCTGTTGTTCTCATGTATTCAATAGAAAAGTTGAAGGTGCAAAGCTCCACATGTTTCTACAGACATGTCGTGGGAAATATCCTTTAAAAACCTGCATGAGATTTCAGACCTGATGAGTTTTCAAGTATCGGTGTATTACCAAAGGACATTGGCACATAAAGTATCACTGGATGGATCAAGGTTTGGTCATCATTGTCAAAGATATATCCTGTCTTCGTAATCTGATTATCATGGATATTCCTGTTTAAAACATGTGCCTTCATTATGGGCCTGGCTGGCAAAAAAGGTTGTGTTTGGTCCTAGGGAGATGCACTTTAATAAGTAATGCAAGCTAATGAGGCAGCAGGGAGAGCTTGGACAGTGTGTAAGAGTCCCCTGATTCACTCTGCACATGCATGCCACAGAGTAGGTGTGAAGATACAGGCCAGGGCAACTGTTAAGGGATGGGTAATCAGAGCAGCTGCTGACCTTATCAAGGCCAGAGTTGTGATTAGTACTAATAGACTTAGATGGGGTGGGCAAGGAGAGCCCACGAAATAAAAAAGTCTTACCTGTTACTTGCTGAGTTGGTTGTTTCTACTTAGTTCAGGCTAGAGTTGCAATATGTAGAACTCATGCTCAAATGTAGAAATAAAATTCATGTATGTAGAGATTGAATTCAATAATGTAAAAATCAGAATTAATATACATGTATGATTCAAATTTCATTAACACGTAGAAGCCAAAATTCACAAAGACCTCTATGCAATTTGAATTTCATGTATCCAGGAAGCATATGCTAAAGTTCCTATTTTTACATGGGTCAAACAATAATCTCCAGATTCTCATATAATATGTAGTATTTAAATTCCATGAAGGGTTGTGTACCTTTCAATTGTCCAATATTCAGTATTTAAATGTTGAGTTTGAATTACGCTGCCACGATTACGAAGGAAGTCACTAGGATGTACTATCAAGGTGAGATACACTTACAAACAGCAGAATATCTGGTCGCAGAAAAACCGAGAACACCCAATTTGTACCTTTTACCCAAAATTCACAAAAACGTACTACCACCCCCCGGGAGACCCATTGTCTCCGCCAATGAGTGCCCTACAGAGAAAATATCCCAATTCGTGGATTTTTTCTTACAACCCATCATACCAAAATTACCCTCTTTCTTAAAAGATTCAGGGGATTTCATAAACACCATCATGAATCTGGACATCCCCCCAGACGCTATTTTGGCAACAATGGACGTCACCAGTCTCTATACTAACATCCCGACGCCAGAAGGCATCCGAGCTGTTGGGAAGGCCTTATCCTCGGAGAGACACCCAAACCTAAACCCCACCAATAGGTCCCATTGCAATTTATTAGAGTTAGTCCTTACATGCAACAATTTTCAGTTCGATGACAAAGACTTCCTCCAAATAAGCGGAACCGCAATGGGAACCAAGCTTGCACCAGCCTATGCTAACATCTTTATGGGGGACTTCGAAAACCGATTTGTATACCCTTACCACACCCAACCCTTAGTTTGGAAGCGATACATTGATGATGTTTTTATCATCTGGACCTACAGCAAACCGGCATTAGATGTCTTCCTTCACCACCTAAACACATGTCACAAAACAAAGTTCACCATGGAGGATTCATACACTACAGTAAACTTCCTAGACATCACAGTCATCAAAAACACAGAAAATAAGCTTGAAACCACTCTCTACTGCAAACCCACAGACAGTCACAACTACCTGCTGTACTCCTCAGAGCACGCCAGACATGTAGTCAGAGCCATACCCTACTCACAATTCATCAGAGTCAAACGTATTTGCACTAGAGAGTCTGAATTCCTACGCAATTCCCTAATGCTCTGCACACATTTCCTCCGTCGGAAATACCCTCGGAATCTCCTCATAGACTCACTGACGAGGGTGAAACTACAAGCCCGGGCTGAACTGATCAAACCCAAACAAAAACCAACGACTACAGGTAGACCGAAAGCATTTTATTATATCACTACCCACAACCCCCACAACCCCCCTATAAAACAAATTCTCACAGAAAATTGGGACCAAATGAAAAAAAAAAAAACAACCCGAGAGTTTAACGAGCACAAATTGGTCTTTGGCAACAGGCGAAACAAAAGCCTGGGTGACAAACTTGTGCGAGCCTCCACCAGCCAAAAGACCCCCGCTACCAAGGTCCCACACATTAGAAAGTACCCGTGCAACACTCCTCTGAACTGTAGGTACTGCCCAAAAATTAACAAGAGTGGTTTCATTCAGTCGACCACTACCGGCAGAAAGTTCAGGACTTTGACCTCTGTCAACTGTCAAACCGCTAACATAATCTATGCCATAACCTGTAAATCTTGTGGCATACAATATGTCGGCCAGACCCTGGAACGGATAATGGACCGATTTCAGGGTCACCATGGGGACATAGACCACAACTGCGACAAACCGGTTGGGAGACACTATAACCTATGCCCCCCTCCTCCACAACAACCATCTAGATGGAAAGGCTTAGAAATTACAGTCTTGAGTTTCATAAAAAGCCCACCGAGATCCCCTGCTGGAATCACGGAACTAAATGTGGAGGAACGACGGTGGATGCACCGCCTCTGCAGCATTACACCGAATGGGTTAAATTTACTAGACTAATCTAGGCCTAGGCCCACGACTCTCAATAATCCGTCTTCCCAACAAGATACAAACCAAGAGAGTCCCACACACCTAGGCACAGAAATTACATGGCACTCGCGCCATGCTGACATTGTCCAACCAAAACACCCTATGCTTCATTGTTGCCACACGGACCACTCGCTAATTTTGCAGTCCCCACCCTCAATTCTGATTTTGTTTGGGTGCCCAGAAAAACAAACTAAGCCCAGTTTCTCTAGTGCCATTCAACCTTGTGTACCTATCTAAGTCACATTTAACACACTATTGACCTTCTTATTTTATGATCTCCTTCAGAAACTAGACTATTCTAAATTTCTAACACCTAGTGTTTAGACAAACCACCAGATCAAAATAAAACAGACAAAACAGGACTGACCTGGCCCTAAAACCCATCTCCCAGTCCCACCTCTGTCTAAAAGTTCACCTAACATATAAACCTTGGAAATCTGATAAGGACCTAATCAATCTCAGTATTCCCCAAATGATTCACACCTGATGAGACATTCAAGTCGAAACCACTCACTGTACCACCAACACTGCACTAATCATAGTGACAGATACAGGCCTCCCTATCATTCACTGGGCCTAGATGATATTCACACAAATTCTCCTAAGTCCTAAACATCTGCTCTAAGATAGTTTCCCATATTAGGAAGTCCAACAACACTCTGATATGAGAGTGACTGTAGGAAGTGATGTCACAGACTAAATCCCTGGACTCTGATTGGCCAGAGCCACTGGGTAACCATGGTACACATCAGCATAGTGAGCCTTGTCAACAAGGCATTCAGTGGTTGTGTAAAGTAGGGACAAGAAGTCTTTTCCCGTTTCACCCTGAATCTCCAGATTCTCATATAATATGTAGTATTTAAATTCCATGAAGGGTTGTGTACCTTTCAATTGTCCAATATTCAGTATTTAAATGTTGAGTTTGAATTACGCTGCCATTAAATTTCAATTTTATATATGTCTATATGTGAGTTGAACTCTCCATCAATGTGAAATCTGACTCCTAGACATGCATGAATTTTAATTCCACATAGTGCTATGAATAATATGTAAATATCAGACCTAAAAACTATGTATATGATGTTAAATTGAAAAGTCCTAGAAGAAATAAGATTTCATGTGGCTTTTAGATTTAAAAAAGTTTAAGCATGCATATGTTACATTTGAATTTGATGTAATATAATTCTAAATAAATGAACAAAATTTGATTCATATATTTTCAAATTTGCAAAATTGTACGTTTGAATTCCATATATAATACACATTGGACCCTTTATATATATGTGGGATATACCCATAATAAATTTGTTTTATATGACCCTATATGCAATTAAATTTCTGTATACATATCAAAGGTACATTATAAATATTCTTACATAAATTTTTGTTGCTTGAAATATATTTCTACATACATGAATTTGGATTTGTATGAATTCGAATTCTCTATAAGCCTATTGATTTTATTTCGTTATATTAAAATTCTGCATTCTGAAAAGGCCTACAATAAAAGGTTATTGACCTTTGCATATAATTCTATATAGTTGGAAAGAGTGTTGGGCATACTTGTAAGTTAAATGTATCCAAAATGGTCTAATGGACCTAAGTTTAATGATACTGACTAGTATCCTGAAATGATCAGTTATCAATCTAGATTTCTAGGCAAATGTTATTTTAACCTATAATCCTAGAGAGATTGACATATTCTGACAGTAAATTTAGGTATAATGACACTGACTAATTCTTTGAGAAGACCATTCATTATTACATATTTCTATGAACATGTATATATTTCAAGCCTTGCGTTCAGTAGTTGTAAACATTGCAACAGTAAATACTTATTGTACAGAGAGATTTGCATCAAAACAGTAACTATATATATATTTCCACATTTCGCAATTTGCATATGGCTCTTTATAATTTCAAAGAGTATGGTTTATTATTGTAAGCTGAGGGGATTCAAAATGATCTATTCAATCGAGCTAGGTTTAATAATACTAACTAGTATTTTGAAAGGGTTAGTTATCAATCTAAATTTATATTTACATGTATATGTCTCAACCATTACGTTTATATAGATTTATATATCTCAATGATAAATAATTGTTATTTAGATAGGCATGACTTTCAACAGTAACTATAGTCCACTGTTTGTTTATAGTTCTATATCATTTCAAAGAGTGCAGGACATCATTGTAAGTTGAAGGGATTCCTTGTGCTCTAGGCAATAAACCTAGCTTTGATAATACTGACTAGTCTCCTAAAACGATCAGTTATCGATCTAGATTTCTTGGTACATGTTATTTCAACCGATAATCCTAGAGTAATTTTTTTGAGTTTATAATGTATTTTATTTCACCAAGTGATATTCCAAAATACAGTACAGTGATACTGACTAATTCTTTGAGAGGATCATTTATCATTACAGATTTCTATACGCAAGTCTATTTTTTGAGCCTTGCGTTCAGTAGTGGGAAACATTGCAACAATAAATACTTATTCTATAGAGAGATATGAATTTAAACAGTAACTATATATATATTTCAACACTCCGCAATTTGGAGCTCTATATAATTTCATAGAGTATGGTACATCATTGTAAGCTCAGGGGATTCAAAATGATCTAGTCAATCAAGCTAGATTAAATGATACTAACTAGTATTTTGAAAGGGTTAGTTATCAATCTAAATGTCTATATACAAGTTTATATTTCAACCAGTATGTTTATGGAGATTGATATATTTTAATAGTAAATAATTGTTATATAGACCTAGTTATACTCATACTGACTAGTTCTATGAAAGGATCAGTTATCAATCTCGATTTCTTTATACATGTTCATATTTTAGCTCCTAATCCTAGATAGGTTGAAATATTTCAACATTAAATAATTGCCAAATAGAAAAATATGCATTTCAACAGAATATGTATATATTTCAACGGTCCTAAATTTGCATATAGTTTTACAAAGTTTCAAAGAGTGTTTGACTTCATCATAGATTAAAGGAATTCAAAATAGTCTAGGCAATACACCTAGGTTTAATAATACTGATGATTAATTTGTAAGGACCAGGAATCACTCTAGATTTTCATGTAGATGTTCATATTTCAAACCTTAAGTCGATATAGATCGATGTATATCAACAGTAAATAATTGTTATATAGATTGATATGAATTTTACCAGTAACTATTGATTAAATTCTTTTATTTAGACTGAAAATGTATAGGCAAGTCTGTGCCTGTATTTAACAGTAACTGTATACAAGTGTCAACAGTAAACTTTTTGTATATAGTTCTATATAATTTCAAAGAGCGAAGGACATTATTGTAGGATTAAGGGATTCCTTTTGTTCAAGGCAATAGACTAAGTTTTGATCATACTGACTAAGTTTATGAAAGGATCAGTTATCAATCTAGATGGCTACAGAGGGATTGCATACACCCAACAAGAAAGGATCCCGAAAGAGGAGTCTGGTTTTTCGAACTCTGAGAGAGTACAGGCCGGTGAGAACAAGCCTTAGTACGAACCATTTTAAAGTGAATCCGTGGGCGGACCTGGTCCCCTCCGAGCAGAACCATGGACGCATGGAAAAGGATCTGTCCCGGCGAGCCCGACAGATCCCTGACTATGACGCCTATTGTGAGAAGCTAAAGGCGGAGGAGGAGGAAATGCGGGATCGGTACAATGCCATGAATCAGCATTTGATCCGCCTCGCCGAAGAGAAAGCGAGAGTAGTTGCCCAAAATCAGCGAGAGGCAGACGAATTGAGAGAAACAAAAAGAAGGATGCATGCAGACGGAAAGTACATCCAAGAACAACTGGCGCTCGAAACCTCACAGTTAGCTAAAATTCAGCAACAGGTGAAAAGCGCTCAGCAACACTTGAATGAGGAGCAGGTGAAACTCCAGAAAGATAAAGAAGAGGCCCGAAAATCGCGAGACCTCCGGGATACCTTTGAGATTGAGATTGATCGGCAGTACGAGAAGGTTAAGAAAATAAAGGCGGACTTCTCCAAGGAAGAACAGCCTGGCCAGGCCTCACGAGAGCAATTCAAAAAAGAAATAAAAGGCCTTAATCCAAGCTTGACTCGAAATAAAAGCTGACTTGGAAGCTCTGAAAAAGAAGAAAGAAAAGATGAATGACACTTATCTGGCCTATGAGCTACAAATGGAGGAGAGTCGGGGGGAACAAATTGCTGGTGGCCCGGAAACCTGGGGAGGAGAAGCCAGAACAAGGTAACCATGTGGCCCCAACCCCTCGTCCCATCCTGAAGCCAGAGGAACCACTTGAAACCCTCGGGACCGTCTTGGACGGAAAATACGAATGAAATAGGAGAAGGTTGACGGCCACCGAACCCAATCGAAAAGTGACCTATGGGGGAACGGAGGCGAAGGAAATCTCCAGTACGGTAACGACCATGAAAGAACCTCCTCCCAAGAGAATGAATCAAGGCTACGGCTCCCTCCATCCATTCGCAGATGACACCCCGGCGGGCCATAACTACACAATGCCTCCCCCACCAATATATAACATAACTTACTAGTATGGGGCACCAGTCCAGGGTGCCGGACAGAGTGGGGGACCGCAGCCCACGTATGAGGCTGGCAGATCCAACGCAGGGGAAGGAACTGGGACAGTTCCGAACCCCGGCTGGTATGGGGTCCACAGCCCAGTCCGGGATCGGCAGGTTCGAGTGGAGGAGGAGCCCGACCTACAGGAGGCTCTACACCTGGCCTGTACCGGCTCCACGAAAGTTAACCAAAAGAGCATCAATGGGTCCGAGGGTAGCGGCGATTGTGGATTCAGATCCTTGCATTCAGGGAATGGGGATAGACTGCTGTAGTCGGACTCAGGAGGTTGAAGCTGAAATTATAAAATGAAGCGGGAGGCAATCTGATGGGCTGGTATGGAGCCATAACAGCGCTCAAAAACCTGTCTGAACACCCCAGCCATTTAATGGCGAAAACTGAAAGGAGAGTTACCAGGATTTCTGTGACGATAATAGATACCACGGGTGGGACAAAGAAGCCTCTTTGGGTCCCCTCATCAAATGGCTGAGTGAAGGTCCGGGAAGAATAGCGGTGGATGATTGGCGAATGACCTATGGGGAGTCAGGGGACTACAACCAGCTGGTATCCGCAGACGGGATGATGAAGAAGCGTTTATTGTCCGGGTTCGCGCCCAATCGTAGGGAAGCTAATAGCTCGAGTGACAGTTTGGATGAGAAGGGAATCGCCGCCATGGGGGGCGATAGGAAAGACAAAAAGAAATGGTGGAAAATGAACACAAATAAGCTGCCAGACACGGAAAAACAGGGGGAGGTGATTCCTAAACCCAACCCCCCTACAGCAGAACCGTCCGAGAACGAAAAACGACTAATGGCTATGATGGAAGAAATGAAGGGGCTGTTGGACTATCGGAAACGACCGAAGATAGATAGAGCAACGGTCAAGTGTTTCCGATGTCAGGAGACCGGACATTTTGCAGCCGAATGCACAGCAGATAAGCCTGTCTGGAGGGAACGGAAGCGGGAAGAAACGGGAAATTAAAGGGGGTTGTCCGTGAGGGCAGACTGATGACCCCTGACAGAGTATGCCAGGATACGATCCATACAAACGCGATTGGGGAATCTGTAATGTATCCGCCCAGCAGCATGGGAAGCCCTAAAGAGCCGGAAACATGTGGGGCTGGGGGTATTGGTGAGACAATTGCCAGGGAGAGCGAAAAAGGGAAACCGGTCACCAATACAGAGGAAGGTTGGATAGAGGAACTAGCCAGGATCGGTGGAATCCGCCTTCCCCAAGGTCATCCATGTCTGGAATACCTGAAAGGATTCGGATTTGATTTTAACATGACAGACGACAGGAGCCAGGTTCGCAAGTAATCCCTCGATAATGGGAGGAAAGAGATGGTATGTGTATGTGTCCGTGAATGGAAGATTGGGGGAATTTCTATTGGATTCTTCGATCTGGTGTCGAACGTGGATGATGACCTCACAACGAAGGTAAATGCATGTGCGGCCAACGGAAGCAATATACAGACGTTTGGTAGGACTTGTATGGTCATCCTGGTTGGTGGAAGGGAATATATCATTTCCCCGGCTGTTGCCGGGATTGAGGACGACGGGATCATAGGGATGGATTTGGCTTCCTTATACGTGGCGAAATTGGATCCCGTCAGTGGAGTAATAAGATTTACTAGTCCCTATAAAGACAGGATACAATGCCTGGCTCTAGAAGTGAGTGGTGTAGCGAGTTTGGTACAGACGGTGAAGATACCCCCCGAGATGGCATGTGATGTCTTAATCACCTCGAGCAGGATAAAGAGGGGTGTCCCAGGAGTATCCGAACCAAATGTGACGATGTTGAGAAATAGGGAATATAGCATGGGGAGTAGCTCCAATCACGAACCCGGGTTCGAAAACCCGTCTAACTAGAGAAAGGTACTGTAGTGGGAGAAGTGATATCCGCGGAAGCGGTCACCAATAGCTTCAAGAAAGGGACCGATATAGCCTCGACTAGTGAAGGAATGGAGGAAGGGTTAGCAGCATTGATGGAGAGAGGAGGGGTAGAGACAGAGGGACAGAAAAATGCCTTGAAGGATATGTTAGTGGAGTGTGGCTCAGCTTTTGCGCACCCCGGCGAACCTCTGGGACAAACAGATAAAGTTTTACACTCCATCAATATGGAAGAAGCATGCCCTGTGAAGATACCGTACTGCCATCTTCCATTCGCGAAGAAAGTGGTAGCGGAGGAAGAGATTACGAAAATGCTGGCGGAAGGGGTAATAACTCCTAGCACCAGTCCTTGGAGTAGTCCGGTGTGTATGGTGACCAAGAAGGACGGGAGTATTAGATTCTGTATTGACTACCGGAAACTGAATGACCTGACTACAAAGAATTCCAATCCGCTCCCCCGGATAGATGAGACCATAGATTCCCTAGGAGGAAACGAATGGTTTTGTACGATTGATTTGCAGTCTGGTTATTGGCAGGTGGGTATGAGAGAGGAGGACAAGGAGAAGACCGCATTTTCAAGTCACGTTTGGTTGTACCAATATAACGTGATGCCATTCGGATTGTGTAATGGTCCAGCCACGTTCGAAGCAATGATGGAAACTTTACTGAGTGATTTGCTATGGAAGAAATGTCTGGTGTACCTGGATGATGTAATCATATTCGGGAAGACATTTGATGAATGCTTGGGAAACTTGAAGTTGGTCTTACAACGGATAATCTTGAATGGATTGTAGCTGAAGCCTAAAAAGTGCAATATGTTCCATAAAAGTATTAACTACTTGGGGCGGATCATCTCAACGGAAGGCGGGAAGGCCTATCCCGAAAAGGTTAAGACAGTAACTGATTGGAGCATCCCCAGGAGTCTGAAGGAAGTGAGATCCTTTTTAGGGTTTTGCTCTTATTATCAAGATTTCCTACCGGGATATTCCCGGATAAGTTATCCTATACAATGTCTGTCGCACTAGACCCCGGGGAGGCGTAAGGAGAAATTCCCTTGGGGGAAGGAACAAGGGGAGTCATTCGAAACGATCAAAACACTGTTTGTGGAGACACCTGTGTTGAAATACCCCACGGCGGATGGACATTTCATATTAGACACTGACGCTAGCAATGACAGTATAGGGGCGGCTTTGTCTCAAGTCCAAGGGGGAATAGAAGTCCCTATAGCATTATAGCGTTATTGTACAACGAAGAGAGAGTTATTGGCTGTGGTAGTGTACACCAAGAAATATAGGCATTTCCTGTGGGGATCTGATTTTACTTTGCGGACAGATCACTCCTCCCTGAGATTGTTATTGAATTTTAAAGATGCGGAAGGTATGATAGGGCAGTGGTTAGCACACCTGTCAGAGTTCGGACTGGATCATGGCCAAATTCAGCATAGAAAAGGGGCTAAGCATATAAATGCAGATGCTTTGTCTAGAATCCCTGTGAGAAAGTGTCAGAGCATTGGATGTGATGATTGTGGTAAGCATAAGGCTATCCTGGCAGGGGAAAGGAAGCCTTTCAGAGACCTCGAACCTATACTACTGGAATGAGGGACGGACTCTATTAAGGATTTTCAGGAGAAGGATTCAAATTGCATCCCTCTGAAGACATTATTACAGGAAAGAAGGGTCCTGACTCGTTCAGAGATATAATTGGAAAACTGGGAGATGAGACGGCTAATAGCTCAATGGACAGAGTTAGAAGTTGTGGATGGAGTGATTTAAGGGTGGAAGACGAGTGCATCAGGGAATAAGTCAAGGCAGATCTTTATTCCTACCGCCATGCGAAGGGATATAATGTTCTTTTGCCATGGACATCGGACTAGTGGCCATTTCGGGAAGAAAAGGTCTATGGAACCATTGGCTAGGATGTACTACTGGCCAGGTATGAGTACGGATCTGTTAAGATGGATTGACACCTGTCCAAAATGTTGCACGAGCAAACCAGGGCCGGGGTTGGGTAAAATGCCTCTAACCCAGGAATTGTTTGGAGTTCAATTCGCGAGAGTGGCAGTGGATATAATGACTGGGTTTGTGACAACTCCGGGAGGAAACACATGTATGATGGTGGTAAGGGATTACTATACGAAATATACAAAAGTGTTCCCGATAAAAGATCATTAGGTGGCAACGTGTGCCAGAATGTTGGTAAAGGGATGGATACTGTATTTAGGGGTGCCCATCATGTTACATAGTGATCAAGGGAGGGAATTCGAATTGAATCTATGGCTGGAAATGTGTCATCAATTGGCCATTTGCAAGACCCGTACCAATCTGTATCGACCACATAGTGATGGCCAGGTGGAAATATTCAATCGTACCCTTATACAGGTACTAAAGAGCTTGATAAATCAAGAGATGGATGATTGGGACAAGCAATGTGCCTACAACAGAACTGTTCGCCCAATCTGTTAGTGTTGGGGAGGATTTGATTATGCCCGCGGATTTAAACTATACTATAAACAAGTATATGAAAATTTCTGACCGTTAGAATATATACATATACTGCTGAAATGCATATCTGTCTATTTGGCAATTAATTATTTATAATTATTTCAATCTATCTAGGATTAAGAGCATGTATAAAGAAATCTAAATTGATAACTGATCCTTTCATAGAACTAGTCAGTATGCTCAAAACTAGGTCCATTGCCTAGAACACAAGGAATCCCTTAAACTTACAATGATATCCTATAATATTTGAAATTATATATAACTATATACAAACAGTGGACTGTGGACATATAGTTACTGTTGAAATTCATATCTATCTATATAACAAATATTTATTGTTGAAATACATCCATAAATATCAACTTAAGGGTTGAAATATGTACATGTGGGGTTTGACGAGGACATGTGTGCACCCTGCCACCACTCAATTAGAACTGAATCAGGTAAGCCCTTTTGCCGCTCAAAACAATCCACAATGCAACTGACCTAAGCCTTGACAGGGTTTGGCTCATTTTAATTGGTTGATATTGGTCAATCAATAATATTTAGTCCCATGTTTGGGGTTTACTACAGAGAACCATTTTGAAATTGTGACTTAAGTTTCACAATAATGAAAAACTTTTGGAATTATTAGTAAACTTATAGGAAATTCAATAAATTTTTTAGTACAATTGAGTCACACAGTTAGATGAGTGAGTTCTGTATTTAGTTTCAGCTGTTCCCAGTTTCATCAGTTGTTTGCATAGCATATATTCTTTAGAGCGAATTTATTTATAAATTCTTGTTATTTATTTGTGGTTCACAAATAAATGGATGTCACATTTATGTGTATGAATTGACCTGTGACTTTCAGTTGTCAGTTTTTGGTGAGTCTGGGGGAATAAATATCTGGGTTTAAGTCTCTATAGAGTAGGTTCCACTGATTCATGATAGTTCAGTTTCTGGTTTTGACTCTGTATCAATTTGAAATTTATAATTCTCTCGTGTTGGTTATGCAACAGGTCAGCGAAAACATCAAGCCCCACGGGGAATCAAACCCCGGCCCCTCCGCTCCGGAGTTGAGAATGCTACCGCTACACCACAGGGCCAGCTGCTTCTCACTGCTCTGCCACGGTACTTGAGCTCTCCACGCACGCTCGGGCTGCCTCGAGCGATACGTGCCCGCTACAGTTATATAAACTACAGAGCAGTATGAGTTTATTCTTCTTCCCTACGTTAACTACACATCCATGGGTCCAGGGAGATAATTTTGGAATTATATTTTTTAAGTTCAAAATAAACTCATACTGCTCTGTAGTTTGTGTAACCAACACGGGATAATTATCAATTAAAATATGTACATGTGCATAAAATGCTAGATTAATAACTTATCCTTTCAAATAACTAGTCAGTATAATCAAATCTAGGTCCATTGCCTCGACCATTTTGAACCCCTTCAACCTTTAATAATGTCCCACACTCTTTGAAATTATATAGAACTATTTGCAAATCTCGGACTGTTTAGATATATATATATACATACACTGTTGAAATGCATATCTGTTTATATAACAATGATTTACTGTTGAAATACATCAATCTATATCACCTTAAGATATGAAATATAAACATGTACATATAAATCTTGATTGATATCTGATCCTTTCAAATTACAAGTTAGTATTATTAAACCTAGGTCCATTGCCTTGACCATTTTGAATCCCTTCAACCTATGATGACGTCAGACACTCTTTGAAACAAAATAGAACTATATGCAAATTTTGGACTGCTGAAATAGATAAACATATACTGTTGAAATGCATATCTTTCTTTTTGGCAATTATTTACTGTTGAAATGCTTCAATCTATCTAGGATTAAGAGCTGAAGTATAAACATGTATATGAATCAGAAACCCGAATAATGCCCCAATCTGGTACCCATTCTGAATCAGAAAAAATTCCCAACAACCTTCTTTGATCTTTAGTAAAGTTCATTTGATTGAAAGACATGTATCTTGGCTCCCATAATCAACTGGAGGGAGAGCTTAACTCCCAGGAGGTCCGTTTTTATTCACCGGCGACTAGAACCTGGAGTTAACGTTACAGACATTACATTATAAATACTAAGCATTGAATAAAATTAGTTTGAAACACCACAGTAACTTCTACTTGGGCTTATAAGTAGCCACCATATGTATGATTGGGCATGCAAAGTTGGGAAACCCTAAACTCAAACCCTTTTTTTTTACGACTCGACAAACTTTGTGATACTCATAGAATTTTGGAAAATTAAATATCAGAATGCCAACTTTACTCTAATTTCTTCAAAACTGCCCTGTTTAGTATAAAAACAGCTGTGTGCTATCCTCAACATATCTACTTCAAATACCATGCATAGTTGCGGAAACCTGCTAACCCTTATTTGTCCTGGTGGTCACGTACAATGACCCTATTTCATAGAGTTACATAATTTGATAGCACTTAGCAAAACCTCTCTCACAGATCTCAAACATCTTAAATGCCTTTATAAATGATATGTACATGTACAAAACAGGTTGGCCTGCTGTCTCAACCCTATGAAGAGTTACTTATCACATATTTTAGCTGTACAAAGTAGCTCGGAAGACAAAATTTCATTTTTATTTTACATTTTTCTGGGATTACAAAGGCTCCAGGAATTAAAAAATACCACCAAAGCACCTCTCTACCCTTATAACATAAGGAAAACATATGTACTACTAGAATCAAGAACATTTACCATGATCCCATACATATTAGATCCACATTATATATAGAAATCTAAATTGAAAACTGGTCCTTCATAGAACTAGTCAGCATGATCAAAACTAGGTAAGCACTAGAAAACATCCTATATTTGGCTATCCGCCTAGACATAAAGTCTTTTGGTTTCGGAGAAAAATTGTGATAATAGAAACATTGATGATGTGAACAAAATTGTCACCAAAACGCAGTTTCATCATCTGGGAATCGGACCCAGGCCGCTGCTGTATAAGACAAGAGTGCTGACCACTATACTAGCGTGGATACAGTTGCTGTGGAAGCTTCAGCAGGCCTTTTTGACATCTGACATGTTAGTAAGTTCAGGACGGCTACTATACTCCAGCAGGGATTAGCCTGATGTGGCTGTGCTATCCAGGAAAGGATTGGAATCAGTGACACCCATTTCCAACCCCAGAAACTCTATCATTCTGTTTTAATTAATTAACCTGTCGCTGTGCTTCACAGATAGAGAATTAGAATAGTTGTTGCTAGGCAACCAGCTATATTAGCAAAAAAACAATAGAACAATTGAATTCCTTGGTTCCATTTTAGGGTGGGGGGTAGGTATGATTATAATTAACCTCAGAACACTGGAAATGTGTGTTGCTAGGCAGACAGTCAACAGATGATTCTTGAGGAATTCAGGTTTCTTAATGTTTTTAGTGTTGTTTTTTGGCCTTTGGAGGGCCACAATAAATTATGCATATGTTTATATTTTGGAGGGGTATTAGTCTGAAAAAAGATCAGAAATAGCCAAAACTGCATAACACAGGGGTGTGTGCTGTATACAGTAACCAGCATATAAAAACGATTACACATGTACATAACTAAGGATGGTCACAGCCAGACCAGTTTGTAAAATCATTTGTAGCATTCAAAGAATCCATTGGTGATTGTACTGTATCAATCTATGTAAAGAATGCATGCTTTTCTTGTAGCTCTGACTAGATATATCTACAGGGAGGATTATCAGTATCAATAAAACTTGCAGAGTTTTCACTGAATGTTACATGTGAGGTGAAGAAGATACGAAATGATGGAATTTGTTGGAACGCACAGTGTTCAGGTTTAGATTTTAGAATCCTGATTGCCCATGCAGTTATGATAATGATAAAAGAGCTTTCCGAGAAGAAAATAATGTTTGTAAATTCCAGACCTAAATGTATTCATGCTCCAGGTGCTGAAGTGATTGAAAAAGATTGGGCGATGGGTAAATGGGAGGAAGGCATTAGTACCCTTCCTTCATAAGCTAAACATCATTGAAGAGAGACTCCATCTGAATATCAGAAAAATGTATATAAGTTAGAATCTTGGCCACTGTTAGCCACTACTAGGAGGTTGGCCCAGCTATGAGCCCACTCTGAAATCACGTTTGTAACTGACAATACTCAGGTAATGCATATATGCTGAATACAGGCTGCACCTCAAATGGTAAATGTATGTCCTTGATCAGAGAGTTTTTATGGTTGGCAGTTAAAGCTTTAGAACTTTTATTTTAAAGCAGTGACTGCTGTACAGTACATCTGAAGATTGCTTATGTTGTTATTCCAATTTATGATTTCAGGGCTGAGGGCTCAGCTAGCCAAACGCTGCAGTTTCTTCTAGAAATTGATGTGTCAGATAAGTTTAAAGTTTTGCGCATTATATGGATTGGAACCACTTGACGGATATTGGTTTTTATACCGCTTACTTATCAAATACCCACTATTGTTCATCTATTACTGGTATTACTGTCTACAGTTAACTATCATGTCTCATAGATCCCAGGAGATGAAATATTCAGATCTACTGGTGGCGGCAGATATGTTACACAATAGGCTTAAAGTCAACTGCAAGGCAGAGAGTGGAATATCAGCAGGTAACAATGAGTATGTGTAAGAGATGGTACACCGTCTTAGTCTTAGAGAATATTGTTGGGAGTCAGTCGCGCATGCACTGATTGATGTACCTAGATAGAGCGGGGGCTTATATACCTTTGGATCAGATGCGGATTACATAAAAAGGATTAGTTATTCCACCCTGCGTCACATCACACCCAAGAAGCGGCAGTCACCCCCTCATGAGTGTTACATGAACTAACACCACGGGAGAAACAGAAGAACTAACTCCTGCTAGTCGCTGTACGGTGGTGATGTTTGTATAAGCCTTTACACTGGCATTGGTCATTTCATGGTGGTTTGCAATTCAACTTGTTTTAATTATTGGCACTGCCGTATTTCGTAAAAGATAGAATATGAATGTTTTCTAGACAAAGATGGCACAGCATAGTAGCCATCAAGATTAAAATTGATTCTTGTATACAATTTCAAAACCGGAGTTTGTCCAGATGTTCTCCTTATATTAGGATATTCATCAATCAATCAAACAACAAATTTGATGGGTTTCCCACTTGAGCATGGTTAGAGATGACACTAGTGGGAAATACAATAGGAAGATAAAATGACACCCTATTTTAAATTAGTTATATGTGTTGTTTTATACTATGCCATGATCAAGTGAACTTATTTCTATAACAGATGAGACACATATATTGTAAATGTAAATGGATTTAAAAGGTATAACAAAATAGGTGGATGTGTACATCTTAAGCCTACGACTTACCACACATATTTAAGTGTTATTTTTGAATCTCCAGGTCAAAATACTTAAGAATAGATTTGTCTGGTCCTGTTTCTTTTCAACTTCGAAAACTTGTTGAATAGTGTTTTATATACAATATATGTCACACTTTATTTTCTTATATCAGTTCAACCGTAATTTGATCTTTCTATCTTTTATATGCCATCTGTTTTGAAATATGTGCCATACTACTGACTTCACAATATTGCTAAACCATCATGATTGTGATGTAGTCAAAGAATTTGCATATATTTGATCATTGGCAACAGTTAGACAACTCAAATTATATGTCACTAGACTATATGGAAATGGTCGCCATGGCCGCCCTTTCCCGTCACTTGCCATTGTGCTTAAGGTCTGCTAATATCCATATATATGTCTTGTGGTCAACTTTCTGTATCACATCATACTCTATATTACTTAAACCATCCTTGTCCATGTTAGAAACTGCCTTTTGTAGTAGTCTGTGTCTGAATGAAAAATATCATGGACATTAAACAACGGCTTTACAATACTATCTGTAACGATAATACTTGTAACAGAACCATAACCATGTAATACACGACAACACTTCACTTTGATATTGTGGTATCTAGAATGATTATATATTTGGGAAAGAATTATTCAGTTCAATGTATAACCTACTGACTTATGCATGCATTCAATTTATGACCCATTACATTTTTTTTTTTTTTTAATTAGACCGGTATAACAGCATGTACTAACGGCCGTTGGTCTGCTCTGTATTTTTGAGAGGTTTGAGAGGTTTATATTTTTTATTGTGTAACAAACCTCCTTAGATACATAACTTTGCACCAATAGAGAATTAGATGATATTGAGAGAAGGCCATAATTCACCTGCTTGTAAAAGCTTGAATTACCAGCCTGGATAGGAAAGGTTGAATTACCTGCCTGGATTCCGTTTACCTTGAGTATGTTTTCCCGTGAATCTTAGCATCGTGTATCTTGCAAGATTTGCTGGTGGACGGTATATTGTGTAATTTTTTTTTCTAACTCTGTTTGGAAATAGGTGAAATAATAGTTCAAGCAACGGAATCCCTTGCATAGCCAGAATGCAGAACATTTAAGTAAGACCAATGTTCAGCTCATTTTAGGCATAACGTTTTATTGATTAAGGTAATTTCTAAAATTACCAGATTCTACAATGCTATGACCAACCGCATTTTTGCCCTTTTTCCGACATATATATTTTGCTCAGTGTTTTGTCATTGAATCTCCTCTGATAACATCCACCTAACATAAAATCAGCAAATCGAACGGTAATAGAGCATTTTGCACCAAATAGATGCTAAATACTTGGTCATATCACCTTCTCTGGAGGTCATCATCCTCGCCACCCCATCCCCAGTAGCTGTTGGGGAGGCCATTCACCTTCTTCAGCTGTTGTTCAGATAGACCTGAAACACCTCCAAAATTGGTTTTGTAGGGCATCCTGGAATTGTAAAACGAAAGAGTTTATAAGTTCATCTCCATGGGATCATTATATTTGTTTTCCCTAGAAATATTTTATTTGCCACTTAACTCTTCCTTTTCCACATTCCACATAAAGACACCCCTCCCAAAACCAGATTTTTTTCAGATGAAATTGAAATGGAATATTGGGATGTAGGGGATCACCTAACTTTTGCAAAACTGAAAGAGTTTAGTGAATATTCAAACTAGTATACAAAATGTGTACAAATTAGGGAGATAAGCCCTATTTGAAATGAAATATATGGCTCAAACCTCTGACTTATGTTGTTTTAGCTTTTTCTGGCCCTTTTCAGGCTTATAGCCCTACAGAATAACCAGTTTTGCACCAATTTTTGCAAAAATTTGGTATATGTGAGAAAACATCCTAACAATTCAGGAATTTTTTGTTTGGTGTATTGGCCTAATATTTTGCCGTTTTCTGGCCCCCTAAAAGGCCAAAAAACCCTAAAAACATCAAAACCCCTTAAAATAACATGTTTTACATGTCTCCAATGTCTACTGGAACAGTAACAGCCTATCCCTAATATCATTTTCTTTTAGCCCTATGGTATAGTCAATTGATTCACGTGGATTTCACTAGATATGTACTGTATTTTTTTCACCAGAGCCTTTTAAGCGTGTATTGTCAGCACAATTTTAAACGGTCCTTTCATCCTGATACCCCTATATAGTAAAAAAAGAAGATATACAGTGTATCCATTGTACCCCAGATGGTAAGGTAACTATTTTGTCTTATGCTGGAGAAAAATAGAATTGTGCAAAATCCAATTATCTAGCCTCGAGGAGCGGTATACATATCACCAGGTGATTCCGAGACGGAAATTCCTGAAATGTGATACCTGTTAGAAGGGATAGCATGCATATGTGGACTATATGATTGCCTTTGTTACTGTTTAACCTGACAGAAGACATGTTAACCTTATGCCATACAGGTATTAGAGTGCTACTATGATGATATTATTTTTGTATCTGGTCGCATAATATCCGTAAAGTAAGAAAAATAAAGGAAATTTATTTTATAAGGCATGGTGCATATAGGCAAATGGAGCCAAATCATGGTAAATATACCCAGGACTCAGCCTTTAAATGTTATGTACATGTAGAGATAGTTTGGGGAGGTTGGGTGGAGTTTGGTTGTGATGGGAGAACTTTATGTCCAGCGGCTTGATACGGGTGATTCCGAGACGGAAATTCAGAATCTGGGTTTATATTAGAAGGTGCACATAGTTAAAAGGTAGGAAATGTTGTAAAATATAACCAGGACTCAGCCTACACATGTTAAGTACATGTAGAGATAGTTTAAAGAGGTTGTGTGGAGTTTGCTAGTGATGGGAGACCTTTATGTATAATTTAATGGGTGAATCATATGGGTGATTCCGAGACGCAAAATCAGTGATTTTGCCATACTTTAGGCCAGTACTGTGCATAGTAGGTACAACCAATGGTCTTAACCCCTTCCACGCGGTAAGCCAATATATTGCACAAAATTGCATTGAGTTACAGGAAATCCAGTGGTGAAGGGGTTAATGCTCCATATATATTGAAGTATATATGATGAGGATATGGTAGATTGATTTTGAGGACTAATTGAACCATTGTGAGGAAAATAGTGTAAAGTTGAGTGTATGTGACGGAAATTGTCGTAATTTTGGCTAATATTCAAAATTGATCGGGCTACAACTCAAGCAGCTTTTTTTTTGAGGACATCAATTTTTTGTATGCTTTTAGCTACATGTTGTACCATGTTGTAAACAAAATTAGGAGTTGCTATGATGTATTTAACACCAAGAAATCAATATCCATGTATTTTTGGTCTCGGAATCACCCGAAATAATGACGATCGGCTTTGCGAGGCAAGAAAAAATGAACCGCTAGGGTTAGAGATGTATCAAAAAGTGTTCCAAGGAGCCAAGATATATACTTTTCAATATAATCAACTTGTTTAAACATATAAATAACTTTCTAGTTTGACCCTCCTCTGCCCCAAAACTGCATTACTCAGGAGTTTGTTCCATATTTTATTTTAGTACATATGTTACAATTGCAACTTATATTAAAGCCATAATGCATAAAAATAGACTTAAACCTTTGGTACTATCTTTTCCAGCAAGAAAAACTGGACAAAACCGTTTTTCACCCAAAAAATAATATTGTTTGACATTTTTCACGATTTTTGCCTTACATATTGCTCGAATCATATCAAAAAGGAATTAAATCCCATCCAAGTTGAGATAGCTAGCATTTCTAAAATAATGAATGTTCTTACAATTAGATTAGAATACTCAGAGACAACATGCCATAGACCAATGCAAGAAATCATGGGATTCTACCAATTTTAAGGCAAACCACAAGGGGTCAAAATTGACCAAAATCGGCCAAAGATCAGTGGATACTGTGCACAAATGCACGATCAGTCTTGAAGGGTAAATTTGCATAAATGTGGGATTGGTAAAGTAAGAGTAAAGACTATTTCTAGAAGGTAGCAATGAAATACTTTGCTTTGTGTAGGTATCCAGATTGATTAAGCCCTTATTCTGTTACGATTT
Organism: Harmothoe impar; assembly: GCA_947462335.1. Taxonomy (NCBI): domain Eukaryota; kingdom Metazoa; phylum Annelida; class Polychaeta; order Phyllodocida; family Polynoidae; genus Harmothoe; species Harmothoe impar. Next base: position 76,187,511 of record OX381710.1, on the reverse strand, counting down.
ATCTCTGTTATCTGTAGTCAAATGAAGAGGTAACATCAAAGTGAAGTTTATATGATATTCAAACTGCGAGCATGCACCAACAGAGAAAAATATTATAACATAGAATATCACTGTATGGTAATAACAAACAACTACACGGCCCCCTTCCTTCCATACAATTAGGCGTACAGTGGATCATTGGTAGAACATATGTCAATCATGAAGTGGAATTTATGTTGCAACTATTACTAAGATGGTGATCTAATGTTGTCGTCTTTGTAATGGAAACTTGTATTCCCCCACAGGGTGATTGGATAAGAGTTACCATCGTGCATCATTGAAAACACTCTAGTCTGGTATGGCAATATGATACATACTTGTAATTATGCTGATCAATACAGGCAGAAAAATGAAGAGGTTGATCTGCACAATGATATATCAACTTTGGGTTTTGAGGTAGCAGGTCTATGTCATGAAATATGAAACAGGAGTAGTTATAGTCCCTCTTTGACTCGACATAGCCGATGTTAAATAGCTTGGCTCGGTTGAAGGGGCCATTTCCATTCTGAAAATATTCCAGCATTAAAAAAAGGTATATTTACATATCAGTTCTAAAGACATCTTTAAAATCACACATTAGGTTCTGATACTAATGGCAGGATGTGCTAAACAACCAACCACAACAAAATCCCTCTATATTGAAGTAATACCATCATTTTTACTGGAGAGTTCTCACCTGTTCTATAACATATATTCGGGCACTTGAGTTTTGAGCAAGCAGGAATGAGTTCATAAAGTTTATGAAGATACTTAAGTGGATCTTTCTCTCTCTGTAAGGCACTATTACTGCCACGTCTAGGTTCAATAAACCTGTAATGAAATAATATTGTGTATTAAGTTTTGCATAATTTTGTTGTATCATCGATGTACTGCATATCTCACATTTAGATCTACAGGAGAGTGATAGAAAGTTGCTTAGTGACCACAGAGCAACAGACTAGATATCTTCAAAGGCTTATACATAGGATTATATTGAAGCAACAGGTGCTCATTATAAACTGACTAATTGCCGAGCAGGAGAATATTCAGCAAGCAATATTAATGACATCTACATACACTGAGGAAAGATAGAGCAACAAACAAAAATGATGTCTATACAGGTGCGCATCATGCTGGCTACACAGCCCTCAACACTGACAAGTAAAGGGACAGAGCTTTCGACCTCTGACAATGATCAGCCACTGCTGTTTTCTAATAGGGGAGCCAGGCATGCTAGATATCAATAATTAACTTCAATCTGGTAAAGCTTGATGATATGGAGATATGGTATGCATCTCTTAAGGGTACATACACTTGGAGACAAATACAAAGATCCTTAACCTGAATGTTATTCATCTTACACTGCCATAGAGGGGAAATACAGAACCGAAACTGATTCTGTATTTATTTTTAAATGAATTTGTCATGTATTAATTGAAGGAGAAAAATATATTTAATTAACCTACATCATCTCACAACACATCCGAATGTTGCCATGACACCTTGCTTGCACTTGCCTGTCACAATTTTGGGTATTTCTTTTGATACAATTGTTCACCACTCCAACATGTCTCAACCAAAATATTTAGTGGGTTTGGACCTGATCCATGTAATGTACGTCCAAATATAGGATATTTGCGAAAGACAAAGGTTTTTTGGAATACTAGGGCTGGTTATTCCCTTTTACCAAATACAAGGCTCAGTGCTTAGACCTAACAGGCTTCATATTTTGTAAATTCATTAACAAATGAATACATCCATTCAAAATATTGAAGTTAAAAGTATAATGTGAAATGAAAAATCAGATTTATTTGGTCACTATTTGGTCACTCTTTGGCCCATCCTTGTACATCATCCCAAGTTTAGGGATTTTCCAATTACACATTGGATAGGCAAAGGTTTTGCTAGCATAGTCAGAGTCACTTTTTTGAGAACAGACCTTATAAAACAGGTTCAGGCATTTTTGATTATAATGGTTCTTAGGATTGGATTAGGTTAATCCGGATGTCCTGAATCTAAATCTGCCAGAAAACATACCCGATCTTGAAATTATCTTGTCAAAATAAAAAAAAAAGGAAATAACTTCACATGTGCCTTTAAACCTGCAAATATGAGCATATATACGATGCAATGGCATAGTTATAAGCTGATGAAAATATCAAATTCAACATAATCACTCCTCATTAATGTTCCAGTATCATATCTAATTACCAATGCTCTAACATTCTATCGAATTCCTGTCTGTCAGGCATTCCTTGGCATTATAATGAAAAACTTCACATGTATTAAGGTTATTATGCCAAAATAAAATTTACAACAACAACAACATCAATAGATGTCTCCCAAATATAGTCAGAGTGACTATCTTTGACTAACATGTGACTGATGTAAGTGGTCATCTTGCTATTTTGGTCAAAATATTGATTTATATTCACTACTGACAATAGGTTTTGTCATCAGTGTAGTTGTATCATATGTATTCAAAAATATCACTGTACGCTTGATGGATGATTTGACTTATAATTACACTTGCCTTGTCTCTGAAGTATGAGACCGATAAGAGCTGCAAACAAAAATCACATATTTGTAAAATGATTTTGAATTCATAATTTATTAATTGTGTCAACGAGAACTAAAACTCAATGATACAGACATGTGTGGCTTAAATGGGAACATAAGTAACATGATTTATTCAATCAGTTCTCAATCAGTATTCAATCAGTGTTCATTCAAAAGTGACTTTTATGTTGACAGAACCTTTTAAAGAAGATTCAGAAGGAGGCATACTTATGATGATACAATGCTGTTGAAGCGTCGCATCATCACTATAAAATGCAACAGTAATATTACAAAGAAGAACTTTCCTTATATGGGTGCCATCAATTGGGGGGTTTTAACACTAGAAAATTTAGGCAACATAATTCCAAATCCTTACTTCATTCTAGATTGATTATGACCATCTTGCGGAAAATTCACCCCAACCGTGCGAATAAATACAAAGAATACCCCTTTATATCACAACCTAAGCAACTATCTTGGCAAGTCCATTGAAAGGTTAAACAAACAAGAGACGTGACAAGGGGAGGCATTGTCTATTACTTATTGTCGATGACTCTTTTCTACTATGAGCCATCCCCCCAACAATTCACTCATTCCTGATGAGCACTTACATTTAAAGTAGCTACATTTGCGGCAAACTATCAATACTAGCATTGTAAAGTTAAAATACCATCTTCTGGCTGCTCATCCCTCTTCTGAAGATAGTGTCCAGTTGGTGCTAGCACAGTCAGAAAAAATGCCAGACAGATGAAAGTCATCAAACTGAGTAAAAGTAAACCTAGGCGCAGGGCCATCATTGACACCATAACTGCTTCATCAAAATATCTGGGATCTAATGCCTGGAGAGGGGTGCTACTGCATGTATAAAGGGCAAAGCTTCAACCTTTCAATGTTTGTCGGTACCATTGAATAGTTCAGAATTTCTCCATTTTCTACACAGGAGTACCCAATAGTTTTCATGCAGAAAGGAATTTAAAAGAAAAAGAACATGGGTCTAGAGGTATATTACAGACTATTTAAAAAAAACAAACATTTTTCTATGAACATAATTAGGAGTAACTTTAGGTTACATATTTATTAAAAGGTTACCAGTAGTAACACAGGTATAGAAAATCACATACTGAACACCACGTTATTACCTTTCATTTACAACATATCGGTTGTATAGGGAAAGGCCCCTCGTTTTTATGGCCCATGATATTTGGTGCCTACCCACAGAGCCCCTGGTCTATAGACACCATATGTCACAAGGCCCTTGCAATCTAAGGGCCCGAAATCCGTTGCAATACGCCATGATACATTACAAATACGTCACGAATACATTAAAAATATGTCTGCTTTTGGAGCCTCTGGACCTGGTCTCTCTCCACTCCCCGGCTCCCTCTCCGGTCGCCATTTCCAGCAATGGTTAGCCTCCCTCTGCCACTCCCCCACTACTTATTTCCAGTGACTATCCAACCTTGTAAGGTATAGGCTTCGTTAATCCTCCTGTTAGCTTACACCAATGTAGCAAAATTCATCCTAAGGTAAGTCACAATACAGGAACACAGTAATTGATTGAGGCCTTGGTAAGCACTTGATTGGTACTTGGTTGGCACTTGATTGAGCCTTGATTGGCACTTAATTGAGATTTGATTGACAATTGATTGAGCCCTTGATTGGTACTTTATTGGCACTCGATTGACACTTGATCGGTTCTTAATTGGCACTTGATATGTACTTGATAGAGGCTGTGATTCACACTCGATTGGTACTTGATTGGCACTTGATTGACACTTGATTGACACTTGATATGGCTCACTCTCACCAAATCAGTGCAACTAAAAAGTTGACGTACATGATCGGTGGACGTACATGATCGGTGGACGTACATGATCGGAAAACTACAATATCCCCCTAAGACCCCCTTTACTCCGCTATTTAACTTATATAACTATACCTACTGGCTGTAATGTAGTCTTGGGAAGTTTATTAGGCAAAAATAACTCCCTAAATATTAATAGGGGCCAAAGGGGGGGGGATCAATGTACAACCGATCATGTACGTCACATGACGTACATGATCGGTTTGGAATGTCATGTAAAATTTTCTTATTACCCACTGCTTTACATGTCTATGATTATTCATATTTAGACCTACATCATATGTACAGCTTGCTAGGATTGATTTATGTTTTAAACATGGTCAGAAATGGGTCAAAATGAGGGTGGATCAATGTACAACCGATCATGTATGTCACATGACGTACATGATCGGTATTGAAATGTCAATTAAAATTATCTTAATAGTCGCATCTAGACATTTCTAACATATTACATGTCAAGACACACATCATATGTACACCCTGGTAAGGTTTGTTTATGTTTTGTCATAGTAGGAAAGGGTAAGGCAGCCAATAAATCACCGATCATGTACGTCATCGATCATGTACGTCACATGACGTACATGATCGGTATTGAAATGTCAATTAAAACTATCTTAATAGTCGCATCTAGACATTTCTAACATAGAACATGTCAAGACACACACCATATGCACACCTTGGTAAGATATATTTATGTTTTAACATGGTCAGAAAGGGTAGGGCAGTCAATAACTCCCGATCATGTACGTCACCGATCATGTACGTCACCGATCATGTACGTCACCGATCATGTACGTCCGCCGATCATGTACGTCCGCCGATCATGTACGTCCAAATAATAGTTGCATCGATCTGGTGAGAGTGAACCTTATACAGTTGAGTGACACTTGATTGGTACTTGCTTAGCACTTGATTGGCACTTGATTGAGGCCTTGATAAGCACTTGATTGGTAACTGACTGGCATTTGATTGAGCCTTGATTGAGACTTGAATGCATGGTACTTGATTGACACTTGATTGATGCTTGATTGGCCCTGATTGGCACTTGATTAGCCCTTTATTGGGACTTGAATGGCACTTGATTGGCACTTGTTTGGCACTTGATTGAGGCCTTGATTGACACTTGATTGAGTCTTGATTGGGACTTGATTGGCACTTGATTGGTACTTGATTAACCCTTGATTGAGCCCTTGATTTGGACTTGATTGGCACTTAATTGACACTTGATTGGCACATAATTGACACTTGATTGAACCTTGATTAGCACTTGATTGACACTTGATTGGCCCTTGATTGGCCCTTGATTGGCACTTGATTGCGCCCTCGACTGGGACTTGATTAGCACTTGATTGACACCTGATTGAGCCCTTGATTGGCACTTGATTGGCACTTGATTCAGGCCTTGATAAGCACTTGATTGGTAACTGACTGGCATTTGATTGAGCCTTGATTGAGACTTGAGTGCATGGTACTTGATTGACACTCGATTGATGCTTGATTGGCCCTGATTGGCACTTGATTAGCCCTTTATTGGGACTTGAATGGCACTTGATTGGCACTTGTTTGGCACTTGATTGAGGCCTTGATTGACACTTGATTGAGTCTTGATTGGGACTTGATTGGCACTTGATTGGTACTTGATTAACCCTTGATTGAGCCCTTGATTTGGACTTGATTGGCACTTAATTGACACTTGATTGGCACATAATTGACACTTGATTGAACCTTGATTGGCACTTGATTGACACTTGATTGGCCCTTGATTGGCCCTTGATTGGCACTTGATTGCGCCCTTGACTGGGACTTGATTAGCACTTGATTGACACCTGATTGAGCCCTTGATTGGCACTTGATTGACACTTGATTAACACTTGATTAGCACTCAATTGAGACTTGATTGGCACTTGATTGATGCTTTTTTGAGACTTGATAGCATTCATAGGATACATGGAGTAAACTTCAGTGCTTAGAGATACCTGTCACAAGCTGTTGTTCCTGAATTGACACTTGACAGTTGACAGTAAGTGACTGAAGTTGGAGTTTTCACTTTCAACTTTGACATGTGCATTGTTTTTGGTTTGATGTAGTGTTGAAAGATAGCAGTCACAACCTGCTTTACTTGAATTGACAGTTGACAGGTGACATTTAATGATTGAAGTTAGAGTTTTCACCTTCAACTCAAGTTGATTTTTTGCAAGTTGAAGTGAATTTGAAATTTCAAAATTAACAAAAAGATTTGACCCTCCTGGGCCACTGTAGTACACGGTCTTCATCGAAATCAGCAACAGTGGTGGGGAGGTAAAAACCCGGTTGCCAGTAAGGTGCTGTTGTGAGAGGCGACCCATCGTCGGTAGTAGCAGCAGCAGCAGTAGTAGCAGCAGCAGCAGCAGCAGCAGTAGGTGTAGCAGCAGCAGCAGCCGGGGCATCAGTAGCAGGTGTATCAGTAGGTACATCAGCAGCAGCAGCAGCAGCAGCAGCAGCAGCAGCAGCAGGGTCGTTAGCAGCAGTAGCTAGGTGTAGCAGTGTAGGTGAAGGAGTAGGTGTAGCCGTGGCAAGCAAGGGGTGCACAGTAGGGGTCCTTGTCGATGTCATAGCCGTAGCAGTAGCACACATAGCAGCAGCATGTGTAGCAGGTGCAGTAGGTGTAGCAGTAGCATGCGTAAGCGTAGTAGGTGTAGTAACACTACCACCACTAGTCCCACCGCTAGTACTACCGTCACTAGTACTCGCTACACCGCAAAGGTTATAAGACCGTGAGGTTGTGGTGGTAGCACCATCTTCAGTAGCAAGAGAAGACGCTAAACGCCCCCTCTTCGTTGTCTTCTTGTGTAGCTGTAGCTTAGTTGGTCTTCTGCTCATGATGATGTGTGTAGAGGAAAGAGTGAGTGAGTGAATGGTGGTTTTCCACCTACCTTATATACAACTGCTTCTGGATACCTGCTGGTTTTGCTGACTCTTAGAAGAAAGAGCGTTAAGGTTGTTATCACAGTAGGATGTCTATTAATCCGTTTTTCACCTGTCGTCTGCTGTTACATTATAAAAAGGGAGAGTGGTCCTCAGGGAAAAGAGCTCAGTTTCTTTATGTGTTTAGAAAAAAAAGAAGACCAACCCTCCCTCAGTAGGGGTTGTATAAAAATCACATTTCAGCTGCCCTCCACAGATGGAGATGAAAAGGAAAGCAGAATACCACTTGTCCTCCTCATAAGCTCTTAATGAGCAGATGAAAGGTCTCATGTGGATAAGTCGGGTATGCAGTTGGAAATGAGATTAAAATCCTCCGTATAAAAAGCTCTGATTTTTCGGTTGTAAAACCCATATCACGTCTGACCACTAGGCCTACCACATCTACCATCACCACCACCACCACCACCTCCGGCGTCAGCACCAAGCAGTAGCACCACCACCACCATCACCACCACCACCACACCGTTTACCCGTTCTTCATAGAGTGTTTTTTTTGAAGACGAGATGAGGGGTGAAACAGTTGCAATGGCACAGGCGCTCTCTCCCTGTAAAGAGCCGCGTGACACGCATGTGGAGACTGATGGTAATGGTGTGAGAAGAGAGGTGGTAGTGGGCTTGGCATATAGCGATCAGTTGCTTCATGAAATAGGTCATCATTGGGGGGTTGCTTGGGGATGACCGCCACCCGTATGGACACCCTAGTAGACGGTGACAAGACAAAGGAGGAGATGTGTACGGAGATGTTCAAAGCTTGGTGGCGTATAACTACACCTCATGCAAGATGGCGAGAGCTCACCCTCACCTTCATCGGTATCGCTCGACCGGTTCTGTTGCTAAAGAAGCTACACTTTTTCACCAAGTGTGATTTTGGATTACGACAATCCCGACTTGTCTACAGTGGGGCGATACCTTAGCGTCATGGCCGAATCGATAGGTAGCGAGTGGAAACACCCGGGGCAGTATTTACCTTTGTTGTCTGATGAGTTAGATAGGATCTCTCAACAATCCAAAGAAGACCTCGCTCGCCAGATCTTCGAAGTGTTGAAAACATGGCGAGCTGATCATCGCAGTACACATTTTCAACTCATTCGAGTCTTGTTGGAGCTCATGGGAAGGTCTGACATTGTCATCCATATATTACTTCACTTTCAACAACAAGGAAGGCGCTCTCGCTATAACTTTTAAGGGAGTAGTTACATATAACATCAAGCACACCCTTTTTAATACACTTGTGAAAGAAAAAAAAATAGAAGTTGTGCACCGTCGCACGATCAAATCTTAAGTCGCTACACAGGAGCGTCTTGTCGTCGTCGTCATCGTCATCGTCTTCAGAGGGTGTGCAGTTAGCCGACGGGAGAGACGTTTAAACACAACTATATAGAACACTCACTCGCGTCACGTCACTGGTAAGTGTCTCATTTGGAGCGCAGTCGGGGGAAAAAAGCACCGACCCGCCTACCTACCTGCCTACCTACCTGTCTGCGTGTCTGTCTTCCTACCTGACCAACTAACTAACTGATTGACTGACTGACTGACTATCAACCTTACTACCATCATGTGCGACGACAACAGCTCGGCCAAGTACATGGCTTTTGCGGGTTTAGGGAGGAGACTGGACACTTTCAACGCCTTTGGGTGGTACTGACCCTGCTCTTTCGCAGAGACTCTTGTCGCTGACAAGTTTTTTTACATAGGTGGTAAGGATGTTGTTCAATGCTTTCAATGTGGAGTCACTATACACACGTAGTTAGACAGCGATGATGTTGCAGTGGAACATTTCAGACATTCTCCTACTTGTCAGTTGGCGTGTAAAGCAATGAATATAACGCTGCAAAGCAGAATTTTACTGACGGAAATGTTGAAGACAATAAACCTGCTGACCAATGATATAGCAGCTCTCAGAAGGGAGATAAGAGGGTTGTCAGTAGAAAATGATAGGTGTTTCTTCCGTTTGGACGAGGACATCGTAGGATAGGTCGTCGTAGATGATTCACCGTGGGGTCAACATACATTAATCAAACGATTCAAAATTAAAATTAGAAATAACAAATGAAAATTGTTGTGTTTTTATTTTCATACAAAATCTTTTTATTTCAAACTAAACAGAAAAAAATTAAGAGACCCGCCTCCGAAGAGGAGGCGAGTCACTTAATTAAGTGAAGCTCACTCCCAAAGCAAAGGACCCCCCCTCCCCAAAGTGCCCCCTCCCCCCCAAAGTGCACCCCTCCCCCCCTCCCTATACAGCCCGAGAGAGACCCCCCACCCCAAAAGGGCCCCCCTCCCCTCCCCCCTTCTTCTTCTCCTCCTCCTCCCCAAGTTAATTAACTACTAAAGAAATCAAAAGATCCTCCTCTGACATCTCTGATGTGTACATTCAAACTCCGACACATATTATTATACTACTCATGGTGAGGGTTGTAGAGAAAGTGTGAGTGAATGACATTTTCTTTCCCACCTTATACACACCTATGGAGATAAGCTGCTTAAGAGAGAGGTGAGCTAATTCTGTTTTCAGCTGGATCCTTCCACCCTTGATTCAAATCTTGTTTTTGATCTGGAGGTGTGTTACATATATAAGAGGATCAAGTGTCATTAGGAGATTAAGGTGTTCAAAGAGCGTATACAAAAAAATTCATACAGCAAACAGCAGGTGATAATCAGACATGTTAATTAGGTGGTAACTTCCAGTCACGTGACCACATTTTTTTTTAAATTGGGTCACTTCTGTCACTTCAGGTCCTTGCTAATCCACCCCTAAGTAGGTCACGTGATGTCACTTCCGGTCACCTTAAGTAGGTCACTTCCGGTCACGGGGTGTGGTCTATTATGCAAAGGAGGGGGTCACTTCCGGTCAAATGGAGTCCATTGATTGGCTGGTACACCGGAAGTGACCCATTATGCAAATGAGGGGGTCACTTCCGGGCAAATGGAGGCCTCTGATTGCCTGGGGTCATGACCTTGAGCTCTAACTAGGTCAAGGTCAAGTGACGTCACTGCCGGTATGCCCTTATATGGGCAAGTGACGTCACTTCCGGTCAAATGGAGGCCTCTGATTGGCTGCAAGTCCAATGAGTAATAAACAGTACTTAAGCATAGTCCTGTTCCAATACATACTACACTACTGCCAGGGATTATAGGCTGGATTAATTTAACTGCATGCTAGTAGTGTATTAACTATTATGTCACACTGTAGCCAGTACATATGTACACTGGGCTCCTGTCGTGTACAATACCACTGGTAACTGCTGGTGTGGACATACACTGGGCTCATGTGGTGTACAATACCACTGGTAACTGCTGCTGTGGACATACACTGGGCCTGTGTGGTGTGCACTGCCACTGGTAACTGCTAAAGTGCTTGTGTGGACATGCACTGGGCTCCTGTGGTGTACAATACCACTAGTAACTGCTGAACGGATTCTCCTTTGGGAGTGTCTAAACCCTGAAGGGTCTGTATGATGCTTGAATGACGACCAAAGCATGATCCATTATGCAGCCCTTAAAGGGTTAATCTTGGCAGGGCCAGTTGTAAGTGTTATTACCCGTTAGCTTTTATGTTTTTTGTTCTGCAGTTACTGAGTCATTCTACATTATCATAGTATTGAACACTAAGGAAACATTGAGTGTGTCATTTCAATGTGACTAAATAAACACGCCGTGTACCAAGGCTGCAGCGGCCAGCGTGAAGGCAGTAGACTGCAGTCCAGACCACCAGCATGGCCAGTAGGTACCCTTTCTGTTACTGAAATTTGGTTTGATTATCTTGGATATGTAATAGAAAGACTATGGTTATGAAAAGGAATGTAGAATTTACCACAGCTTGCTGGTGGGGCCAGAAGAGGGGGAAGCCCAAGTCGCCCTACCAGCAAGCTGTGGTTAATCCTAATTACCTTTTCATAAGCATTGTCTATCTGTTTTAAACCACAGCAGTGAGGGTATGCAAAATAACCAAGGGGTGAACCCTTTGTCCTATAATGAAAATACTATATTTGACGTAATATGCGCAATGGGCAAAATTATGTTTTATGGCCTTTTACTACTTGAGAGTTTGATTGTCTCCAAACTGGTGACATTTGCGCCTTTGTTCTTATTTAAGAATGCCCCAAAAAGGAGGGGGCGCTTATTAGGAGGTGGGCGTTTATTACGGTACATGGTATATAATTATGGTAACATGCTTTCTGTGATGGGACTGCCATAACCTAGTAATGTAAGGAGTAAAAAGGACCCTCCAAACACTGGGGTTTCTGGGGTCTAGAAAACGTCAGTGATTTCTGAATATCTTACGATATTTATTGATGAATATTTCCATAGCATTGTGAAATGTAACATTTGTATATCATAAATTATGTTTATTTATCATGGATATTACAGTATAAACCTAGATAATTTGGTACTGATATCCAACTAGTGTATTTGCAAATATATGGTATATAGCAGATATCAGTGCTGCTGTTATGTGGAGAGAAACATGCCAGGTTCCCCCACACACCAGTGATCTCTGCATATCTAACATTAAGGAATACTTCCACAGAAATATGGCATGGGGGTAGACGGTACTAGACCATGTGACATACAGGTCTGAGAGTTATACAGGGCTGAACCCATCCAAGTTGAAAGTCTATGACTGAGGGCAATCTATGACTTTTTCATTTTGTACAGGGGAACAGGGGATAGCAAAAACTGTGTACCTTTGTGTTAGTTATAAGCCGTCCAAGTTGTAAGAGAAAGGTTACGAAAAAAACATCTAAACACATTTTCTCCCAGAATTAGAACCTGCTTTGTTGGACAGTCATAGACACCACCATCTCACATTTAAAATGCTAGCCAATTCAAGGAGTTAAACAGATACAAATACATTGCAGTAGCTTCCTAGGTGCCTATATCATCATAAAAAAATATTTGTATCATACAGTCTTAAAATCTGTCCTAAATAAACAATTTCTCTTAAGCCAGTCATAGATTGAACCCCATCGTAGATTGCACCCAGTCATAGATTGCCGCTGGTCAAAGACTTTCAACTTGACCAATTCGGTGAGACACAGCCATGCTTTACTCCATTCTTCAACCATAGAGCTTCAGTATCTACAGAATGAAGGCATTAATTCTTGGTGTCATGTTGTGATTGTGTGATATTCTCATCATTGTTAGAATAGTAGTATGTGTGTACAGCCGGGGGTGGGGGGGGGGGACTCCCTCAGCATTAGCTACAATGCCTGCAAGGAGCCTCGAAAAAAGTTGCTTTTTAGGCAATTTCTGAAGAAAAAGGTCCTTTGATCAGCCCATTCTCATAGTTCCTGCAAATTGAGGATCATTAAGGTAAGATTTAGGCCAGACATGTTTGAGTTATTTTGCAACGTTCTTATTGATCGCAGCTGATAACGGCTAACCTTTATTTGTCCTTTTTGCCCAATTTCCTATGAAAAGGGTGGTATTATGTAAATCCCCCCCCCTGTAATAAGGGCCCTACATTTGATGTAATGTTCACACAAAGCTACTATAGAAAATATAGAGAGTGCCCCCAGGGTTGCATCCCAGTAGGCATAAAACATTGAATCAACATTGATAAATGGTTGCCAATGTTGATTCAATGTTGATACAGTGTTGATTAAACGTTTAAGTGAATTTTGTGCCTACTGGGATGGAGGATTAAGGTGTGTGTTATAAATATAGTAGGTATATGACTAAATGTCACAGATCGTCCTGATTTGAACTTTTTCCCTTCTCCAATCAATAAAATGTTCCAAATGTCATATAAAGTTATCTTTTTGGTCTAGTATGATCGGGCTTGGATAGATCTACGAGGGAAACCATGGTTTCATCTATGTCAGACTATTTTTTAGGGGTCCAGGGGGGCAAAAACACCCAAAAATTGGCCTTTTTTGAGAATAAATTGTGTTTTTTTTGACATTATGCTGTAAGTACCCCTCTATAAATAGAGCTATCTGCACATTTCTATTTTTTTGCCAGTTCCCCTATATATGGTACGGAACATTTTAAGACCATTTAGGCCTATGTCATATGTTTGATAAATATTATGTATGGTCAAAAGTGCTGGGGTAGTTTTGGATAGACACGACTGAGCCCAAACAAAACATGGCCCTACCTAAATTTAAATGTAGTATGAACATCATAAATCTATTGCAGAAAAAACATAAATTATGTACCTATACAATAAAAAAGTAATTTTAAGTCTACCTCCAATAGCATATCCTGTAGAGCCCATTGACTTTTGACCATGTTTCAGCGGTAGTTTGACCATAGACACGACTGAGCCCGAATAGACACGACTGAGCCCTTTGATGAAAAGATACTAAGGGGAAACATTATGCACATCTCAAGTTATTTCTATTATAACTTAGAATGTATTATTCATATTTAAAAAGAAATTTCCTGGTAATTTTGGCTTATAGCTCAGAGTACTTTGTTATACACCAGTTATCACCATAGACACGACTGACCCCTCCCTATAAACCTCTCAATCAATATAACATGCTCCAAACCATGTACAGTCAATTCCTACCTTATTGTAGCCATTCTAGTACAAAAACCCTATAAAATGCACCATTTTTCATAGGGAATTATCCCAGATACATATAAAATTCCTACACTTTATAACGAGGGCTCAGTCGTGTCTACATGCACCTACATATGACCCTGTACTGTAGATTTAATAATGATATTTAACCTACCCAAATATATGGTCTATAATCCCCAACAACTATACCATTTGTATAACAAATGTTGAAACCCTATTCAAACATTTACTTTTGAGCCCCCTGGCAGCTCAAATCCAGACGATTCATGACATTTAGTCATATACAGAGGCCTGTGAGCATACCTGAGGTGTAATTGTGAATGAGACATGTTGAGACGGATACTGTGTATAGGCAGGAACGAGATTTATTAAAAAAAGGCTACTCTGTGTAATTTAGCTGGACCTGTGTGTTGGATGTGTCTTTATTTCTTACCCTACAATAAAGGACTCCCCTTTAAACCAAAAAAAACAAACATTATACATCGTTATATTACATTTCCCTATGGTTCCTTATTCTGGCAAAACTTTATGGCTGTGTCTCATGAGATTGATACAAGTGAAAGGTCATTAACTGGGTCTAGTCTTGGACCAGCATGTTTCAAAAGGGATGAAATGGGGGCTATGTAGACAGAAATGGGGGGGGAGTCTAATGGATATTTTAACACTATATTGTAGCGGCGACGCAGGGGGAGCTGTGGGTTCACAGACCCCCTCTGCCACCCCAGCGTACGTTGTAAATAAGATAAGAGTTGGCACAGTGGACGGGGGAGGAGACGGCTGGCCCCACCGCTAAGCGGTGGCGCTGGCGGAATCCCCCGCTGATGCAGAGACGTTTGAAACGGGGGTGTCGGCGAAGTTTGCCGGCGCCCATGACAGAACGTTCTTGGCGTCGGATAAACGCCAGTAAGCTATATAAGGGAGGGGGTGGCAGGTGCCGTCAGTCTGGTTTGACGCTTGAAGCAGAGAGGATCTCTGACAATACTTAGCTGGTGTGGCCAAGGAGAGCCAGGGCAATAAAGTATTTCCAGTTCAACTGTACTTAACGAGTTCTGTCTCCTTCCACATTACTGCCGACGCTACAATATATTACATACTTCCCAGCACCTGGTCGAAGACATTTCAATTGTATCAATCTCATGAGACACCGCCTTTGAGTTTTTAAATGTTACAGTACCAGAAAACCCTTGAAAAAAAGCCACTCCCCTGTGGCAAAAGGTTTTATATTTGACGTAAAATTACATGTTTTTGTTAGCTGTATTCAGAGTTGTTCATATCCATGTCAGACTGGCATGATTTTAAGGACGGTGTTAAATCAGTTCCACAAGTCAGAACAAAATTGGCGACAGGGCCATTTGTTTGTCTGTATTGTCTCCCGGACCTGATATAGTGGCACATGTTGTGCCAGATCATGGGGCTGAATAATTATTGTACTACATTATGTGACATCTAAGCACATAGTAATGGATTATGTGACATAGGGGTAAAAGGTTCTAGATCACATGACATAGGGACACATAGAACTAGATTTGTTCATTTTCTTTGATTGATTAATCTATTTCATTCTGTCTCACCTTGCATGCGTGGCGTAATTTAACAAAGTAGATTCCTTATTGTTCATGACAAGGTTCCTTTTGGTATCCAATAAAAATAATACATATTAAACAGGTTCATGGGTCTTATCATACCTGTCAAGTACCCTTGTGTCATATTACAGTATCTCTATATTTTCGTGAAGGGTTCCGTAACTGATAATAAGATGAGATGAAACAGGTTACTCTTGCCCCAGCCAAACATGGTCAGGAGGCCATTTTTATTAACATCATAATGTAGTATCACAGTAACAATAAGATAAAAAAAATATCTCAACCTTCCATACTACAAGCATAGGCCCACTGATTGGTTGCTACCAACAAAGGCACCAAGGGACCTAGCTCCCCCAGGTGGGTAGGTGGTGAACTAGGGAATACACTTGGGGAATATATCCCAATGTTGGCGCGCAACGTTGGCGCCATATTCCTGAAGGGTTCCATAACTGATAATAAGATGAGATGAAACAGGTTACTCTTGCCCCAGCCAGACAGACAGGAGGCCAAAGAGCCACAACACAAAAACTCTTGCCCAATACAACCATCTAATATAATGATGATCTATCCGCCACTAGAACATCTTTGGCTTTCCTTGAAACATAGTCATCACTAATGTATAAGAGAACCGACCAAGAACGCCAGTCACCGTATGTTTTTACGTCATGTACTGGCAAGAAGGAAGACAGGAAGGTGGCAGCACCTCTTCTCAAACGATGAGTAGTGAAATTCCCCTGTAGACCTGCCATTAAAAATATCTCAACCTTCCATACTACAACCATAGGCCCACTGATTGGCAACAAAGGCACCAAGGGACCTAGCTCCCCCGGGTGGGTAGGTGGTGAACTAGGGAATACACTTACTCCACCTGGGGAATATATCCCAATGTTGCCGCGCAACATTGGCGCCATATATTAGCCACATTAAGGAAAAAACACGTTTGATGCTAAGGTTGTATTCTCGGTAGGAAGCCGCTTTTAAGCTTTGCAGCTTATTCAAGGGCAGCAGCCATTCCGGACATAAATTAAGTTACTTAGTAGCCCTTAGTGGGATCATCATTAATAAGTATTGCATATATTGGACTAGTTCTGTGTCACTCTATGTGATATCTCCTTCCTATGTAACTATGACCTATAACATTTTAATCAACAATTGTAACTTCGGCATGTAAAATTGATCATTAGATTTCAATATGTAAAGGAGGTTAGACCAGGAGAAACACTTAGCCCTATTCAGGTTGGTTCTTTGGTTTATTCAAGAAAAGGAACTTGGATATTTCAATCTAAATTTGTCAAGAGTTTCTACTCTTCTATCTTCTGGGTCTAAATCATTCCAAACTATGGCTAATGTGTATTCTAGACTCCTCGTGTAAGCTCCTCGATGAGCTGTGTAATATTTGAGGATTGGACCATCCCAAGCCCTTGTGACTAGGTTTCTATTATCCCTGTAAGTAGCTACCCTACTCCTAATGTAGGCTTCCTTTAATTGGTGGGCATATAACCTATCATCCAACATATTTAATTTGGCAGTGGCATGTCTTTTCTTTAATAAATCTTTCTTAACTCCGGCATACAAGATGTCGCCATATTCTAGTATGGGTAATATGTAGCTTTTGTACAATAATATAGCTGTCAAAACATCAATGTAGGCATTCAGACAGGCCATTTGATAAGTTCTAAATGAAACAGTCTTTAATTGATTACATACAAATTTCTCGTAGGTCAACCCTTTGTCTAAAATAACTCCCAAATACTTGTATTGATCCACTTCATAGATCCTTTCTTGATTTATTTCTAGTTTACAATTATTCCAGTGAATTTTACAAGTAAAACACATAAAAATTGTTTTCTTGCTTTTGATTGTAAGTCGATTCATATGACACCATTCATAATACCTTACCAAATCCTCTTGCATTAACCTATTGACCTCTTTTTGATCATGACCACTCAAGTACAATACTGTATCATCAGCGTATAACAGGACCTTACAATGTTGACATATTTTTTCTATTTCATTAACATACAATAAAAAAGCAATTGTCCAAGTATGGAGCCTTGTGGTACTCCACAGGTAATGTTGGCCATGGGCGATTTGATGCCATTGGCCAATGTACACTGTTTTCTCCCCCATTAAATACTCATTTAACCAGATACCCGCCTTTCCCTCTATTCCATATCTATCACATTTCTTAATAAAATACTGTGGTCTACCGTATGGAATGCTTTCTTTAAATCTATAAAAAACGCTAATGTACTCTTGCCCACATTCCTTTCCCTTAATATGTCATCAGTTAATTTCCCTATGGTTTGTATAGTTGAATGTTTTTTTCTGTAACCCCCCTGAATGTCTGAAAGAATACTTTTGTCTTCTAAATATTGTGAAATATTTCTATGTACTATTTTCTCAAGTAATTTTGATGGAAGGGGTAACAGTGATATTGGCCTATAATTTTCTACTAGTGTTAGGATACCATCCTTTGGAATTGGGATAATTGTAGCTTCCTACCACTGTTCTGGTATGCACTGGGTGTATAATGAGCTCTTAAAATAAGTGAGTGATTTGTGGAATAATAAGACTGAAAGCATCCTTCTCAACTTTACTACTAATTTGACTAAAGCCTGAAGACTTTTGTACATTAATATTTTGCACCAATTTTGATTCTTCTTCCTCACTTGTGTGAAATTCCTTCAATCCAGTATCCCTCCTCTGAAAAATTGGTTCCCCACAGTAGTGTTATCTTAAGACAACTTGGGTCCTATGTTTGTTTATATCAGCAACCTTATCTTGTCGTAATAATTCTCCTGTGTCGTTTGTAACCAGTGTAATATTCTTTTTACCTTCGCTTTTTGGCAATAAATCATTTATTTCCCTCCAAAACTGCTTGGGATTGTTTCTATACTCATGTAGTTTGTCTCGCACAAAAGTACCTTTGGTTTTTACGACTAACTTAGAGGCCTTATTTCTATCCTTATTTGCTCAAAGCATTGCTTCATAATTTTTGCTTTTCTTAGCTTTAGACACACAACGATCCTTTTCCTTTAAATCAGCTAATAGATAGATGCTGGACACAGCACATTTAGAACATGTTCTATATGAGAAAAAAATAATTTTTCACAGGCGTTCCACATCATTTGAGTTGTAAAACTCATTCCAGTTGAATACTCTTAAAGCTCTACTCAATTTATCTTTTGAGTAATTCTTCATCCTTCTACAATCTATATATTCCTTATCAATTATCTTAATTCTATCAACTTTCGATGTTAAACACACCATATCATGGTCACTGGGCCCAAATTGTATGGTTCCAGCTTCATCTACAGAGTCAATGTTTGTAAACAATAAATTTAAACAAGTCTGTCCTTTAGCGTATCTAGTGGGAATGTGTATGTAATTCATCAGACCAAAACCGATCATTCCATGCTTGAGTGTGACAACCTCGTCCTCGTCAGCTGCTAACATGTTTACATCCATATCTCCTAGTACAAAAACTTCATACCTCTGTAATCTTGTAAATCTTGATAAGATTTCCTTCATTTTGTCCCAAAACTTGGTGAAATCACCTTTCGGAGGTCTATAAACATTGAATATTAGCATACTTATTTTTTTTCCCTTTTGATAATTACCGGCAATAATTCTAAGTCTTGTGAACTAATAACTTCAACTTCCTGACAACCTACTACTACATACTCATCTCTGATGTATGTTATTAAGCCCCCAGATTTTTTAGATTTACCATCCTCATACCATGTTCTATCAGCTCTTATTGCTTGATAGCCTTGTAATGAAAAGTTTTCGGTTATATTTTTTTCTTCTAGCCATGTTTCTGAACATGTGATAACATCTAATGCTGAATTATCAAACATTATTTTAAAGTCTTCAATACAATTCCTTATACTTCTCAAATTTAAATGAGCTATATGAAAACCCCTTTGAGTACTAAACTCTTGACATTCTTATGGAACTTAGTCATTTATGTCCAATGTGACCCCGTTGTACCTAGTGTTCCCCGTCCCTCCCCTCCACCTCTTTTTGAATATGTATAATGAGAATGTGAATGAAAAAAATTAAAAATTGGCAGTGAAGACTGCGTTTACTTTAAGCATGAGCCTGTTGTAGTTGGTTTCTCTACACAGCAAATTAAGAGTCCATAATGTGACATAGGGCCACATGACAAAGGGGCACACTGTACTAGATCATATGAAATAGGAGTACATGGTACTAGACAACATGACATAAGAAGATATGGTGATAAATTATATGACATAAGGGCACATTGTATGGGAGACCAGGCACATTGATCAGCTTATGCACCTCTTTTTTTACTGGCATCTGAACTTTGATTTCCCATCATTGCAATATATGAGAACCAATGATAAGGCAAGCATGATCACTCTTTGTATTTCTTCTGAAAAAAAAAGGTTTGGTGGTTCAATGTGACCCACGACTGGGTAGATTGACCCACCCACTTAAGCATGTTGAACCAAATGTGAAATGGTCCAAAAATTCACCAATACAAATCCATAATTAAGATTTTAGTTGAAATTACTTGCTAGTGTTTCTTTTGCATAGGATTGGCTATAATAAATACATATCTAATTCACACAAGTCACTCAATTCTAGTTTCTAGAATAGGGACTGTGTTGGAAATGTGACACATCTGAGAATAAAGAAAGACATTGTGAACATGTTACAAAATGATTTATTGTCACATAGTATAACTTTTACATTTATCTTTCCTTTTCAGATAAACAGAAGACATTTGTTGCTGTGATTATCCTATGTGTAGCAATTACTATCCTTGAAATAGTCTACCTTTTTTCCTTTAAAAAGGACACTTTACCATCAACTGTGGCCCTCATTCAAAGATACACTGGCTTCTCTGTACATAAAGGTACAAAAAACAGCACCAAACGTATTGTCCTTTGGAACACCTTCTTCCGGAAAGATGCATGGTACCTACGATTCCCAAAAGGTGGAAGAGAGAAGGACTTGATTTGCTCTTCAGGGAATAAGTGTGTGCTATCAATTAACAGGACCAAGCCTCTTAGCTATGATGCTGTGGTGTTCCATGCACGTGACAATCATGTGGCTCCGGGAGAACGCCGACCTCAGCAAATTTACATCATGTATGTGTGGGAGTCACCCACGTACAGGAGTAACGATTTCATCCGCGGTGGCAGCTTTTACAACTGGACCTCTACCTATTCCACTAAGTCAGACATTACCATGAAACATAGCTCTGTTTTTAGGCTTCCAGTTCCGGCACCAGATGCGCTGAAGAAGCTACCACAGATCAGGAGGAAGAGGAAGGCTGGGGAGGCCATGGTGGCTTGGATTGTGAGTCATTGTGGAGGAGCTAGCGCCAGATTTAAATATGTAACTGAACTTAAGACATATCTTAAGGTTGATATATATGGCAGATGTGGGAAACAATGTCCGGGAGGTACCGGGGGAAATAGCATTGCGTGCTTTGAGAAAATTGGCTCCATAGGACAATACAAATTCTACCTCGCTTTTGAGAATTCAATCTGCCAGGATTACATCTCACTAAAGCCTTACCGGGCCATTAACTCCTCCATGCTACCCGTGGTGCTGGGAGGCACACATACCAATGACTATATCATGGCTTTACCGCCAAATTCCTTCATTGATGTAAGAAACTTCACATCCCCGAAAATGCTGGCAGACTACCTGACACACCTGGACGGTAATGATTTGGAGTACCTGGCTTACCACGCCTGGAGGAAGGACTACTGGGTACATCCAGAGTCTGGGCCAACATTTTGTCAGATTTGTGATGCTTTGTCTAATAGTACCATGGTAACACCGAGGAATGTAGATTGGGGAGAATTCTGGAATCAGGGCACGATGTGTGATAATGGACTTGTATCAAGGCTTCTAGGAAAGTGATGAAATGACCTTTATGCAGATTAGTTGGTCCAGACTGGATAGAATTCTCTTATTGACAGTTTGAACTGGCAGTAATAGAAAAATATTCTCTCCTTGCCTTTTCAATAATGGAACTGGCAATTAGAGAATATTGACCTTTTTTTGCTGGTGCAAACCAGCTATGAGAGAATTCCATCCTGGTATTGACAGTTCATACTATCAATAAGGGAATCTGGGTATTGACAGTTCAACAATAACATCATTAATGTCTACTACTGACAGGTTGCACTGTCCGTAGCTGGCCTACCATGATCTTGCTATTGACAGCTCAAACTGTAAATTTTGATGAATTTCCAGCTCATTGACAGTTCAGACTGTCAATAGTTGAAAGGTTTCCCTCTTTATCTTATTGACAGTTCCTCATCAAAACTGTCATAATACTGAGAACCTTTTTAAGTATTTTGACTCCAAAACCATTTTGCAGATTTTAACTTTAAAATCTTCCACTATTTACAGTTTGCTTGAGAGACTGTAAATAACATTAATATATACCACTGATGATAGTTCGAACTGTCAATAGCATTTTTGTATGTAAATGGCTTGGTTTTCACTTTTTGACTAATTCGGTGGCAGCAGCCATATCTGGATTGGATTTAATGATCTTAAAGTCTGTCTATAGGCTTTGATGCTGATTTTCATTTTGTGAACTTACATATATCATACACTGAGAAACGTATAAATATGGAGCATATGCTATTGCTGAGGCCAACTTTTTAAAAAGGTGTGTTTCAGGTTACCCGACCCTACCAAGCAAAACAGAGCCGCCGCTAAATTATTTTTTTTCTATTTTGAGAAAACATTATATTTAAACCATGAATCTAAATCATGCATATATACATTTATGTCTGAAGTAATTTTGGGCTATTTCAGAGTAAATTTGACAGTCCATGAGTCAATACTGTTGTTCAGCATGTCAGTGCCCAGGTTTGCGAGTCATTTTTTGGGTACTTTTCGGGTCGAACTCTAAAAATATACAAATCTCACCTACCATACATTGATTTTCAAACTATGTTACCTGAAACCCACTTTTTATTTATTTTTGACCCAATGCTCCATATGATTGGTTTATTGTTCATGTATTCTTTCAAATTCAAACCTGCCACCTGAACCGGTGAGTCTCTTAACTACCTGTCGCTGCCATACTTACATTCATACATGAGACATTTCCATATGGGACCAAGTGCATGAACGGCCAGCTGAATCTGGTGAAAAGTATAATTTATAATATGTTGCCCAAATAAAACCATGTGCCCACTATGAGACTGGACACTATTATTATCATTGTTCATTAATTTTGATTTATCAATTGGTCTTCTTTTTAGTTTAAGCTGATATTGTCGACTCTAAAGGAGAGCTATGTTTATAAGGATATTCTGGTATAATATTATATTTTTAATTGAAAAATCATGGTGTAGCATCATAAAGCACCTTTGGTTGTAGGTGAAATAAGGATGTTTTGGTGATTGTGTACCGGGCACGATGACCACCCGCCCAGTACGGAACTGTCCATGGAAATTTAATCAAGCCAGCGGCTAAATGTCGTCAACAAGGTAAGAAAAAAATGTTAACATAATTTTATCTCGCTCTCTGACACGTGCACTCCTCCGTAGACCTTCTACCGGTAGGTCTAGTAAATTCGGCACCGGTGGTGTCAAATCACTATGTTTACCGGCGTCTACGGTCAGCCCTTTACGCACAGCTGACCTTTTTTTACGAGGCCTACCGCGCTTGGGCTTGATAATACACGACTGTGGTTCAATCGGTAATTTCCTAGGAAGACCCCTTTTTCGTGCTACCGTCGGTACCGACGGTTTGACCGTCGGTCCTGCCTTCGGTACCTTAGGTAGTTTAGGGTCGGTTGGTACTGTCACTGGACCAGTGCCAGCACCAAGGGAATCTTCACCGTCATCTATATATGGCACCCCATACCAAGGTCTGAGTTGAGCCACATGTGATTTAGTTAGAGTTCCCTTTTGCAACCAAATTACTACAGTAGTCTCGCTAACCACCAAAGTAACCGTATGCGGACCATCCCAGGAGTACAGAGTCTTTACTTTGGAATTAGGTGTGCTAAGTCTCGCAACCTTATCCCCCACCTTAAATTGGCGGAGTTTAAGGCCCATGTCATAGCCCACCTTCTGCAAAGTAGCAGATTTTTCCAAGTTGTCCCTCACTACTCCATAGGACTCGCGTAATGATTGCCACAATGACTCTACAAACATTACTGTGCAGGGTTGCTCGAGCTGCAGTCCCTGCACGCCATAGACCATGTCACTAGGCATGACTATGTCTTCACCCATTACGAGCATGTTGGGCGTACAGCCCGTCAACGCATGTTCGGTAGCGTTGTAAGCATGAGAGATATAGCGAGCGTGCTCATCCCAATCATCTCGGTGCTCATTAACCATTGTCGTGAGACATTGGATCAACGTCTGATTGAAACGTTCCACCATACCATCCGATTGTGGGCGATAGGGGTTCGTATGCGTCTTGCAGATGTGTATTTTACTACACAATTCTGCCCACAGTCGAGATTCAAACTCACGACCCTGGTCGGAGTGAAGCATTAAAGGACCTCCCCATGTGAGGATCCAATTCTCGAAAAGTGCTTCTGTGCAGGTAACAGCTGTATGATTTACCTACGGATATACTTGGACATACTTGCTATAGTAGTCCTGTACCACCATCATACAGGTATTCCCACGTGGAGTCGTGTTGAAACCACTAATGATATCAACAGTGATCCGGGCAAACCGAACACCGAACAGGTCTTGACTCAGAGGTAGTTTACCCATGCCAGGTCCAGGCTTTGATAAACAGCATTGGGGACATTGCTTCACCCAACACCGTATGTCCAAAGTCATACCAGGCCAGTAATATCTACTCTTTATCTTTGCCTCAGTTCGTTGTATGCCAAAGTGTGCTGAAGTTCGGTGGCCATGGCAGTAATTGAACAACTGCAATCTGAGTGACAAAGGCACTGCAGACTGAGCTGCTTTCATCCTGCCAGGTTGCACCCTCCAGTGGCACAATACACTGTTCCGTATAAAAAGATTATCCCACTGCGCTAACAGTTGTCTAACTTCTTTACATTCCAGTGAAAGTGCGGGGCGAACAGGCTTGGACAGGCCCAGCAGCTTCTAGGTGTACACCCTCGAAATCGCCGGATCTGCAGGCTGTTCATCTTTCAAGTGATCTAACGTCCAGTTAGGAACTTTTGCACCCACAGATGCAATCACTGCATTGTGAGACCCACAGTCTCGGCAGTCTACACAGTGACAGTTCCGGATAGGATAGCGGGACAAGCTGTCCGCATTCACATGATCTACTCCACTCCTGTGTATGATATGCTCATTCGTCATGCCAAACTCAGAGAGGTGGTTCAACCATCTACCCATCATCCCCTCAGCGTCCTTGAAGTTCAGGAGCCACTGAAGAGATGAATGATCTGTCCGTACCAGATAATTCCCATCATATAGGAAGTGTCTGTACTTTTTTGTGAAAACTACCACTGCCAAGAGTTCACGCTTGGTTGTGCAGTAGTTACGTTGTGTTCTGCTTAAACTGTTAGACAAAAATGCCAGCGGCACTTCTCGTCCATCCTAGATCTGCGACAAGGCAGCACCAATACTTTTATTAGAAGCATCAGTGTCCAAGATGAACTTACCAACAGGTGCAGGGTAGTGCGAAACAGGTGTTTATAAAAAGAGTCTCTTTAACTCCCTGAAAGACTGTTCTGCGGCTGGAGACCAGACTACTTTAGCCTTAGCCTTCTTCTCTCCAATCAACAACTCTTGTAAGGGAGCTGTGACTCTTGAGAATCCAGGAATAAAATCTCTGTATTAAGAACAGAACCCAATGAAAGAGCGTATCTCTTTCGTGTCCATCGGACGAGGCCAGTTCTGTACCACTTCGATCTTATGAGGATCAGCCATGATGCCATGTTCAGAAACAATCCTACCTAGGTATTCAACTGATTTCCTCAAAAGCTTGCACTTTGAAGGTTTCAATTTCAGACCGTATGATAAAATTCGTTTCAGCACAGCTTGGAGGTTCTGTAGAGTTTCCTCCACAGATCCCCCGAAGACGATGATGTCGTCCAAATATACTAGGCACTTTTTCCAAAGTAAACCCCGTAACATGGTCTCCATCATTGCTTCAAAGGTTGCCGGGGCATTGCAAAGCCCAAATGGCATGACGTTGAACTCAAATAGTCCCATATGGGTAGAAAATGTGTTTTTTCTCGGTCCCAGGGGTCCATGCCGATCTGCCAATAACCAGATTGTAAATCCAGTGTACAGAACCATTTCACCCCGCCAAGAGATTCCACACATTCATCTATCTGAGGTAGAGGATATGCATTCTTCCTAGTGAGTCCGTTCAATTTCCTATAGTCGATACAAAATCGACAGGAACCATCCTTCTTGTTGACCATCACCACAGGACTTGACCATGGACTTTCACTAGGTTAAATCACATTTTACTTCAACATCTTTTCTACAGCAGCCTCCATTGGGTCTTTTTTAGCCATGGGTAACCGTCGGTAGGGGATTCTACTGGGAAGCGCGTCCCCGGTATCAAACCTGTGTTGTACCGTGTCAGTAAGCCCCAGAGGATCTCCTGGTTGCGCAAAAGCGTAAGATAATTCTGACAGCTCATGCGCCACCATTTCGCTCTCCAGGGTATTTAGGTGTGACTCGCACAACAGGGATCTTAGATGTTTTGGTAGGTTGGATTTTGCCAGAGCATCCTCATGGGCAGGATGCCCCGCCACCAAACCTACGTCCACAAAATCCGCAGTCAATGAATCAACACCATATGCTCGCGTAGTTTTACCAATAGGTCTCCCTTTTTGCAGAGTTAGTTCTCTACTACTAGAGTTACAAATTGGTATCACCCCCCAACAAGCGTTGGCCAGGTAAGTATGATAGCCAGAAAGACCTAGCTCAGCGAGCTTTTGATCCTCAGGTTCAAACATCCCTGGCCGTTTGGCCTGCACTCCCACGCAGCTAACTAGGACATCTGATACATTTCCTGGTGCTAGCTTTGTGTCCTGTGCCACTGACGCCACAGAAGAACCATTCCTCAAAAATGCACAGTACAGATTGTTTTTAAGGATGTTTAATCTGAAGTCTACCTGTTGCGGTGTTCACTGTTACTCCGTGAAGAGCAGCAAAGTTCATCCCCAATATGCCATCATCAGTGATGTCGGTGATGGTTGGACATATCCAGTATGTCTTGCCATCCACCATTGGTGTCATACACATCTGCATGGTCAAACAGGTCAGCCAGAGATAAATCCGGCTGCCATTTCTCCCTCAGATATGCTTGGAGATTAGTGTCCCTGACCCCATTGACAAACCTGGAGGTTAACTCCTGGATGACAGTGGGTGTGTCAGGTCTACATCCCTGATAACACTCGGATATCAGTTCCTGTAGAGCAAATCCGTAGGATCTCAGATGCTCGTCCTTGCGTTGGACGCACTTGAGTAACTGAGTCCTTGGGTCCTGCTCACCAATCTTCCCAATCGCCCTTTCAGCAGTCTCTTCAAGCGAGCTCAATGTCTTGACCTTCACTTGTCTGTCTTGCCATCCACCAACATAGGTTTTACAGTTCTGCCATAAGTCTGCATACTATCTCCCGTAGCAG
Organism: Harmothoe impar; assembly: GCA_947462335.1. NCBI lineage: Eukaryota > Metazoa > Annelida > Polychaeta > Phyllodocida > Polynoidae > Harmothoe > Harmothoe impar. The sequence continues at coordinate 76,160,389 of OX381710.1, read as the reverse complement.
TCCGAGCCTTCACTCCTAGTAGCTGAGCATCGGGCTGGTTGCAAAGACGGGCCATAAATTACGATCAACCAGGGTGTGAGATGCACCTGTGTCGACCAAAAGTTCACCACACGTCCCGGAAATAACCAGACTCAGGTACCAATGTTGTCCCCGTAAAGGAACGCACTCAGAGGTCAGCATCGGGCTGTCCCCTCCATCCATAGCAACCCCTTTTGCCAGGAGATAATTCCAACATGGGTCGCTCGCGGAGTCTTGAATCGCACTGCTCTGGGCAATCGATTCTAACCAAGACTCCTCTAAGACAGCGACTACAGAATCCTCAGGATTCCGTTTGTCCTTGCCAGCCCCGCCTTGCCAGACGCATACAGGTTGTACAGACCCTTCTGCCTCTGCGCGGCCTTCGTTCATGGAAGAGTTAACACTGTCTACTAATCCCTTATAGGTATGGCTAACTGTGGGGGCGCCATCCTTGCCAAGAGGATGGGCCCCGTTTAGTTTTCCGTCTCCTTTTTAGTTTTAGCAGCGACGGGTGTAGGGGCTTTGCATTCGCTAGACCAATGACCCATCTTCTGACAGCGTCGACACGTCTGAGGTTTTGTGTCCTTTTTCTTCTTTTTCTTTCTCTTTCCAGATCCAGGACCAGAAGTGGACGCAGAGCTCTTTTCCAAGTGCTTCCGCAACAAACCCTCAAACAGTTTTTCCATGTCCTTCTCAGACGTCACTGCCGCCACCTCCTCGGAGGCGGGCTATTTTTCTTAGGTGGTTTCGTCGCAGCCTCCGTCACCTGAGCTCCTTACGGGGCTACAGATGGGGATGCTGCCACTCCTCCACTAGGAAAAACCGCCTGTTTGGTGTCATACACATCTGCATGGTCAAACAGGTCAGCCAGAGATAAATCCGGCTGCCATTTCTCCCTCAGATATGCTTGGAGATTAGTGTCCCTGACCCCATTGACAAACCTGGAGGTTAACTCCTGGATGACAGTGGGTGTGTCAGGTCTACATCCCTGATAACACTCGGATATCAGTTGCTATAGAGCAAATCCGTAGGATCTCAGATGCTCGTCCTTGCGTTGGACACACTTGAGTAACTGAGTCCTTGGGTCCTGCTCACCAATCTTCCCAATCGCCCATTCAGCAGTCTCTTCAAGCGAGCTCAATGTCTTGACCTTCACTTGTTCAAATGCCAAAAGGGCTGGTTCTCCTGGCCCATTGCAAAGTGTCTGCTTCAGAGCAACCAGCTCTTGCTGATTGTTCCAGCGATTGCTCTCTACAATAGCCTTGAACCTAACTTTGTACTTCCTCCAGGGCGGCGTGCTTGTGAAAGGAGGAATATCGATGGCCTTTTGACGGGCTGCATCTGGATGCTTCAACTTCCCAAAGTTAAAAGGAGCATATCTCTCATCCAAATCATCGATATCCCTCGGGACGATGTCAGTCCCCAGCTTCTCTATGTCAGGGTTCCTGTCATACTTAGCCCGCTGGACGGGGGTTCAACCCTGTCTAGCTCTGGGCTTTGGTATTGGAACCGAAACCATAGTCTGCTGTTGGTTCAACATCGTTGAACCAGTAGATGGGTGGGTGTACCCTGGGGGTGTTGCCGAACCCCCGAAGGCGCCACCACAGACTGGAGTCTGTAAATAGCTAGCCCCCATCTGAGGTGTCATACCTGATACCGTAGTATGTACTACCGGCGGAATACCAGAAGGTGTCACCACTGTGTACACATTAGGTGTAGGTACGACTGGGGGTACCACCGGAGTTGGTGGTGGTACCTGTTCTGACTTCTTCTTCAGATCAAGGTTGGCTTGCTTCAAGCATTCAAGGTCCCACCTGGCTAACTGGAGCTGCGTGCTCAAATCCTTTCCCAAGGTATTCAAGCTTGCCACCTCACATTCACCAGACACCCTCTGTCGCAAAAGTTTATCAACCTCAGCCTTCTGAGAAGCCATTTCCTCCTGGAGTTCCAGAAGGAACCTTTTCTTCTCATCAACCTCCCGTAGGAATAAATTCCTAGTTTGATGGAAGCTAGTTCCCTCCCGGCCTCCTCGAGGTCCTGCAGTTCAGGCTTCTTGGTCTTGATCCCAATGTCAGCCAGTAGAGTTGTTTCCAGCGGTAAGCTGGATGGTTCCTCTACGGCCGGTAAGTTCACAGTCCCAGGAGCCTTTGCCGCCACGTCAGTTTTCACCGATGGTCTGCCCCCGACCACACCATTGGGTGTGGGAGTGGCACCATCAGTAAAGACCAACGTGTCTGGATCCAATGAAGGATCCGCTATCGTCGGTGTGGAACCGACTGGAGCTGGGCCGAGAGATCTAGCCTCTCTACCCGGTATTTTCTGACCCTCAGGGCAGAAAAGGTTCTTGGAAAGGGAGTCCAACGATCTCCTGGGGCTTATATCAAAGGTCCCTGGGACCGGGGATTGCTCTCTGTCCTCACCTCTGGTGAAAGCCTCCACAATAGGATCACGTATCGCTTCTTGGGAGAGGTCATCACCGGGCACCTCCAGGGCTGCCCGGCTCTCCCCCCTGCCTGCCTTGCCTGTGAAGAACCGTACATTTTGTACGGCCTCCGCACGTTTCTCAGCAGGAGTCTTAGTCCTACAGCTGAACGAGTTGACAAAATCGTACAGGTGATCCATACACTATAAGCCTATTTAATACACTTATCATGGTCGGTTTGTTCAAATGGTCACGGCACCAGTATAGTTAGTCTCTTACTACAAGTGTAACGCATGAAAACAAAAACCAGACAAGGTAAATGAGACGGCGACTTTTTTGCAAAGGATAACTCTTGAGTATTATAGCACCAGTATAGCCATCAGATATACAGGGATCAGATCAGATCATAATACAGGGAAGTAACCCTACAGCGTAGCGTTCAGCCCGGAGTACAGGGTGGTCTTGCCTCCACAGTCCCAAACCTGACTAACTTCCAATGGGGAAGTAGCCACCTTATATACACCGCTGCGTAGGCCACGTGACGGTACCAGCAGCGCCACCTAATAGGTATAATTATGTAACACGCTTATGTAAGTACTACCAAATAGAACCGAGGGTAGTACCGGTACACTACCTTATACAACCGAACTAGAGTGAGTCGGTATATGTAACGAACCGACGATACTCGTTAAGTGAATAAACCAGTTATGTATACAATAGAACCATGTCGTTTTACATCATAACAACATAATAGATATACCACGATAACGGTTAGACTCATAGTCAACCCGTTACAATACTATGTACTGTAGCTAGTTGTGGGCCACACAAAAAGGTTCTGCGGTGTTTTTAAAGCATTCTACCAGCTGTTTGATGTTTTAGTTGTATGCTCCAACACTTTTATATTAACATATATGTCAGAGAGCTCTTTGCTGCCCGAGTTGGGGTAGATATATGGCTTCACTAAGTATACTGCAGGCATTATGCATCCGTGAATGATTCTGAGATAATCTACTTAAGTTATAATTTGATTATCACCTTTCTATTTTCTAGAAATCACAGGAAAAATGTTAATATGTAAGATAATTGCTTTCAGCATGATTAAGGGAAAAGCAGTAGAGACTAAACTTATTCCCTCCCATAGTCAGTAATCCCTGACTTTCCAGCATAAAGGCTAGTATACTAGAAGGCCTATACATACAAGCCCAGACAGGGGGCAGGGGCTGAGGTCAATAAACCAGTAAGTCTATATTAATGATATCTACCCCCAGTAAAGTGACACCATTCATTACACTGAAGCGTACTGTTATCTACCTACCGACACACATTATAAATAATGTGTAGCCCCGCTGAAGTGAGCCTAAAGATTCCAAGGATATCATTTGTTGCCAAGAGAATTAGTGACCTAGTAACAATTTTACTATCTGTATATCCCTCTAGCAACACACATTTGCATAGTTACATGCTTAATTTCAATCATTTTTATACCTGCTAAAATGACACCTAGTATTGTAGTATCCTGACAGCTTGGACAAGTTATTACTTGTTACAAGTTGGTAATATTTCTTTTTAATATTTTGCTCATAAGGTGCAACTTTTTCTATTTATAACGAGATATGGGTTGTAATTGGAATTAGAGGAGTGGATCCAGAAAGGGAGTCTATAGGGGACATAAATTAAGCCTGGGAGCCCATGTATCATGAGATTATAATTTGACATTCCCTCAGGAAAATCATATTTGAATAGGAATGTCAGTATCACTGCAGGGCATGGTGGCCTATAAATTGTAATGGATCGGGTGATCATTCAAGCAATAGTATATATAGTAATAACTAAAATACAAAACAAACATAGGACACAAACACTAAGCAGTATTACTACTTCTATGCCATGCCACCTCCTCTCATCCTTCCCCATATGCATTTCTTCTCATTTTTAAAAGCCTCATGGCAACGTCATCCCACGTCTAGCTGTTAATTACAAAATGAAAGGAATACCAGAATGTAAAACCAATATCTCACTGTATACAGATAATGGGAGCTCTATATAGCCAATTTTGGCCATTCTATGGGGGGCACAAAAGCCCACTGTCAGGGGTCTAGAATGGACACTAGAAACTAGTCTTCCAGGGTGGCATTGATATCCCCCCTTTGAGATCAACATTATCTACTAGCTCTACACTAAGGTAATTGGTCATATCCATTAGTAAACGCTAATGCAGACCATGAAACATATTGGTTCTATACTAGCATAGGATAACCAGGAATGTTTTTGATTTTCTGCCACTGTTTATTCTCATAAGGCCTATGCCCATGCTTAGAATTAATAGATATTACAGTTAGGTATATGTAATGTGCCTATTATGCATCACAGTATTAATAGAACAGAGATAATATGTGAGATATAGTTGATAAGATGCTGTCAGTTGTCCTGTAGCAGGATTGGAAAATACCTAGAGTACATTTCTGTTCTGTAGGTGAACCCTTACAAAAAGCCCTCACTGCGATATGTCATAGGAGAGTTAACCAAGGGCTAGTAACCAACCATTTATATAGTTCCAATGTCCTTTCCAATCCAAGGTCAGCCGGACTCAATGCCTGCTCTATTGTAATTATTCTTGAGCATGCTCCCAAGGGAGCTGACTGTGAGTAAAAGAGCATTGTATGACCTTAAATTTGCCACATTTATAGTGATGTCTACTACAATAAATCAATAGAATTGTAATGATACCTACTGTTCTAAAGAACAATTAAATCAAAATGTGTAGGATACTGACTTACTACTCTCACCTTATCCCATATCCTCTCCATCTATATCCTGTCCATACCTCCAACTGTCTATCCTACATACAAAGCCTTTAATCCCTCCCTTGTCTATGATCCATACCTATTCCTTTAATCTTCAGGCACATTTTCTTCCCTCCTTCCTTTCTTCTCTCCCTCCCTCTCCCTCCCTCCCTCCCTCCCTCTCTCTCTAAGAGAAGTGCACATGGGGAATTGGTGAGTTGATTACAGCCAAGAAAAGATAGGCTGGGAATGGCTGTCCCCACTAACAAACAAATCGATGAAATATGGAAAAAAAAAAGACGTCCACCGCCGACGTCATCGCTACGGGTGACAGAGTGCAGATGTTGAGAACTAAAGGTGCCTTTGACAAAGGGTACGAGGGAAACTGGCGCGAGGAAGTGATGAATGTTGCTAAAACTTTGGAAAGCAGAGGGTTCGAGCTAGAAGACGACAGCGGTGAGGAGATAAAAGGTGTGTTCTACCCCGAGGAAGTTCAGAAGGTCTACAAGACTCGTTACAACAAGACTTACCTGATAGACGAGGTGCTGCGTCGCAAGACCGTGGACGGCAAAGAGCTAGCTTTCGTGTGTTGGAAAGGTTACGACGACAAGTTCAACGAGTGAATCCCTGTCAAAAACATCACGTAGAAAAAATTAACATCACCCTACCTAGCAACAGCTCTATGGAGTATTACCCTGACAACAGCTTGACGTCTTTCCGAACTCACTTCTACTTGCCTCTCCTTCTGACCAAACCATACGAAGCGGCTCTGAGTGAGATCATCCTCCCCACAGAATGGAGCAATGGGCAAGACCACGATATGATCATGGTTGTTCCTCTGCGCACGAAGGGTTCACTGGCTGAGGCGAAGAGAGTTTTCGATGAGAAGGGACACAGCAAGAAAGACGCCCCCCATGTAGACTGGAAGAAAGTGAACCAGCTGATTGGTCTGAAGAAGTTGATCTTGAGCGCTAACCCGCTTAATGAGACAGAGGCACGTTATGTCATGGAAAAGACGCCGGACACGGCGCAAGAGCAGCGAGTGAAATGAGGAAGAAAAAGGTTCAAAAGAGACGTCGACTTGAAACAGACGAACATCGTATACAAGCAGTTCCTGTCCCCGTCCTGCAAGCGAGAAGAAACGAGCACCCAGGCGAAAAGTATGGTTGAACGCATGGAGCAGAAAATGAATGTGCCCTCCTTTCTGCCAAACATGTTCCCTGTACCTCCTATTTTCACCAGAAACAACGCCCAATTCGTCCAGCGCTTGAATAAGATCATGACAGATAGACTAGTGGGTAAGAGCTTCCTGATCCTCAACAGATCCATCTTCTCGTACGACTCGCTGACGAGACGAGTCACTGTCCACCCACCGAGACACACTTGCGTCCTCTTCACGGACCATCTGGTGGACATTCTAGACTTCGGGGCAAATACTCATTTCCATGCAACAACCACCGGCGTCTACATGATGGACCCCTTCCGAGACGTGTACTCTGTGTACGTGTACAGCAACATCATTCAGAAGAGACGTGTGGGTGACATGCAAGTGCCTCTGTTACGCTGCGTCGCGGTGGACAGGACCGGAAAGAATCGACGTGGGATGACGGCTATCAGTTTTCCACATTTGGATTGTTTCCCCTTGAAATCCAAGAGGTTGGACGAGGTCGGCGTCTACTTAAGAGACAGATCCAGGCGTCCCATACCATTCAGTAGGGGCGAGGTGACCGTCACACTTCATCTGAGACCTGTTGGGCGTTAGAAAAAAAAAGATACGTTAACGCGTTCCGTACTTTCCGGTCAAGGGTACAGCGATTACTACAACGCGCAGCTGGGCAAGGGCATCAATGTGTACAGCGGGCGCTCTTTCCAGAGCGGTCACGGTTTCGGTGGTGCTCTATTAGGGTTGATGCGCTCGGCTACTCCTCTGTTGAAGAAAGTAGGCAAAACTCTCTTCCACGCAGGCGTGGGCGTAGCTAAAGATGTGATGGAGGGGCGGACTTTGAAGAACAGCGTGAAAGAGCTAGGAGTAGGCGCTCTCAAGAGGTTGGCAAGTATGGCCTTCTCTGGAGGAAAAACAAACACCACCACACCTACGAAGAAGAAAGCGGGGAACGCCAAGTGACGTTGACGCCCTCCTCAGACGGGTAGTGGCTCTTGCAACAGGCACAGAGGGGACATCTTCGACCGGTAGACAGACGGACCACCTATGAATAAAAAGACCTAGAGGACGTCGACGTCAGTCCATCATCGGCGTGAAGGGAGAGCATAATGGCTTACGTACACGCAAGCAGTAATGAGTGCGCGCTCTCTGAGCTCGACCTACACACCGTAGCGCTGACTCAGACGACTATCCTCAAGTCGTCTTTTGTCGGAATAGAAACAAAAAACTCTTTAGAGGATGGGGGTAACATCAATTTCACCATCAACAAGTCGCAAGAGTACACGGACCTCAACGAGAATTACATTTATCTAGAATGCGAGGTGACGGAAGCGAGCGGCAAACCGCTAGTGGCTGCCGACGTAGTGGCTCCGGTGAACAACTTGGCTCACTCGCTCTTCAAAGATGTCCAAGTCTCCATCGGTGGTTTAAAAGTGTCTGGTAACACCGAGACCTATCCTTACTGGGCTTACCTGGAAGGGTTACTCAACTACAATAAAACGTGAAGGACAGTATCATGAGCGTCCAGGGTTGGCATCAAGATACACCTGGTCACTTTCACAAGTTAACTGATGAGAATGTGGGATACACTGAGCGCCGAAAGCTAATCGCCAACGGTCGCTTTTCGCTGATGGCGCGACTCCACTTTGACCTAGCTCATCAACCGAAGTTGATCGTTGGAGAGACGGAAATCAATCTCACTCTCAAACAGGCGGCCCCCTCTTTTTATCTGATGTGCGCCGCTGACGCAGGCTTCAAATTCAAGATCTACAAAGCGAAGCTCTTCTTGCGATGAGTGCTGGTAGCGGATTCTGTGGCGGAAATGCAAGAAAGAGCTGTCATAGAACATGGACCCTTCGACTACCCGGTCAACAGAGTGGAGGTGACGACGTACGCCATCCCTGGAGGAAACAGAGATCACACCTACACGCACTCCAACGCAGGCCAGCTACCCAAGTCGATGATGATTTGCTTCCTGGACCACGACGCCTTCAACGGTAATTACCTGAAGAACCCTTTCGAGATGCAGTATTACGACATCAGCTCGCTTCAAGTGATAGTGAACGATCAGAAGGTGCCGAACGACGCCTAAGTCCCCGACTTTAAGAAAAAGGCGGCCGTGAGAGAGTACCTGGCACTACACACGGAAACGGGGATGTACAAGGGCGCATGCTCCTGTGGTATTTCATACAACAATTTCCTGAACGGTTACACCGTGTTCACCCTCGATCTAACCCCGGACAGGTCGCAGGACGGGTGTCGCGTCAACCTTATAAGGGCGGGTCAGCTGAGAGTGGAGGTCAGTTTCTGCACGTCCTTAGTGAAGACCACAACGGTGCAACTCTACTTGGTGTACGACAACTTCGTCGAGCTGACACGAGATCGCCATCCCATCACCGACTACCACATGAACTGAAGACGCTGTGACGGTGGTAGCGTATGAATACGCTTGAAATAAGTAGAGTGTTGAAGGAAAACGTTCACACAAAACATTGTTTCCTAGGTGTTTTCTCTTGTGACACTATACCGAAGCACCCTATCAAGAACACTTGTTTCGTGAGCAACACAGATTTTCAACATTTACCAGGTCAGCATTGGGTGGCGTTTTACGTGTCGAGGACTGGTGAAGTGTACTACTTTGATTCCTTCGGCTTACCGCCGCTGAGTGGGGAGTTCTTGTCCTTCCTGAACCGCTCTGCTCCGTTCAAGTGGCAAAAAAAATGTGTTCAACTCCAAGACACCTCTGCTGACACCTGTGTACCTCATTGCGTTCATTTCCTAATTGAAGCATGTCGAACAAGAAACCCGAAGAAATGCGTCATGCAAATGAGCAAAAATCCAAAGCTGAGCGACCGGACAGTGAGTCAGAGGCTGGCGATGCTGATGTTGTGACAAAAGCGGGGTGTTGCGATGGTGGTCATTTCATGCAAGCAAAGGTTCTCTGCCTTGCCGAAATGGTGCTGGATTTATCCAAAGTGGTGCAATGTATGTTGGAAAACAAGAGTGGTAGGTGTGAGAGAGGCAAGGCGCGGCTTTGCGGTCTGTTGGGTTGCAAATCGAAGAACAAGAAGAAAAAGACATAAACTTGTGTGTGAAAAAAAAAAAATTGAAATGTGAATAAAAGAAAATGAAAATAAGTTATTTTGTTCTGTTTTTATTTTCATACATAAGTTATTTTTAAAACTAATCAGCTCATTGTCGACATGTTTACAAACAAAAAATAAAAATAAAAAATAGAGTCACATGCTCTCACTAATCCCATAATTAGGTCATGTTTGTTTACAAATAAACACGTCACATGACATGTCACGTGGCACGTGGCGTTGTTTACAAACAAAAGAGTCACGTGGTAGCTAATTAGGTCATGTTACCATAGTTACCAAAATGCTGGCCTCTGATTGGTTTAGAGTCGCTAAGTAGGTCAGTAGGTCACCTAGAATGCTGGCCTCTGATTGGCTGAGAGCCTAACTAGGTCAAGTTACCATGGTAACGGTCACTTCCGGTCAAATGGAGGCCTCCGATTGGCTGAGAGTCCTAACTAGGTCACGTTACCATGGCAATGGTCACTTCCGGTTAAATGGAGGCCTCAGATTGGCTGCAAGTCCAATGAGTAATAAAAAGTACTTAAGCACAGTCCCATTCCAATATAAATTATACTACTTACCTTTTATCTGAAATAACAAAGAGTACTACTGGTGCAGGCACTATAATTCTGTAGCTGCTTTAAGATGAAAAATATAAAAGTGTCGGACCTTATATTAAAGTGTCGGACCTTACATTAATACATGAAAACAGCCCTACCCAATTTCCAGAAGCTTAGTTATGCTGCTATTACTGTCCAGATTGAACAAACATGTAGTTTCTATAGATGAACATTCTAAGAATCAATAGGTGTTTGGCATTTTTTGATTTATAGGGGATTAAAGACGTAAGGTCCGACACTTTTATCGCCATTCAAAATCACTCTTTTGGTTGTGGGCTAGTGAATGATATGCCTATCCTCATAACTTTTTTTCCAGTTTTAGTACCCTTGGGCCCCACAAGATTCAAAGCACAATTGGTATTTGGTGGCTTTTATATGAAGGTCATTTGAGGCTCTAAATATAAAAGTGTAAGACCTTACACCAGTACCATTTCACATATATGAAGGGCTATGGTGAAAAGTTTGTAAGGAATACTTCAGTTAAAAGGCTTAAATCTGGGAAGTAACGTATATATCTGATAGAATATGCTGTTTGGAAAGGGATGTGGTGATCTCAATTGACATGGAGGATATATAATCCATGTCTAATTAGGTGGAAATCACATTTTGGGAGCATTTTTTAATTCGGCAGGTCAGAAATCAAATGATCTCCTTAAGAGGTGTGAACATTTACATTTTTCTGATAGCCTATAGTGTTCCATATTACATTAAATCACAAAGAATAACATAGGCGCAGGTATGTTTATACTGTGGCTGATTAAAGGGCAAATAGTATAAAAGTGTTGGACCTTACATAAAAGTGTCAGACCTTACATTAATCCTTGAAAAAAGCCCTACCCAATATATAGAAGCAAAATTAGCCTGCTATTACTGTCCAGATTGAACAAACATGTACACTCTATTGATATACATTGCTTAGATTTGATATATTTGTGGTATTTCTTTAATTAATGGAGGATTTAAGACGAAAGGTCTGACACTTGTATTTTGTTCCAAAATCACTCTTTTGGGCCTTGGCTAGTGACAAATGAGCGCATTCTCACAATTTTTTCCCAAGCTTTTCTACCCATAGGCCCCTCAAGAGAGAATGTAAAAAGAATATTTAGTGCACTATCTTAGTGTCTCAATTGAAGCTCTAAAAATAAAAGTGTCAGGCCTTATCCAGGTGCCATTTTGTGATAGAAGGACTGTGGAGGAAAAGCTGAAAAACACTAAAATAACACCAGGAAAAGGAAAAGAGCCAACCAGGTCACCACCATTACCTCCATTTAAGAGAATCGTAAAACACTCACTAGTTATAGCTCCTGTCAGGTTCAGTCTTGACAATGATAGGAACAAAATATCTCCATTGAGGGACGTTCTTCATACTTACATATTAATTGAGGGTTGTGCCTCAATGGGGAATGCTCAGATAAGGGATCAAAGGTTGTTACTTCCTTGGAGGATGGCCCAATGAAACTTTATCAGGAGCAGTCTAGTGTCCCGATGGTAGGAACAGGAAATCGACTTCCTTACAATGCGTTTACCGATTTTTGTAATTTTGAAATTAGAATGCAATCAATTTGAATTTGAACCTACATGTATAATGTAAGGGGCATTGCACAAGGTATGGGAATCATTGCAAGTAAATCCTTCAAGTGAGAGTAGTCTCAAACCTGTGTCTGTATTCTGTTGAAAAATGGGTCATAAAGCCTGTCCTAAACATTTTATTTGGAGCATGATGGATGTGCACTTACTATGGATTTCTTTATTTTGAAATATGTTATGTACATTTTTTCACTTTTTATTTGCAGGACATCGGGTGCCTCAAAATTGTCAAGTGTAGAGTCATGACGTTGTTCAAAGTTCTACTTAAGCTAAAAATCAGGATACGCCTTCTGCTTGTTATTAACATTCTAGCTTTCTGCATTTGGTTGGGAATGTTAGTTCAAACGAAAATATGCACTATGAAACAATACTGTCAGCCTCAGCTATTTGATATTCTGACCTCTCCATTGGACAGCCATATACCTGTCACCAGTTTAATTACAAAGCAAAACCTAAATACCTTCAAACCAACACAAGGGGCAACTAATTCATCAAAAGTAATTCACAATTATTTAAAAGAACAAAGAGAATTATGTGAGAAAGATTGGATGAAAAAGTCTTTGTCAATAAATGTCACCAATATGTTGCCTTTGTGTGACTGTGTACCAGAGACACTTTTGGGGGCAAGTGTGAAGATCAACTTAAAGCCTGTCCCACTAAACAAGACAGAAGCAACCAACAGATATGTGCAGCTCGGTGGGCATTGGAAACCTGAGAACTGCAGAGCACGCTATAGAGTTGCCATTATCATTCCTTTTCGTGATCGCCACACTCATCTCTCCACCTGCCTTTACTTCCTCCATCCAATGCTTCAAGGTCAACAAACAAACTACATAATTGTTGTAGTGGAGCAACACCTGCCTCAGATATTCAATAAGGCTGTACTGATGAACATTGGTTATCAGTTTGCTGTAAAGAACCATAGTGCTGACTGTATCATCTTCCATGATGTTGATTTCATTCCTGAAGATGGCAGACACCTTTACCGGTGCCGTGATAAACCTGTGCATCTTGGTGCTTTTCACAACAAACACAATTATAAAATAAAATATATGAGGATTTTCGGTGGTGTTACTGCCCTTACTCCAGCACAATTCAAAAAAGTTAATGGCTTTTCAAACCTTTATTTTGGCTGGGGTGGAGAAGATGATGATATGTGGTTTAGGATACAAAACAGTAATATGACCGTTATAAGAGACCCTCCAGAAGTGGCTGGGTACAGAGTCATTAAGCATGAGCGTGACAAAGGGAATCTTCAACCAAATAAGAAAGCCATGTTAAAACGATTATATCATAACCGTCAGCAATACAAAGATGGACTTAATACACTAAAGTTTGTAATACGGGATGTTCAAATGTACCCACTCTACACTTGGCTGCTAGTAGATGTTGGACCTGTCAAACTCTGAAACCAAAAATATTGTAGCATCTGTGACTGCTGTGTTATTGTGGTATATCCATTTGTTTGTTGTTATGATTGAACATAAGACAGTTCTACCATTCTTCATGACATGTTTTTTCATTCCTTAATGAGTACCATGGTTCGTTACATATACCATCCTCATCATGTACGGTTTCATTACGAGCTACCGACCGGCTACAGGCAGGTTAGGTGCATGCTGCTGGCATAACCCCCCCTGTACTCAGTGCAATAGCTATCCCAGTAAACCAAAAGTGTTATACTGCATTTTATAACTTTTTATAACTTTTCTCTCAGCCTCCTTACTATGGCATTACGTTATATAAAGTTTTAGAACATTATTTTGACGTAAAATAACGTTTTCTTATTAGCTGGGATGCTGTAGTTATTCTAATCTGTTACCTATATTATTCCTGATACACTTTGATACTTGTTGGTTCTGACAGAGATAATATCTGAGTGCCCACACCTCCCTACACTCTGGGTTTATACGATATGCTGTAGTTTATTTATCCCTACTGGTATCATTCTTATCATGTTCTGACACCTGTTGTGTCTGTTCTAACCGACGGATCCTTTAGAGATAATACTTGGCCGTTATTAAATAAAGTCGCCGTATATTAAAGTTTAATCATACTGTGTCTAGTTGTTGTTCTTTAATAAGAAGTCACCATGGTCTAGACCAACTACACTGGTGCCGTGACCATTTGAACGAAACGTCTGTGATACTAATAGATTTTGCTTTTATGTATTGACTACCTGTACAAATTTGTCACCTCTTTCAGCGGTAGGAGCAAAACCCCTGTTGAGGAAAGAGAGGAGGCTGTACAGAATGTACGGTACTTCACTGGCAGAGACGTCAGGAGGGAAAGATGGGCAGCCTTGGAGGTGCCCATACTTGACCTTTCCCAAGATGCAATAGATGATCCTATTGCAGCGGCTTTTGCCAAAGGCATGGAGAGGGGGCAATCTCCTGTCTCGGGTGTCTTTGACTTAAGCCGCAGGATCAGTGGACTCGCTGTCCACCAATCTCTTCTGTCCTGAGGGACAGAAAACTTCAGACAGGGAGGTGAGGCCTCTCGGTTTGAATCCCCTCGGTTTGACACCGACAAGGTGGACCCTTCATTGGATCCAAACACATTGGTTTTACCGACTGTGCTACTTACACACATGAGGGTGCAGTCACTAGGAAATTGTCGGTAAAGCATGATGTGGTAGAAAAAGTTTCTGGGACCAAGAACCAGCCAGCCGCTGAGGAAGCATCCAGTTTACAACTGATTGCAACTCTGATCGCTGATATGGTGATTGGGAAAAAGAAACTGAACCCACCAAATTTCAAGGAGCCTCAAAGGGAACAGGATTCCAATGCCAAAACTAAGAATGTTTTTCTTAGAGAGGTTGATGAAAAGAAATGGTTTCTCTGAGCTCTAAGAGGAACTGTCTGCTCACAAAGCTGAGGTTGAAAATACGTGCAACAGAGGTTAGCTGGGGAACATGAGGTTGCTAGCTTGAATTCCTTGAGAAAGGATTTAAATTCTCAACTTCAGATGGCCAAGCAAGACCTTGACAGCATCAAGAAGGCCAATCTTGTGCTAAGGAAGGAGGCAGCGCAAAAGGCACCACCATCAATGACGGCGGTAGCATTAGTCAATACTAGACCTGTGGTATACACGACAGTAACACCTTCGGGGTAACCATCGCAAGTACACCCAACAGTCCCAGTGGTGATGACCCATATACCAATGGTACAAACCACAAGTAGCTATTTACAAACCCCAGTTTGTGGTGGTACCTACGGGGGGGGGGGGGGCAACGCCTCCGCCGGGGTATATGCACCCATCGTTCAATGTTGAACCAACAGCGGATCATGGTCTCGGCTCCTGTTGCTAAGCCAAGAGCTAGACAGGTTTAACCCCTGTCCAGAGGGCCAAGCATGACAGGAACCCGGCTATAGAAAAGCTAGGGATAGACATCGTCCCAAGGGATTCAGATGATCTGGATGAAAGATTTGCTCCTTTTGTCTTTGGGGAGATGAAACATCCAGATGCAGCCCGTCAAAATGCCATTGATATTTTTTCCTTTCACAGGGACTTCACCCTGCCGAAAGTACAAAGTCTGGTTCAAGGCTATTGCAGAGAGCAATTGTTGGAACAATCAGCAAGCCTTGGTTGCGTTCGGAAGAGTGAAAGGCAAGAGTTCACTCGAAGAAACAGCTGAATGGGCAATCGGGAAGATTGAGGAGCATGACCCGCGAATGCAGTTGCTCAAACATGTGCAGCACAAAGACAAGCATCTGAGATTGTATGGATTTGCTTTGCAAGAACTAATATCCGAGTGTTGTCAGGGTTGCAGACCTGATACCCCTACTGTCATCCAAGAGTTAACCTCCTGGTTTGTCAATGGGGTCAGGGACCAGGCACATTGGCATGAGAAGTAGCAGCATCCCGCTCAGCGGCACCCAAGGGAACCCCGGTGGTGGAGGTGGCTACAAAAGCAACCAAGAACAAATAGCCCGCCTCTAAGGAACTGGCGGCAGTGACTTATGGAAAAGGTGTTTGAGGCTTTGTTGCAGAAGCACTTGGAAAAGGGCTCTGTTTCCTCTTCTGGCTCTGGCTCGGGAAAGAGAAAGAAAAAGGAGACAAAACCTCAACCGTGTCAGCGCTGTCAGAAAATGGGTCATTGGGATAGCGATTGCAAAGCCCCTGCACCCGTGGCTGCTAAAACTGGAAAGGAGACGGAAAAGTAAAAGGGGCCCATCCTCTTGGCAAAGATGGAGCCCCAACAGTTAGCCATGCCTATAAGGGTTTAGTAGATGTTGTAAACACTTCCATGAACCAAGGCAGCGAAGAGGCAGAAGGGTCTGATCCACCTGTAAGCATCTTGCAAGGTGGGGCCAGTAGGGACAAATGGAATCCTGAGGAATCTGTAGTTGCTTGCTGAGAGGAATCTTGGTTAAAATCAATCTCTGAGTGCAGTGTTATTCAAGATTCCCCGAGTGACCCCTGTTGGGAATATCTCCTTAACAAAGGGATTGCTATAGATGGAGGGGAAAAGCTGATGCTGACCTCTGAGTGTGTTTCTTTAACCCTTTCCCTGCCAATACTGCATATATGCAGTACCACTGTAAAACCGATACTACATATATGCAGTACTGGTTTTTAGTACCCCAAAACCGATACTGCATATATGCAGTACCAGGCCACTATCTGTTATGGTGCCGGTTTTAGTAGAATATTTTCATCTGCACTGCTCCGGTAGTTGGAAATAATTTTTCTGAATTATAGCTGCCCTTAAAGGGTTAAAGGGACAACGTTGGTACTTAAGCCTGGTTATTTCAAGGACGCGTGGTGAATTTTCAGGGTGCTTCTATCTCTTAAAATGTTCCCTGGGATATGTAGATTCTGTGGTAGAAATTCCATGCCTTTATCACAAAATGAACAATCCTTCGGCTTAACTGCACCGCTACTACCATCTCCCTTGGTGCAGGAAACCCCCTTCCAGATTTTTCTGGGGTTGTTGTGGGTGGTTCTGGGTGGGTGGTGGGTGGTACTTGGTGTTCATAGGCCTAACCCCCATGGCTGCCACAGCATTGTTACAGTTTGTGAGGTTGTGATGAGATAACCATTTTCCAGATATGCTATTGCAGTGGGAGCATATGTGATACACCTTTTTATCTCCCTCCCCATGGTCTGATGCCTGGCTGTACCCTTTGACAGAGTTGAAGTCTCTGCATGTAGTGACCCGGCCATGGGCCATACTGTATGCTCCCTTGGTCTGGCTGGGGTGGTTGCCATGGCTACGCGAGGGGGGTACGGAGGTAGATCTAGAGGTGCGATAGTCCCTCTCGGTGTTTCCTGACAAACAGAGGGATCTGATATTATGTAAGCCCTGTTTGTTGGCCCAGCTAAACTTATCCCTTTTCTATGAGATCAAAGACCCTTTGGGAGTATGCCATGATTTTTTCCCATGATCTCCCATTTAGTCGGTCGGACATGATGTCATGTAGATGACTCAGGATGAAGGGGTTGTTTTCCTGGTCCTCTCTTTTGTCGTCCTCTAAGAGGGCTACAATAGCGGTCATGTATTCAAGTTCTGAGAGTTTATGCCTATTATCTAGCCTTTGCTTGATGGTGGGGGCACCAGGCCTTTCCACATACATATAGGGTTTCATAATTGGATTTCTTATGAGTGGGTCATGTGCATGATTTCCCCTACCTGTCTTGAGAATGGCTGCCATGACCTCCCGTTTGAGTTTCTCTTCGATGAAGCCGTCGTAGTTCTGACTCCATCTTAGATTCCTGGGTGATGGGATCCTCCTGTGTGGTGTGGGTACCTCCTCCAGTGATATAGATCTCCTGCTCCTGGGCTCCCTGTGGGTATTCCTCCAGTGCCGGTCCTCTCGCCGGGGTGGGGTGTCCTTGCTTCTCCCTGGACCTCCTGGGGGTCCGGGGTGGGGTCCTCTCCTCCTGCTCCTCCTCGTCCGAAGATGGTGCCCTGGGCTTCTTCTTCTTCAGGATGGGCTTCCTTGGAGGTTCAATGCTTTTGGATATAATCAGGTCTAGCTTCATGCTTTTATCCTTTATATCTTCCTCCAGTGCTGTGATTCTGGCCTCTGTAGTGTTGGGAGTGGGGTCCACCTCGGGGACCACCTCCTCCTGGTAAGTCTCATCATCAGCCTCATACTCCTTAGCCTTCAGTTTGCTCACCCAGGCAGACCTTCTAGGGGTTTTCTTCTTGGGCATTTCCTTCTTCTTTTGTGGCATTCTGTGGATAGATCTATGGGGTAGATCTATAGTGGTAGGTCCAGTGGTAGCTCCAGTGGAAACCTGACCTCCTTGGAAGGCTTGTTGTGGTGAATGTTTAATGTCTTTCTATTACATTCCTCTTCATGTGTTGATAGTCCTTATTAATGTGTTTTGTATCTTTGGTATATACTGCAAATATATCTTTTATGCTTATTCATATATCGCCTGTATATGTCATCTTCATATATTCCAATTATGTTCTTATAATCAATGAAAAAAAGAATAACTGGTAAGGATCTTCATTTATTTATAATACTACTGTGATTTGGCATATAAAATCATTTCAAACCTGAAAACTAATACAGTGAGATCAAGACCAAATATATACGGCACGATCATTTATCACACCATCTAAAAGGTTAGACATCCTACACCACCGACTGCAGTTCATGCCACGAACATTACCATCTATAATTGGACATTTTCTAATTGTTCTACATGTATCCTTGTTCTGTTTGAGGTAAAAGTAACTTCCAAATGCCCTTTCCTCTACCCTCATCAGTGCACACATTTGAGGGGACACACTAAATTGAGGACTCCATTTTGTCTTGTTGATGAACAGTTCAGTCATACTCCATGCCTTAGGTGAAATGTGTCTTGCCTGTTTCATGGTTGCAAATACTTTAGCACAATAAGTTTCAACTGCATTCAGAGTTGAAGTAAAGGAATGTACTTCATTTTTCAGATCATTTCCCAAGGCACTAACTTCCTTCTTGAAAGATTTTTCTATCTCAAAGTAAATGCAGCAATCTAGCTGAGACACATTACAAATTTTTTTCAACAAATCCTTATCATCTTCATCAACGTTTGCTGTTTCATATTTGCTTTTTCGTAGTTTTAGGTGGATAATGTCCTCCCAGTACCAATCATATTTCCGACGCAGCAAGATTAGGGAGGTCAAGAAATGATCAGTTAAACCAAAGAAAAATCTTGATTTGATGTGTTGAAAGTGATTGTTAAAGTCTCTGTCTGTGCAATTTGCTGTGTGATGGTTTGGAAACCCTAATGTCTCAGCAAATACATTCTTGAACTTGTTTTCCCAGTCTTTAGCAAGGTTTCTTGCTTCCTTTCTAGTAATATGAAAGAAGAATGACCTGCTATGGGGAACAGGGTGTCTAAGAAAAGTTATATATGAAATTGGAGATTGAAGTATTTGTGTAACTAATTGCTCATTGTAGAAGGAGTGGTCTGCAATTATATTATATTTTTCCGAAGAAATATTTTTGAACATTGGAATTATCCTACTCATTAAGGCATTGGGATAGTTATCAAATCTTTCCTCTATTGGTCTAATCTGGTACGTAGTCCAACGTAGGTCTCTCTCGATGGCATACCTTGCTAACAAATTATACACTGTTGTGGAGCCTGTCTTGTATATTTTTACAAAGTAAATGTTTTTTAAAGATTTGGCTTGTTCATTTTCTAGGTGTAAGATATTAGTTTCATGGATTATTGGTTGATCCTTTGGATGTAAACACGTGCTATGCTGTGGTTGATGTACATATGTTATAGTAAGTATTCCAAATGTGTAGAGTGAGATCGATATTAGAATTACATACTTCTGAAAAAGAAAAAAAATAGACAGTAATTATAAGTTTTTCAGAAAAGTTTTGACAAATCCAGATACCTTAATGATATTGCTGAGAGACTATATTGGAGTATTGAAAAAAAAAACTAATAGGTGAAAGCAGGGAAAAATGTTATACTTTGTATACAGGAGATGAAGTAACACTTAAAACCTGACGGGCTGCCACCCAGAGTTACTGCCTGCTGTTCTCAAAAGGTGACAACCTTATTCTCTTGGGTCTTGCATACCACTCTTTTATATCTTAGATAACTACATAAAATACACATGTTGGTCAGCTGCAATCAACAAAGAGTACTGATAAACCTATACATGAAAAAACATACATTCTCTATAAATAAAAGAAGGTTGTTACCGGTGATGCCATTTCCATTTATTTCAGTAAGAATATTTTTTGGTTGCTGGTAAAACGGTCATATGACATGGCTGAGAGATTTATGTTCCAATCTGCAGTCTATCCTGGTTTTAAAACGTACAAAGCAAACCAGAGGAGCAAATTGTATATGAAACAAGTTGAACACTGGCTGTACTCCTGATGGAGTTGGCCAACATTTAACAAATCAACAAATCATTAGTCAAGAGGATTTAATTACAAGAATAGATAAAACTAGTTGATGAATTTAAATTTAAAAAGTAGTAAACCATACCTTTTTTTTAAACAATCAGCTTAAAGAAGGAAACTAACTGATCAAAAATATGTTAAAATGTAAAAGTACATCATAGAAAAACCAACTCTTTAACATATATGTATACATTTAACTCACCTGCAGTCTCAGCCTGTTGGTTCTTGCTATAGGCAGCCATCTGCTAGGGCATGAGACAGTCAAGTCAATCTGTTCTTCCCAAGGGGTATTTTCACATAAAAGTGTGCACCAGGCTGGGAGTTCCATGCTCTACCGTATGACAGACAAGCTGGGGCACTGACCCTTATATAGGGCTCCAGGTAGTGGCCCTCAGTCCTGCACCAAGCACATCCCCACACACTCACCCCAGGCACCAGGCAGGTGGGTGGGGGAGGGGGGATTTACAAGTCACCTAACGTGTAAACAGGTAGCTATAGGGTCAAGCCTAGATCTAGATTACTAGACTTGACCTAGTCTCTGGTCTGTGTGGACAGACAGGGACAAGGGACTGTGTTACAATAGTTAAAACACAGTGAGGGGGGATATAATTTAAAAAAACTCCAGGGTGACAGGGATACGGTTTTGACACTAGTCTCATCAGGAGCTTTGTGGAAGCTGTCCATTTTTTTATGGCAGTCAAGGAAGGGCCTCCTGGGTGAAAATGGTAGTCTAGAAATAGACTTGCCCCCCCCCCCCATAATAAGCCTTAAAAAAGGCGAGTGGTCATTAGTTGGGACTATTTAGATATAAAAATAGTCAGGAACTAGAAGTGCTTTTAAACCTATTCAAGGTGGTGCTTGGGTCTATGAAAAAAAGACTGGAGCTAGACTTGTCTCGGTACCATAGGTGAAGCATCAATGTTAACTGACTTGTAAATTTTCTGTTGGTCAGAAAAGGCGGTGATGTATGAAAATGACTTCTATACATACATGGGCAACCCAAAAATGTTATGGGAGATGCCTTCAGATTGCTTTTTAATACCAGGCATGAGCGTTTGCTTCAACGATAGACATTGTCCATAGTGTTCAATCCCTTTGGAGCCCGAGTTCCTAACCTGTAAATCCAGTTGAACTCAATTTGGAGCCTCAATTTCACAGCTATTCTAATTGTTATCTGCCTAGCAACACACATTTCCATGGCTCTGAGGTTGATTATAACCATACCTACCACCCCTAGAATGGACCCAAGGAATTCAATGGTTCTATCGGTTTGTTGCTAGGACAGCTGGTTGCCTAGTAATGGCTATTCTAATTGTTTATCTGACTAGAAACACACCTTTCCATGGTCCTGAGGTTGTTTATAGTCATACCTACCACCCCTAAATTGGACCCAAGGAATTCAATGGTTCTATTGGTTTGTTGCTAGGACAGCCGGTTGCCTAGCAACGGCTATTGTAATTGTTTATCTGCCTAGCAACACACATTTCCATGCTCCTGATGTTGATTATAATCATACCTACCCCCCCTAAAATGGACCAGAAGAATGCAATTGTTCTTTTGGTTTGTTGCTAGGACAGCTGGTTGCCCAGCAACAGCTATTCTAATTGTTATCTGCCTAGCAACACACATTTCCATGGCTCTGAGGTTGATTATAACCATACCTACCCCCCCTAAAATGGACCCGGGAAATTCAATGGTTTTATTGCTTTGTTGCTAGGACAACTGGTTGCTTGGTTGCCAAGCAATGTTTTTTCTAATTGTGTAACTGCTAGCAACACACATAATAATGAAGGCATACATGATTTTGTACAGGTTTATGTGTCTATATCATAAAGACACCTAAACTTGTACAAAATCATATGTACTTGTATCTATAGTACAGGTTTATGTTCTACGTGCTCAAAAAGCTCATGGACTTAATGGTCTAAAGTATTAAGGATTTAGTAAGTAGTTATATCAAAACACATAAGAGATGGCATTGGTTGTCACAAAATATCCAAATTTGGGGTTGTCGGTTATCTTCGCGCTCCCATAAAGCTCTATGCTGAAGCAAATAATCACCAATTATGGCCTTATATTATTTTTTCGTTTTTTTAGGGGGTTATAGTAGGAATTTGTGAAAAACAGATACATTATTCATTTGATAGATATTTTCTCATTCTGAGGGGCTGGCTGCATCTAGGACAGGTTCAAAGCGACTCCCCCTGGGACCAGGACTTCCTGAGCCAGCAGGAACAGCTGTGCGAGTTTAAGACAGGTTCAAAACATGCCCCTCCCCCCCTCTCCAGCCACCAGGGCCTCTTGAGCCGGCGGGGGGGGGGGGGGGACTGGGGGGAGTCTAGGACAGGTTCAAAGCAACTCCCCCCGCCACCAAGGCTTCCTGAGCTGGCAGGAGGGGCTGTGGGCGTTCAGACAATTCCCCCCCCCCCCAACACCTGTGCTTGGCCAGCTACAGGGGTCAAGCTGGTTGTCCTATGGCCGTGTTCATTACTTAAGCTGGTACTGGCGAGAACAGCACTGATTACAATGGTCGCGGTCAGAGGGGAACCAGCTGCACCCTAAGAATTCGGCAATGAATGCAGGGGGTTATCTCATCTGAGCAGGGGGTTATCGCATCCAGCTACACGCCTATAGCCTCCAGTACACCTTCCAACCTATTCATACTGCTTACCCTGCAAGAAGTAGCCCCAAAATACCT
The DNA here is from genome assembly GCA_947462335.1 of Harmothoe impar. Taxonomy (NCBI): domain Eukaryota; kingdom Metazoa; phylum Annelida; class Polychaeta; order Phyllodocida; family Polynoidae; genus Harmothoe; species Harmothoe impar. The sequence continues at coordinate 76,137,641 of OX381710.1, read as the reverse complement.
AAAGTAATTTATTTCCTGTTATCTATACTTCACTTTTATTCCTAATCATGAGGAATGAAGTATACATCTATATCTTCACTCCTGTGTTGTCCATTCATAGGATAGGGGGTTAATTACCCATTTTCTGACAGTATTAAGTGCTTTAAGATGCTCTATTTCAGTACTACGGAATTTGTTTATAGCGAACTATTTTCCTGGCCCAACGCACTTCATTATAATGGAATTTTACTGTATTATCCCCCAATTTTTGGCAACATAGCCCAGGGGATATCATTTTACAATTTTCTGACTACATCTACACCATGGTGTATAGATCCCCAACATGTCTGTTATATTTGACTGTCCTGGGAGGAATCAGTAACATAGTTATATAGCTGCATTGCTGTTCGAACACTTTATGTTTAGCCACAAGCATAGCAATGTGAATGGTGACAAATAAGCAACCAATATTCTGTAGTGTGAGGTAGATAAAGAGGCATAATGGCTGTTGCTTAGCTAGCAGTTGTTTTGGATACATGTGGATGGCTTATGCTTTTTATGAAGAGGGTAGGTATTGTTTGTATTGGCTTCAGCATGAGGTAAACAAGGGGACAAATTCAAGGATTTTACGGCAAAGCCGTAGTGGCTTTGGGTTTTATAGGATTGTTATGAACTACAGGTGAGAAAATGAGGGGGCTATTGTAAGCCTCTGGCAGATTATGATAATGAAGATCATCATGTGATAATAATGGCAAGCTTAATACTTGACGATGATGACAGGGTGCATGCCAATCAAGTGATACCCCACAAGATATGTAGGATGTACAATTACGCCTTAATTTAAAGACAAAGGCTCATCTACAGTAAATGTTTTATATGAATTGTGGGCATGAATTAAAATAATAAGAGTTTAATTCGCAAGAGAAATAAATTTCAAAAGCACATTGGAAAATAGAATGGAAATGTCAAAGATTCACCCTACCTACAACCTGTTACAAAGTCTGGGGTTCCAGAATAAAGATATACCCTGATATGACGAACATCACTGGCAGGGGCTTTACAAGAACAATGAAGGCATGACAATCCATGATAAGTTTAACGTAAAGGAAGGTGTAGTAACAGGAAACAAACATGAGAATGAAGACAGGATCCATGCTTTGCAAAGCTGAAAGCAGTCAGTTAACATCATACAACATCAACATCATATCATAGGGTAAATATCATCTACTTCAAACTCTAGATAAAGTAACTTTAACCCTTTCCCAAGGTTTGATAACATAACAGCTACTCTACATATACTTACAATATATACAACTACATAGATGCCCCTGTAGTACCTTCCAAAATACCAAGAAACCAAACAAGGTGGTATTATGCATGTCACTTTGAGTGTATATACCAGCCATCAATAATCATATATATGTCATCCAAAGAACTCTCCATCATGTTTCTTGATGATAAATTCAAGTGTGTGGTATTTTGAAGTATGTTATGCTCAGTATAGTTGCCCTCGGTTGTCAGCCGCTGAAGTATCGTTCCACTTCTCCTGTTCCTAGCTTGGTTGGGATGGAGTCATTTTAATATGGTACTAACCACTCCGCTCCCCACCAGACAATGTTTGGAGTGGGCCTCATTCTGAACCAAATCTGTACGTGTATATCTACCAAGGTGTTGTTATGTATGACCATCTGGGTACATGATGCAACCATGAACAAGTATGAATGAATTTTTATTTCAAATGTATCTGCATATGTGTCAAACAGGTATCCATGCCATTTTGTGTACATAATGCAATCATGAATAGTTATGTATGTCATCCAAATAACTGATAATGGTGAGTCTTTATGAAAAAATTAAATGTGTGGTATCTTGAAGTATGCTTTGTCAAGGGTCCTGTGATGATCATTGACCTTGGTTGTCGGCCGTTTATCTATCCTTCCACTTCTCCTGATCCTGGCTAGGTGGGGTAGAGTCATTTTTATTCTAATACTTACCACTCCAATCCCCACCAGAAGAGATTTCCTGTAGCCATCAAACGGAGCCCAAACTTGATAAGCATGTATGATGCAACCATGTTCAAGTATGAATACATTCAAAAAGGTCTATGCAGCATCTTTATACATGTATCTCAAACAAGCATGTGTAATGTATGCTATTTTGTGTGTATGATCCAACCATGAGTAAGTATGTGTACCTTCGAAAAATACCTAGAAACACACTTCATATATATGTCAAACAAGGTTGTATTATGAATGTCATTTTAAGTGTATTATGTTACCAAGAATAAATATGTATATGCCATCCAAAGAATTCTTCACTATGTTTCTTTACAATAAAGGTTTTATCATGTGTTATCTGGAAGTATGTTGTGCCCAGGGGTATATGATGGACGTTGAACCTCGGTATAGTTGCCCTTGGTTGTCAGCTGCTGAAGTATCAGTCCACTTCTCCATTTCCTGGCCGGCTGGGGATGGAGTCATTTTAAATCTGGTACTTACCACTCTGCTCCCCACCAGACAATGTTCGATGTGGGCCTCATTCTGAGCCAAGTCTTAATGTGTGTATCTAGCAAGGTGCTGTTATGTATGGCCATTTGTGTATTTGATGCAATCATGAATAAGTATGAAGTACTCAAAAAAAACATATATAACATCTTCATAAGTATGTCAAACAAGTATGGGTTATGTATCATCTTTGTGCACATAATGCAATCATGAATTATCATGTATGTCATCTACCAAGGTATTGTTATGTATAACCATTTGTGTACATGATGCAACCATGAATAAGTATGAATTAATCCAAAAAAACATGTATCTAAATATATTTGTCAAACAAGTATGTGTCACGCATGCCCTTTTGTGTACATAATGCAATCATAAATAATTATGAATGTCATTAAAAGTACACATAATGGTGAGTCTTTATGAATAGATTAAAGTGTTTGGTATCTCGAAGTATGTTTTGCCAAGGGTCCTGTGATGATCGTTGACCTTGTTTGTCAGCCGTTTATCTATCCTTCCACTTCTCCCGGTCGTGGCTAGGTGGGGTAGAGTCTTTTTTTTATATACTTACCACTCCAATCCCCACCAGACAAGATTTCCTGTAGCCATCAAACGGAGTCCAAAGTTGATAAGCATGTTGACCAAGGTGTTGTTTCCCATGTCCATTTGAGTGTATGATGCAACCATGTATAAATATATTCCAAAATAATGTGTATATACCATCTTGTATGTTTGTATGTCAAACAAGGTGGTGTCATGTATGACTATTTGTGTGTATCATGAAACCATGGATAAGTGTCAACAACTTCCAAAGTACCTAGATATAATCTTCACATGCATGTCAAACAATATTGTGTAATACATGCCCATTTAAGTATATGATACAATTATGCATGACTTCGTTCTGAGCCAAATCCTGAAATGTGACTCAATCCAGCATAATAGACCTTATGTCGCACTAGTGTGAGCCGTGAAAATGGGGTCTGAAGGGTAAAACATGTATTTCACTGAAATTAGGTTTTCAATGGATTTGTTTGATTTATACTGTTATCATGCCATTCCCTGAGTTTTAAATCCATATGAAATTCCTAACAGTGTTAATTTCACATTTTAAGAACCCCTACATGGATGTTTTGTCAAGAACAAAGGCTGTCGAGACGGTATACACAATGCATTTTCCGTCTATTTTGTTGCTCTGTCAGAACCCCCCATCCCGGGCCCCATGCCCATGTTTGGCATGCTTTTGTGTGGCGCGAACTCGTCTACCCAAAGGCAGGCTTTCTTACAAACGTAAGTTGTCAGTCAGCCAATCACAGGGTGTTTTTCAAATGCCTTTGGATCGCATCAGACCAAACAATCCCTTGACAACACATCACATGACACAAATGCGACCCGCTGATTGGCCTTACGCCCAGCGTCCTTTTCCGGTTTGAGTTGTTTACCACGCGTCGGCGGCAAGAGACAATTTTGGTAAGGGGTGTATTTTCATGTTTAAACACAGAATTATTATCAATTATTAACCCAAACAGTGTATTTTGAATCTGCAAACATTCAGGACATGAAATGGCTGAGTTGGACACAGTGGCCAATGCCCTTAACGCCATAACTAAGGCCAACTTAACAACCGCTGTTGCCGAGCAGGGAGTATGGCGTCAGCTTGTGAACGATTATTTCCTATTCCCCGAGAATTTTGATGATTCTGAGGATTCTGATCAGGATAGTGAGTCTCATCATCAGATGAGGAAGATCTCCCTCTGGTTGTTCCAGATCCGGTACAACAACTTCAGGATGAAGAGAGCACAAGGTGTGCCAATTTTAGGTGAGTGGCAAAAACCACATGGTGTTCTGTTCGATGCACCCTTTAGTTACCCCTCATTAGTTTTAAGTTTGTGAATGAATTAAATCAATACTAATTACTAATTAGTTCACTTTTGCATCGGTCTGGAACATTGTATCTGTTTTTAATTTACAATTCAGACCTACATAGATCCAAAAAATTATAATTATGTGCATTCATTGTGACTAGGCTTTTTAAAATGTCAACTAATATTTCTGTTTTATACTCTGTTCATAATGTATACTTTTGCACTAACTATCCTTATTTCTGGTCAACAGTTGTAAGTGTCAATATGGGGACAACAATACACCATGCAGTACAATGTTCACGCCAGATGAGTTCAGAGAGTGACGTGAAGAGGTAGCCCAGCTGGACAGAGGTAAGCTGACTAAAAATTAACAACTATAGAAATAATTCTTTTACACATTGTTCTAAAGAGTTGGTTACAACATCACTAAATATGTGCATTTGATTTGATTTGACCCACATTGAGTCTTTATTTCTCATGTCTATGATTATAATAAAAACTAAAACAAAAAGTTGTTATTAATTCTACTTGACAGCCGAGCTGGATATGCTGCTACTGGGGGTGATGGCTTCATCAACAGATAATAGCGCAAGGCTTTCTACATGGAAGAAGGGTGAAAAAGGGGAAAAGGACCGTGAGCGAACTCGGACATATTATAGACTAGGCAATAAACAGGTTTGCCAGTGTACGTTTGCATTCTTCCATTGGTAAGTACACAGTCAAGTACAACTACATTGTACCGGGTACCAAAAGCTTTTTTTTCTGAAATCTATCAAAATCACCAATTTTGACATTGTTGGGAAAATTTGCTTTTTTTCAATTTTGAACTTTTTTCTCGCCAATTTGGCCATTTTCAGGAAAATCTCTTTTTTTTTCTTTTTTTTTTTGGGGGGGGGGGCATGATGCATGAATGAAGCAGGGCTGCATTCAAGCAACAGTTTTTGAAGTACCTTTGAACAATTTGTCCACTTCTCTCCAGAATTTCTTTGGATCATTCTAACAAGCTGAGATCAGTTCCCTAACAGACCTGGCCTTGGCGTAGCCACAAAGGTGGTTGATTTTGTTTCTGAGAGTCTTTATCACTTGATAAAGGCCCTCGTCACATGTTTTTCTGTGTAGTTTGACCAACGACTCACGCTCTGATATATATTTTAGGATTTCAGGGGTCATCCAGTTCTTAGAGCCTGATTTTATAGTCATCTCTTTGAGGGGACAATGGTAGTCCAAGAAGAGATCTATATGCTCATGGATGAAATCCCATTGTTCATCTGGCGACTCCAGCTGCCAGTACAGATCCCAATCTGCCTCCAGCATCCAGTTCGTCAAGTCATCCTGGTTATAGTTCTTGTAGTTGCGTGCAACTATGTACTAGAGACCTTTTCATGGATGGTACGATTCTTGATGCCGAAGATTGGCAGGTGATCACTGAGCAGTTCCGCCAGAACGCCAGATTGGACAATTTCCTCAGAGTCAGTCAAAATGTGGTCAATGCATGAGATCTTGCGCCCCCATAGCCTGGTGCAACTGTTCGTGATGATTTTCAGACCCAGCTCTCTGCAAGTATCAACCAGTCTTTTGCAGTAGGGGTTGTCGGGTGTCAGAGTATTGATGTTGAGGTCACCCATAAACCAGCGCTCATGCCCAGCGGCGTCCACACTGAGTGACAGCATTTCCAGATGGTCTAGGAAGGCCTTCAAGTTACCATCAGGCGGTCTGTACAGTGTGGTCACAAGCATGGGCTTGCTGCCTAGCCGGCGGTATCTCAGAGTGAGACTCTCCACATCACTGGGGACTACCGACAACTCCGGTACAAATATGCAATTGCTAGCCAGGCTGTCACTTACATAACACAACACTCCACCTCCTGCTTTCTTGTTGGAGGTTTTGGGTCTGTCCATATGATACAGTGTCTTGCCAGGCCACTGCAACAAACTCTCACTGTACCCTTCATGTAGCCAGGTTTCACTGACTGTAATGAAATCAAAATCTCCAAAGAGTCTGAAGAACCGATGACACTTCCTATAGAAGCTTCTTGTGTTCAGATGCATCAGCTTCAGACCCTTCTGGTCCACCACCTTCTTAATACCAAATGACATCTTGCAGTGTGCACAGTCGAGATATTCACAGCAAGATTAGTAGACAAAGAACATACAGTATACAAATAGAAAACAAGTTACCGGTAAGAATAAAGAATGATGCCTCTTAGCTCTGTCTCAGGGCACAGAGGATGAAAAGCCTTTAGTATATGTTGCCAACTATACAGAGTCGACAACTGAATACAAAGACTTGTTTTGAGCTTGATCCGTTCAAGATGTCATCTACCAGACATGTATCAAGTGACGTAATATTAGGGTTGGTAGAAAGAGACTCCACTTACTAATCTAGACAAGGAACGTAATCAATCTTATTTGTTGAGTATAATAATAACGTATGGACAATCAAAGACAATCTAACACAGACTGGAACACTATCGGTATTGTATTTCAATCTGTGCATTTTCATGTGAAGAACATGATGTAGTTGTGCAATAAAGGATAGCTCTTTCAAGTTTCAAATCAGGTAACTATGTGTACAAGTTGTAGGATATTTCTTTGCCCTATGTAAATATAAGACAGCTTGTACTCTTTCATGACAGTCAAAAAATCACATAATAAAAACAAAAATAATAAACTAAATAAATCAATCTTCCGTCTACACATAACATTACATTTGCGATTCAAACAGTAGACATTATGCTTATACCAGAGCGATTGACATCCTCACTCCAAACATAATACTACAATGGTGATCAATTTATCAAAAATCAAAATTACAAGTCGACAGAATTTGGACTTATATAAGCCCGTATGGTATGATAATTGACTTTTATCTTGCACAAGTAATCATAACCAAATCAAAATCAAGCCAATCAAATCAAATTCAGATCAAATGTCTGTAGCGGCTTATATGTAGGTCTGCTTCATGCTTGTGACAGTCAAATCCTAATAATCACATTTTATGTCACATGAAAATAAATCAGTCTTATGTCTACACATAATATTTCTGCATCTGTGATTCAAAAGGAATCAATCAAAGTGGTTATACCAGGATGACTAAGCATCATCACTCCAATCTTATCTTATAATCGTGATCTGGTAATCAATCATCAAAGTCGATAGAATTGGACCTATATAAGTCTGTCTGGTATGATAATCAACTTAGTCTAGAACAACCATATTGGTCGTATTAAAGTAACCAAGTGAAGTGACACGCAAGTGATGTTCTGTCATGACCAGGGGGGAGGACAGAGGTCTATTTGTGGAATTGGGATGGGATATAGTTTCATTTGATCAGAACTAGGTTATTTTAGGTTTTAAGAGGCATTGATTGGTACATGATCTTCATTGCTCAACAAAGATCAATTAACCAGTACTATGGTCAACCATTACTCAACAGTCAGCCATGTCCATTTCAATGCACTCCACCTTGGTGAATTGTAAAAGCACCACACTAAAATTCTCAACATAAACTTTTGGGCATGATTGAATAATACTGCGTGTCACACCTACCAGTTTAAATCAATGATCCACAGTGAACGTGTGTGTGTCAGCCAGGTAGTTCAGTGGGAATACTCTTATGAACTGGGTTGCCCAGAAACACATAAAGTCATCATTCAGGTGTAGTCCATCTCTCAGGTGACAATATCTGTGTTTCCACTTTCCATGTCTTTGATGGTGCACTAGTCTAGACAGGTGGGGGTGTACAACGCCTGCACATTGATTTAACTCAGTTACCAAATTGTTGAAGCGTAACACTGCTTGGTCTACCATAACTTGTTGTTGTTTACCTGCCCCAGTCACTCCCTTACTCAGGTCTAGGCCTATCAGCGTACACAACACTATCGTGGAATTACTATGTTTACTATTCAGCCAGTCGATGCCCACTCTAGTATAGGCCTCTAGATGTCTATAGAGTCCATCAGCACTTTCCCACTCAAAACTGACTTTTTTTAGTAATGTTATTGACACCTCCAGCAATGTATACAGTGTCACTCGGGTGTTTTAACAAATGGTAGTCGGTCATGCTGATGATCTGTTCCATTCTGGCTCCAGGGTATGTAAAGACCCTGAAGTTAGAAATATCAGGTGCCTCCTTTTTAATTTTAATGTAAAGGTCATCACTCCCGAGCCTGTCGCCCTTGCCTCTACTGTCAGTCATGATGACATGTCTGGGGGCGGGTCGCCATCTGCGCCAGTCCCTGACACTGTCAACACTTCTAAGCCCACCGGCGGCTATGCCGTTCGAGTGGTGTCAGTACACAATGTCGCACTTAAACTAACTACTCACAGTAGTTGAGGTCCCTGCTACTTATTTCTTGTGCGTATCTCCGATGAGTGTGTCTCTCTTAGCCTCGGTGACTTCGTCATTATTGTTGTTTTCTAAAGCACGGCTGTCTCTGATAGCGGTGCGGATGCTCATTATGATCCTTCCTTGTGGGTTTTTTCCGCGAAGCGGTGCCGTGGTCTCGTAGGAGGCATGTCCGTAAGGGGCACCCCCAACCCAGGTTTCGTTTCCGGTCGCTTCTATAAGAACAACTTCTAGAGTTGCATCTAATCGGGCCCACAGCTCTGGATTTTGGTCAAATTTGCTGTGGATAAGATCCTCCATGTAGTCTTCTTTCAAACTATGCCAAACATGGTTTTTGTTGATGCGCGTTGCTTCTCCAAACTTCTTGATGTCGCTGCCATCTTCAATCAACATCACTGCATCAGCCTTTTTCTTGAGATTCAGCTCCATGAATTTTATGAAGAAGTATCCCTATTCAACGCTGTTGAAGGTGTACTCTTTGGTGCAGTGCTCGTGTTTAAAGCTGCATGGGTACCAGTTGCTCAGATAGGCCTTTTCTCCAGAGTATGTGCGGCCTGCTTTTGTCATCTGGATATTGGGAGTATCCTTCTTCCTCACGTTCCTGGTGTTGGGCCTATTGAAGTTTTTGCCGACTCCTTTTTTCTTTGGTTCTTTTACTATAGGTTTCTCTTTTGCAGGTTGCTAGTCACTCTTGTCAGTGCTCCCATCAAGTTGCTGCGACCCAAGGACCGGTAGGTCATCCCGTTTTCTCTTGGTGACTCGGTGTCGGTTTCCGGGCCGGTTTCTTCAGCAGTGTCACCTGCAGCGCTTGATGCTGCACTTTCATCAAAGGGTATTAGGAGATGGGGTGCAGTAGGGAGGTATTTCTTAGGAATTAAATCCATCTGGCTATAGAGGTATTTGGTACCATCTATGGTCACTCCGTCATGGCTGTAGTCTACTTCAACCCCGTCCATTTCCTTGGCTATGGCCGCTGCCTGCCTGCACTTGACCTTTCTCACTCTCGTAGGTTTGGGGAGGTCTTCCTGGATGAAGATCCCATCAAACTCAGTGTCTTTTAACAGCCTCTTGCTCTTTAGGAATTTCATTTTGAGCCATTTTGTGTCAAGACAGACTATGACTTGGACTTTTTCTAGCATTTCCTCGCCATCATTTGGCTGTTTCTTTTTCAGCCTCGCTGCCCTGAGCAGTTCATCCTGTCTCAACGTGATCTCCATCACTCCAGCCATCCTAAAGATGATTTAGCGCAGATTTGTTGAGGCGCTGGTCTCAAGACCTTGCAGGATCACATTTCCCTGCTAGGCCTACTGTGTTTGACAGTACTGTTATCATCATCCTTCTGGCGTCTCGAGGTGCCGGGTGTGAGTTCATCAGCCGGCTTTTCCTGTAACGGGACACGAGGGGAGTTTCTGTGCTTAACATCGTTCTCTTGTAGCTCTTTTATGAAGCCAAGCAGCTCAGTGTATCTCTCATCTCCCCGTGTCTATTCAGCCTGTAGATTACCTTCGACAGTCTTCGACTGTAGTACTGCTTGTACAGTTTCTAGACTTTCTTTCACCTCTGCTGTGGTTTCAATACAGCCTGCTATCTTGGTCTCTAGTCCTTGTATACCTTTTGTAGTTTGTAGATGCTGGCCTGTCATAATAAAGGCCAGTTGGTATAGGCTGGTTATTTCCGGTGGACCAGCTGGGCAGCCACTGCGACTCCCAAAACCCCTGACGGTTTTCCGTTCCGAGCGAGGTGGGAGTCATAGAGCGCTCTTGGGGCGTCCCCAACCCTTCAGGAGGTGGGGGAATCCTTTTGTGGCGCACCGGACTGTTGTCCTTCCCAGCGATAGGAAAGCTTAACATCGGTGTAACTAAACTACCCACAACTATAGGATTGTCTGATTTTAGTTTTTTTAACTCCTGGGAGGAGCTAGGACTTATTGAATCAGTAGGACTGGTCACTCTGTGGCATTTATTCCTGTGCGGAGAGTTAACTGGCGGTGAGTCGGCCATTTGTTGTCAGTTTACCTTGACCACGACGCGGACAGAGCATGTATTACTACGCACCCGCCTACGATAGCCACTGCACAAAAGTCTAATTCTATGGTAAGTAGACAAAAATAACTCATTGCTCACAGGTGGTCCTGGTGGGTTTATCAGTAGTCGCTAGTCTCCATACCAGTCTCCTAAGGCAATAGTCCCTGCTTTTCTACATATTCAGCGGAGCCTCTCCAGGGGGGTACTACTCGGTCTTTATGAAGTCATCCACTTCTACGCGTGCTTTCAGCTTACAAGGACAAATTCCTACGCAAAATATATATGCAAAGTGCCATGAACAAACAACTGAAAATTCTCCATGGTAAAGGTAGCAGGGTCATCGAGAAAAAGAGACAATTTAATGAATCTCTCTGGTTAATCACAAAAAGTGGTGATCCGCATTGGACAAGCTGTGAGAAGCGGTGTATGCCTTGTAACATCCATTATGACTTTGTAGGCAAACTTGAATCCTTCAAGGAAGATCTACGTTATATCATGACCACAGTCTTTCATGCATCAGAAGAATTAGAAGTTCCTTTTCATCCTTTCGGTACAGGCCATGCAACTAATGCAACACTAGAGGAGCCAAGACAGCATATCAAAAAACACACCTTGTATGACCATTGTGTATAAGAATTTCCCGCCAAAAGGGAGCCCTCTGATTGGTCGATTAAGTGGGTCACTTCAGGTCACATGACCAAATGGAGGCCTGTGATTGGTCTCTTGAGGTTTGGACCATTCTAGTTGCTTAGTCATAGTCCCATCCCGATACACACTATACTACTCAGGCCATTCCTCCAGGGTTAGTTCTAGCAGTGGGCCGCGGTGGATAGAGTTGAGATTTGTTGAGTACCAGTCTGAACCAGTCTATGAGATATGCAGTGTGCCTTGATAAATGTAGGAAGACAAAAAGTAACCCTTCAACAGTCCTTTTGGAATAAAGATGAAGTTAAGATCAAGTAAAAATGACGCAAAGATTACACATTATGATGTATTATGACGAATTATGACATACATTGATGTACATCCGAATTGAGGGAATATGGTGTTAATATGACGTTTTATGACTTTCAAATATGGCTGTGACACTGTTTTAACAAAAGGAAGCTGTCCAATGCATGCTGTTGACTAACCCATGGCCGTATATTTCAGGTCCCTATGAGGTCATCAAAAGTCATAGTTTCTTTACTTTTGAACGCTGTGGAAAATGCTATAGGCCCCCCCCCCCCTCACACCATTATTTTACCTATTTAAATAGAAAGAGAAACGTAAAGATTACTAGTTCTGTTGACTAGGGTATTTCACAAGTTGATCTCACCAGGCTGTATGTTGTAGATGTGACGTTTTATGACATATCTCACCCTTTATTTCTTCTACATGGAGAGAATGTTTCATTACTATAATATTGAAACAACTCTGTTGTGTTTTACCGTAAATGTCATAACTTTGCCTGAAAAGCCGGTGACGTCGGATCTCAATGTATGAGAGGGTAGGAAGGAATTGAGGAGAAAGTGAGAAAAGTTGGCCTGAGGGATGTTGTATCGGTCAGAGCATGACAGATGGAGTGACCGCCCCCTCTGCCGGAAGACCTTCATAACCCAAAAACTGATGCCACGATACTAAGAGATAAGCACACAATACCATAAATTACTCAAATCAACATGTTTGTACATTTGTTTATTACTGAAAGTCTAAAATATCACATAAAAGCAGTCATGGTCAATTCACAGTTAGTCCTAATATACTGGGACAGACACCTGTTGTAGAATAAATATCCTATAAGGTGTAACTTACATTTCAGGTACAGCTCTGACGAAAATGATTTAAACGCTAACTGCGTAGCATAGGACAGGCACATAATGCCTTCTATTTGCTGTGTTTAATAAACTCAGAGACTGTGAATGGAATTGGAGTGATATCAGGGATACAGAAAAGGAAGAAGGGAGGAATCCTGGCTATTTGTACAGTAGAATTTAGAACTTGTGCCAAATACTTGGCAACACTGTATGTGTAGGACTTCTTAAGGAAAGCCTAATCAGAATATGAAATTCCTATTTCAGGGTTGATCAATGGATTGAGAAAAACTCAAGGTGGTACCACCCTATATCCGCCACTTCACTGTAGGTCTCACTGCACAAAATCAATGTCCTGGTTTCCATGGTGATTTATACTAAATCTAGGCTGACTTTATTATTTTGGGCCTATTGTATAATTTTCTCCATTTCAATAGCTAAAATATGGTATATTTGGTTAGCTCTCAAAGGATTTCAAGTACTTCAAATATTAAACCAATGGTGTGTGCCGTTGCTTTTTCTGAGGCCCAACTAAGCATTTGGGGTGGTACAACCATAACAAGGACAAGGACATGACAGAACATACAACAAAAAACAAGAACCTTTAAAGTTATGTTTTAGTGACAAAACAGTTCAAATTGGACAAATCATGTGTGCCAATACAGAAAGAACAGCACCTCCTACGTTCACTTTCTGACCTTTTTTGACCTTCTTCCCTAAGAAATGGAAGTAGTGTTGTCCATCACCCCGATTCTGTGATGTCATTGGGCTAACAATGTCATATGCATGGACAACATTTACACCATGTTTATACATGTTATAATTAACCCAGTCATTTATACCTTCAATGAGCTGATTACTCATGAACCTCCCATGGAAACCATTCCGATGTATTGGCATGATCTCTATCCAAAATATCTTTGGCGGCTTGTCTAGATTTTGAAACATATCAAACAGTTTAAAAACCTCACTCATGGTGGCTATGTATGTGATTATATTCAGACCTCTTAAGCTATGGGCACCTACATTAGCTACCAAGACATCAGCAGGTCTCTCACCTTTGCGGAATTGTGAGAGGAGTTCCTGAAGATTGCAGAGAAGATGGATACTATATAAACTCCAGCAGTACTTCACATTTTGCAATCCATATGCCGCTTGCAGTGCATCTACACGACCCTTTCCATGAGAATCCCCGAAAACAATAACCCTCTTTTCTCTAAGACAAAGCAGAGTGATGTCAGAGAATGAAAATCTATAATGGCATGCTTTTGTTGCCCAATGAAAATAGGGGCCAATCTTCTGCCAAAATCCTGTATGATGATTCTCTCCATTGTTGCACACATTGTGTGCACTGATAGTCAACTGATCAGACTTGGGTGAAGCAGATCTATAATTGGAGAAGTTCAATTCTTTATATTTTGCAATATTCCAAATATGGTTCTCCTTGCATTTGAAAAGTGAATGAGTTGTACTTATATAAGTGGCAATGATCTTGATCTCAAAGTGAAATTGTAGGACTGGACAAATAAATAGATATGTGTTATTGTTGTTGAAATAGTCTCTGAGGATACAGGAGCTAATGGTGGAACTAGTTTTCACAACTCCAAATAAATCATTCATACGATGTGTTGCATTCATAGTTGATTGAAATGTGATTTCACTAACAGAAATATGTACTTTACCACTTTTGTAATATGCCTTGTAGTCATACCTATACTCATCATGAGGAGAATAGCTGCAGTTCCTGCCATTTATGTCTACACCGTTCAACTCTATATAGTCGCCATATCGCCTTCCATTTTGTAACTGCATATGTTTGATTTTCTCAAAAATGATTTGCAATGTAACTTTCTTAGACGGTGCACAATTGAGAAAGAGATGGATGTTGAACTTGTGTAACATTGACATATCGAATATGTCTTCTGAGAGTGACTGATTGGACATTCTGAATATAATATCTCGAACCCAGCAAAATAGTGGAAAGGAATGACATTGTGATGTTTTGGGTTGTTTGAATGATCCTGCTATGAAATCTAAAGACTGCATATTTTCTTTAGATTCTGTTGATTGCTTTGACAAATTCCTAATCATGACTTTCTGAGATATTATCCGTAGCTGCTGTCCATATTGAAAAGTGTTCCTCATGTATCCAAAGTAGAAACACAGTGGACAACTGAAAAGTACAATAAGGAAACATAGTTTCAGCTGCTGCTCACAGGACATGTTATAGCTATGAGTCTACAGAGCTTTATGGTATTGACTGACTAGCAGTGTGAAGATATCTCTAGGACAGCATCAGCTAGTCACTGTCCATGCTCTCTCGATTGCCACATTTCTGCACAACCATGTAAAAATGTTTTTGTCGTTAATACAACACCCCCTCGCCCCCCACACACATATATATGGGTCACTGGGACTCGGCTAGCACTCATTTTCTATTAGCCAATTTGGCGAATTTGTATCAATCTTGATTAGCCGGATGGAATATGGATTAGTTTCATCAAGATCATTCCCTTTTAGGAATAGGTCGAGTACTAACCTTTAAATTTAATTACATGTTTAATGACATGTTGGCAGTTGGAGTTTGTAAATAAAACTGTATCAGTTCAGTTTAGCATACCCAGGTGTCCAGGCATCCAGTGAGGTATAGTTAAGGACCCTTATTGTTTCTTTGGCGGTTTTAAGTGTTTGATTTTGTGTTTGAAAAAAGCAGATTTTTCAATCTTTTGCGTTTCTGCTGTGAGTTTATCCCATGCTACAATCCCTCTGGCCCATGGACTTTTGTCCGTACTGACAAATCTGTTTGGGAAACATCCCCTTTTAGATTTATACTTGTGGTCCCCGTGAGTAACCATGCCTCTCACTTTAGATTGTTTAAACATCATCAGTAACAATTGTGTATAGCGCCGATGATCCAAGAACTTAATATCAAAATATGTATGCAATTCAGTAGCTGATGATCTCTGGTACATGTTACCATAGCCACATACCCTGAGGCCTCTGTTTTTCACTTTCTGCAGTTTCCCCGTTATATCCTTAGTCGTACAATCAATAGTGTGGTTAGCATAGTCAAAATAAGGGGTAACCATAGTTTTATAGATCAAAACAGCTTGATCTTCCCCCATGTATTTCTTAATCCTACCCAGTAGGCTGACCTTGAAACTAGTTGATCTGATCATTGATTGTACATGAGGTTAACAGGTGGACCTGCAGTCTACAGTGAAACCTAAGTATCTATATGTTTTGACATCCTCAAGTTGGCAACCTCCAATTTCAACTTTGAGTTCAGGTATTTCCCCACCAATCCTGCTTCTAGTTATTCTCATCACTTTAGTCTTCTTGCGATTGACAGTCAGACAGTTTTTATTACAACACTGATCGGACAACAAGACATCACCTCTGAGCCTGTCAGCAGACTCCACATAACTGTCGCCTGACGACACCAGTACAATATTGTCAGCGTACAGATACCTTACTTTCAACAGTATTTCTTGGGGAGTCATTGATGAATATGAGAGAGAGTAACGGTCCCAAGGTACTACCCTGTGGTACTCAAAATCTCTGGCCTCCTTAGATTTGACTTTATTAAGGCTAGTGATCTGTCTCCTGTTTGCCAAGTAAGCGGACAACCAGCAGACGACTTTTTCACTAAGGTTAGGTGCTTTACATTTCTTAATTAAGAGGGAGTTGTGGACTGAATCAAAAGCCTTGGAACCGTCGACGAAATATGTACTTATAAACTTCTGTTCATCCATTTCATCATACACATAACAAGTCAAAAAAAACATCACTTGTACCAAGTCCAGGTTTGAAACCATACTGTGCTTTACTCATCAGTGCGTAGCACTGTAAGTGTGCAAGTATATGTGCATGTACAATTTTCTCAATGATTCTACCCGGTACCGGTAGCAAGTTGATTGGTCTCCAATTACTGATTTCACAAAGCGAGCCACTCTTAGAAATGGCACCACCGTGCTTACCGACCAAATGTCAGGGAAAATACCATCATCAATAGATTTATTGAAGATGTCACATAACTGTGGTATAAGTACAGTGAGTGCATCTTTCAGGACGCATGCATTAATACCATCAATGCCGCTGGACTTATTTATCTTGATTTTGTCAAGCAGTTTACGAACACACTCAACATCAACCCTGAGTGGTGGGCAATCTGTTTGCGTAATATACTCTATGTCCTCGTTAGAATCTAAATCAAAATTCATATTATTACACATCTTCTCGCCTATGGTAGCGAAGAAGTCATTGAAATTATCAGCAGAGTCAGCTGAAATTCAACCTGGTTACAGTTCCTGTAAGATCTGCCTATAAAGCACTGGGTGGTAGGTCTATTTTTCTCCTTTTTCTTTACACAAACAACTAGGAGATAATCAGATATGGCACAAACTCCTGAGTTATGCAGTTTTGGGGCAGAGGAGGGTCAAACTAGAACGTTCTTTATATGTTTAAACAAGTTGATTATATTGAAAAGTATATATCTTAGCTCCTTGGAACACTTTTTGATACATCTCTATCCCTAACGGTTCAGTTTTTATTGCCTTGCAAAGCCGATCGTCATTATTTAGGGTGATTCCGAGACAGAAAATACATGGATATTGATTTCTTGGTGTTAAATACATCATAGCAACTCCTAATTTTGTTTACAACATGGTACAACATGTATCTAAAAGCATACAATAAATTGATATCCTCAAAAAAATACTTCTTGAGTTGTAGCCCGATCAATTTTGAATATTAGCCAAAATTACGACAATTTCCGTCACATTCTCTCAACTTTACACTATTTTCCTCAAAATGGTTCAATTAGTCCTCAAAATCAATCTGCCATACCCTCATCATATATACTTCAATATATATGGAGCATTAAGACCATCGGTTGTACCTACTATGCACAGTACTGGCCTAAAGTATGGCCTGATCACTGATTTTGCGTCTCGGAATCACCCATATGATTCACCCATTCAATTATACATAAAGGTCTCCCATCACTAGCAAACTTCACACAACCTCTTTAAACTATCTCTACATGTACTAAACATGTGTGGGCTGAGTCCTGGGTATATTTTACAACATTTGCTACCTTTTAACTATGCGCACCTTCTAATATGAACCCAGATTCTGAATTTCCATCTCGGAATCACCCATATCAAGCCGCTGGACATAAAGTTCTCCCATCACAACGAAACTTCACCCAACCTCCCCAAACTATCTTTACATGTACATAACATGTGAAGGCTGAGTCCTGGGTATATTTACCATGATTTGGCAACATTTGCCTGTATGCACCATGTCTTATAAAATAAAGTTCCTTTATTTTCCTGATATTATGTGACCAGATACAAAAATAATATCATCATAGTAGCACTCTAATAATTGTATGGCATAAGGTAAACATGTCTTCTATCAGGTTTAACAGTAACAAAGGCAATCATATAGTCCACATATGCATGCTATCCCTTCTAATATGTATCACATTTCATGAATTTCCGTCTCGGAATCACCTGGTGATTCCGAGACGGAAAATATGTATACCGCTCCTGGTGGCTAGATTATTGGATTTTGCACAAATCTATTTTTCTCCAGCATAAGACAAAAATGTAACCTTACCATCTGGGGTACAATGGATACACTGTGTATCTTCTTTTTTTACTATATAGGGGTATCAAGATGAAAGGACCATTGAAAATTGTGCTGACAATACACACTTAAAAGGCTCTGGTGAGAAAAAAATACAGTATATATCTAGTGAAATCCATGTGAATCAATTGACTATACCATAGGGCTAATAGAAAATGATATTAGGGATAGGCTGCTACTGTCCCAGTAGACATGGGAGACATGTAAATCATGTTATTTTAAGGGTTTTTGAGGTTTTTAGGGGTTTTTGGGCCTTTGGAGGGCCAGAAAACGGAAAATATTGGGCCAATACACACAAAAAAAGAAAAATCACGAATTGTTAGGATGTTTTCTCACATATACCAAATTTCTGAAAAAAATGGGGCAAAACTGGTTATTCTGTAGGGCTATAAGCCTGAAAAGGGCCAGAAATCGCTAAAACAACATAAGTCAGAGGTTTGAGCCATATCCGTACCGTTACCATATTTCTATACACAATGTGGTCAGCATTTGTTAAAATATTATCTAACATGCAATCTCTCATTTTCCTCCTCTGTAGAGAAGTCTACATTGAAGTCACCACCTACAAATATGTCTTGATTTTTACAATCAGTACTATCAAGAAAAACATCAAGTGTGTCAATAAAAGGTTTCATTTTACCTTGTGGTGGTCTATACACACAGTTATATATACATTTCCTGCACTCGGGCCTGGAAACTAATGTAGTAAGTAGTTCAAGGTCAGACGTCATACACATACCTGCACCCACGACAGTGCTGAAATTTGAGAATTCTCTTTTAATAAAGAAGGCAACACCGCCACATCTTTCAATTCGGTCATGAGGGTATAATACTTTATCAACCCATTTGAGCTCACCATCTTTCTGTGACTCATCAAACCATGTCTCACACACACCGACAACATCTTAAGTAGATCCAGTTTTTCACTATTCAAACTCCTAGCATTAATAAATGCTACCTTGAGACCCTTTGGCAACGCGTCAGTCATTGACATTTTCAGTGATGTGGATTTTGTTGAGATCATGCCCATAACCACTGTGTACATTAATTTAAGAGAGACTATCCCTACGGCAGTTTATGACTTCAGAGTGGCTTTTAAATTCATGTTTAATCCACATGTTGTATTACTCTGTTTTATCTAGGTTAGGTAGGGCTAAAGTCTGAGCATGACACTAGGCTAAATCTTATACAATTCCTAGAGGTAAAGAAGGCAAATAGGGGACTTCGGGCCTATCCAGTGTTTTAGAGGTGATAAAGAAGGGAATATTCATAAGCACTTCTAAGCAATTGAAGAAAACTAACAAAACATTATCTAAGGTATATAGAACTACAGAAATAAATGGAATTTTCACATATCAAAGTCAGAATGAGGCATTTATCAACGTTTCTGCCCATATTGTGGTACATTTAGCATTTTCTGTGATTTTCCTCAATTTTCCATAAATTCATATACATTAATACAATATAAATGGCATATTGAAGCATAAATAGACGTAGTAAAGACTAAAGTCATGTTATTGGACCCTCATGTGTAATCATTTGAAATATGTACAATTTGCACAACATAAATTGAATTTGTAAAAACTAATTTGTTATGTCAACTTTAGACCAAATGGTAGTTCTCGAATATGGTGCCTTTACATTTTCTTCAGATAATGTAGAAGTCTCAATATCTTGATTTATGCAATAAAAATACATTTATTTAGTTTCAAATTCTGACTTCAAAAAGTCATAGAAAACTTTCTTTTCATCGGAATTTAACATTTTTTACAGAAAATTAATCCCCAATGTGCCCTCTCTATATCTAAAATGCAACAACCTCAAATTTAACAGAAAGTTATCTTAACTGTTCATATTGCCAAATCAAACACACTATTTATTGGAACTTCTTGTAATATTTATCCAGATATATATCCTGATACACACCATCCACCTATCTCAAGCCACATGAAAGTGAATTTAGTCACAATCAGGATTAAAAGAGCTTTACAGTGGTATCTTTGGTTACTCTCTACTATATATACTTATCTCACAATATCAATATCAAAGAATTAAATAGAAAATAACTAGTTTTCAGGTCCCCAATTTGCCTTCCCGACCTCTAGTATGTCACGGAAAATGTCTAAAACAATGAGTATATACCTGTATGTAGACAGTACTAGGCTTAGCTAGGCTAAGCTGATCTAGCTTCACAATGAACCCCCTGCTTATATACAAGCGCAGAACTTGGCGGCAATTTGCTCACTGAACCTGGCATCTGACACAAACATTGAGTTATCAAGCTTTGGATAGTATATACGGTAGTTCTTTGTCTTACAGTTGTACTAGAAGTAGTTTCTATCACATCTAGGAGTGAGCAGACCTCTGCCCTTGTTGATTCTTTGAAGTATGTTGTTTGTATCAATTAACATATCGTTAAGCATATTTTGATCACTGGTGAAATCCTCAAAACTCTCAATGCCTTTATATACATTGTGTCCTTCCAGGTGAATACCCAGGATGGGACAGATCACTACTTTAACAGTCAGAAATTTCGATTCAACTCTACTGATGGTTTCAAGTACAATGTTTTCAAATTCTGCCAAAAGTGGCCTACCCTCTACTTCTGAGGTTTTAACCTTAACTCCATCAGTTGGGTTACCCTCAATGTCAACAGTGTATTTGTCCATAAAATCCCAAATCCCAGCCATTATGTAGATACGTTTGGTAAGTATGAGATGTGTGTTGCAGTCTTGGAGAAGCCAATACTGCACGTCTTGGATTGGTGCTTCAGATGCGTCCATGGTGATGACCTCTTTCTGTGTCAGGATTAACTGCTTTAGTGGCTCAACTCGTTCGTCTCCGATCAGCATGACCGCCTTCCTCCTGCAGCAAGAAACACAAGATTACTCCTGGGATCAGGCAGTAATTTAACCATCAAATGACCAGCCCCTGTAACCCTGCTAGTATGAGGAGGGGACCAGTTTTAGCACACCCCTGTAATCAGGCAGTGTGTTCTTACCCCCCGGTTCCCGATCCTGTCAATCAGGCACCTGTAGCGGGTAGTGTGTATCTATATATGTCAGTGTGCAGTGTGTCTTTTACGCCACAGGTATGGATCCTGTCAATCAGGCATCCCTACCGGGTAGTGTGTTGTTTATGAATGTAGGCGTCAGCCCAATAATCAGGCAGTGTGGTCATGCCATCCAGATATAGATACTGTCAATTAGGCATTTGTGTTGAGTAGTGTGTTATGGGTATAAGTGTCAGGCCTGTATTGGCCAGGATAAATCCTGTCAATCAGGCATCTATACCGGGTAGTTCATTTATAAGAGGCAGTGTGCATTATGGTAGTTTTGACTGACAGTTAGACCGGGCTTCTAGGCCCTGTGTGTAGATCTGGTCCCTTCAAGTTATCTAAGCAGGAGGGAGCACCCCATACCGATCACCGAACCACAGGATTACGATTGGCCATACTATTACATATGTTACGTGTAGTGTTGTAGGTATGCTGAAAAACCCCTATCATCACCCGCTTGTTGTTTATGTTACTCCGGCGGGAAGAATAGGCCTTAAGTCTGTCTTAGAGCATAAACAGGTTTTAATATTATTAATTGTCAGTGTCTTACTCGTCTGCTTGATCCATGTTAGGGGTCAGATGTGTGGCAGGCTTCAGCAAGACACGGAAGTTCTGTCCTCACATTGTTTAGACTCAGCCGGTTTATTGATCGATAAAGGTGTCTCTACTGTGCCGGGCACTGGCTCGGCGTCAACTTGGGGTTCGGCGCGTTAGACTATCCCCCTCAGTTAAGTTCTGACTTTCATCAGGATTACTCCTGCTCTGTTCATACCTCTCCATGGATGCTGCTGGTATCTTTTGGCATTATTATATATAATGCTGCCATTAGGGAATCCTCCTGCATAATACTCATTTCGGGTACTTTCAATGAGTAGATGTGGGTAAGAGATAAGTAGCTCAGTATTGGGCCCCTCATTGTTGGTGATTTTGAGTGTCATTCCTTCCTCTAGTACATCGTCTGCTATACTGAGCCAGTGGCTATGATTGGGTACTTCACACGAGTCTCCCACAGCTTTAATCGGTCATCTGTCGAACGCACCATGGAGAGCTGACTTCCCTTCGTTACAGGGAGTGCATTTTAGGTAATTCTATAGGCTTTTAGGCTTCCTCAAATTTCGCAGTAGTGTGCAGTTCACTGTGAAACAACCAGGAGCAAGTAGAATGCACGATTGCATCTTGAGATACCGGAAGAGCAGAATAATCCTCTGTTTTATCAGTGCGTGATTTGGCAGACAGGAACGTCGACGCCATTTTTGAAATCTACAAGGTCAAAATGCCAGGTTCTGCAAGGCACAGCAGAAATAAAAAATCGCCAGCCCAAAAGACTAAACGGGTAACCCAGCATTCTAGGACAACACGTTCGGCTACCAGTCAAGGGAAGGTAGGACTCTATCAACCCAATTTGAGTAAAAACATCACCTCCCCGAAAACTAAATTCTCCCCACCAGACATGAAGGTTGACCAGACGGAAGCGGGGTCAAAGAGGACCGAGCATGCGCACTGCACTGCGGCGGCCGGCCCATCTAAGATGGACTGGGACCAAAACATCGACCGCGAGACAAATACTGCGGAAAATGCATCACAATCCCATGTTATCCTGAACCCAAACACTAGCCCCATGATTCAACAGGAATCTCTAACCTCTCCCAACAGTTTTTACCTCTTGGATACCTCAATAGAGGCTCAGCTAGATCTTGGTGCGAAAATCAGTGTGTATTCTCAGTCGAACGTGGCCCCCCTACACTCCACTCCCGTCCCTTCGAGAAAGGGCGAGAAAGAAAAACCGCTCAGCCACAGCTCCCCCGAGTGGAACACAAACATTGCCGAACACAATCAAAACAATGAGGCTGGATCGATGGATACAGTTTCGCCGAACCAATACGTCCCGCTGTCAAAAAAGATCATAAAGATTACAGAGATTAATAATACCGGGGAGTGATGAAATTCTCAATCTCAGTAAGGGATCTCGGTTGAAGGGATTCAAAATAGTCTAGGTAATGGACCTAGGTTTAAGAATACAGACTAGTTATTTAAAAGGATCGGTTATCAAGCTAGATTTTCATGTACGTGTTTATGTATAAACCCTTAAGTTGATATAGATTTATGTATTTCAACAGTAAATATTTGTCATTAAGATAGATATGAATATCAACAATAGCTATATGTTTGTCAACAGTCTACCCTTTGTATATCGTTCTATATAAGTTTAAAGAGTGCAGGACATCAGCTAGGTTGAAGGGATTCCTTGTTTTCTTGGCAGTGGACCTAGTTTTGATCAAACTGACTAGCCATATAAAAGGATCAGTTATCAATCTAGATTTCTATATACATGTAAATATTTCAGCTCCAAATGATGTGATGTCCTGCACTCTTTGAAATTATATAGAACTATATACAAACAGTGGACTGTTGACATATATAGTTATTGTTGATATTCATATCTTTCTATATAACAAATATTTACTGTTGAAAAATATCAGGAATACAGACTAGTTATTTAAAAGAATCGGTTATCAAGCTAGATTTCTATGTTCATGTTCATGTTTAAACCCTTAAGTTAATGTAGATTGATGTATTTCAACAGTAAATATTTGTCATGAAGATAGATATTCTATATAATTTCAAAGAGTGCAGGACATCACCTAGGTTGAAGGGATTCCTTGTGTTTTAGGCAATGGACTTAGATTTGATCATACTGGACCGAGGTTTTAGAATACGGACTAGGTACTTAAAAGGATCGGTTATAAAGATAGATTTTCATGAAAATGTTTATGTTTAAACCCTTAAGTTGATATAGATTGATGTATTTCAACAGTAAATATTTGTCACAAAGATAGATATGAATATCAACAATAACTATATGTATGTCAACAGTCCACCCTTTGTGTATCGTTCTATATGATTTCAAAGAGCGCAGGACATCAGCTAGGTTGAAGGGATTCCTTGTGTTCTTGGCAGTGGCCCTAGTTTTGATCATACTGACTAGCTCTATAAAAGGATCAGTTATCAATTTAGATTTCTATAAACATGTGAATATTCAAGCTCAAAATCCCAGATTGATTGAAATATTTCAACAGTAAATGATTCCAAAATATAAAGATATGCATTTCAACAATATATGTATTCATATTTCAACAGTCGGAAATGTACATATAGTTCTATATAGGTTCAAAGACTGTTCGGCATCACTATAGGTTGAAGGGATTCAAAATGGTCTAAGTAATGGACTGAGGTTTAAAAATAAAGACTAGTTATTTAAAAGGATCGGTTATCAAGCTAGATTTTTATGCACATGTTTATGTTTAAATCCTTAAGTCAATATAGATTGATGTTTTTCAATAGTAAATATTTGTTACATAGATAGATATGAATTTCAACAATAACTATATATGTCAACAGTCCACTGTTTGTATATAGTTCTATATAATTTCAAGGAGTGCAGGACATCACCTAGGTTGTAGGGATTCCTTGTGTTCTAGGCAATGGACTTAGTTTTGATCATAATGACTAGCTCTATCAAAGGATAAGTGATCAATCTGGATTTCTATATGCATGTAAATATTTCAGCTCCAAATCCTAGATGGATTGAAATATTTCAAAAGTAAATGATTCCCAAATATAAAGATATGAATATTAACAGTGTTTGTTTTTAATATTTCAACAGTCGGAAATGCACATATAGTTTCATATAGTTTCAAAGAGTGTTTGACATCATTATCGGTTGAAGGGATTCAAAATGGTCTAGGTAATGGACCGAGGTTTAAGAATACAGACTATCTATTTGATAGGATCGGTTATCAAGCTAGATTTTCATGTACATTTATGTTTAAACCCTCACGTCAATATAGATTGATGTATTTCATTGTAAATATCTGTTATGTAGATGTATATGAATTTCAACACAAACTATATATGTCAACAGTCCACTGTTTGTATATAGTTCTCTATAATTTCAAAGAGTGCAGGACATCACCTAGGTTGAAGGGATTCCTTGTGTTCTTGGCAGTGGACCTAGTTTTGATCATACCGACTAGCTTTATAAAAGGATTAGTTATCAATCTAGATTTCTATATACATGTAACTATTCCAGCTCCAAATCCAAGATCGATTGAAATTTTTAAACAGTAATGATTCCCAAATATACAGATATGCATTTCAACAATATATGTTTATATATATTTCAACAGTCAGAAATGTACATAAAGTTCTATGAGGGTTCAAAGACTGTTTGACATCATTATCGATTGAAGGGATTCAAAATGGTCTAGGCAATGGACCTAGGTTTTAAGAATACAGACTAGTTATTCAAAAGGATTAGTTATCAATCTAGATTTTTATGTTCATGTCTATGTTTTAACCCTTAAGTTGATATAGATTGATGTATTTCAACAGTAAATATTTGTTATATAGATAGATATAAATTTCAACAATAACTACATATATGTCAACAGTCTACTGTTTGTTTATAGTTCTGTATAATTTCAAAGATTGCAGGACATCATTGAAGGTTGAGGGGATTCCTTGTGTTCTAGGCAATAGACCTAGCTTTGATCATACTGACTAGTTCTATGGAAGGATCAGTTATCAATCTAGATTTCTATATACATGCTTATATTTTTGCCCCTATTCCTAGATAGATATTGAATATTTAAACAGTAAATAATTGCCAGGCAGAAAGAGATGCATTTCAACAGTATATATATATATATATATATATATATATATATATTAACAGTCCACAATTTGCATATAGCGCCATATGATTTCAAAGAGTACGGGACATCCTTGTAAGCTAAGGGGATTCAAAATGATCTAGGCAATTGACCTAGCTTTAATAATACTAACTAGTATTTTTGAATGGGTTAGGTATCAATATAATTTTCTATATACATGTACATACTTCAACCATTCTGTTCATGTCGATTGATACATTTCAATAGTACAATAAAGGTTAAATAGATAGACATGAATTTCAACAGCAACTATACATATGTCAACAGTCCACTGGTTGTATATAGTTCAATCTCATTCAAAAGAGTGGAGATCATCATTGTGGAATAAAGGGATTCCTTGTGTTCTAGGCAAAGGATCTAGTTGTGATCATCCTGATTAGTTCTATGAAAGGATCAGTTCTCAATCTCCATTGCTACATATACATGATTATATTTCAGCTCATAATTCTAGGTAGATTGAAATATTTCAACATTTTATAATTCCCACATAGAAAGATATGCATTTCAACAGTACATGTATATATTTCAACAGTCCGAAATTTGCATATAGCGCTATGAAGTTTCAAAGAGTGTTTGACATCATTATGGTCTAGGCAATGGGCCTGGTTTGAAAATACCGACTAGTAATTCAAAAGTATCAGTTATCAATCTAGATTTGTATGTACATGTTAATATTTCAACCCTTAAGTCAATATAGATTGATGTATTTAAACAGTAAATAGTTGTTGTATAGATAGATTATACTTTCAACAGTAACTATCTGTCAAAAGTGTTTGTATATAGCACTATATAATTATGAGACATCATTGTAGGTTGAAGGGATTCCTTGTGTTGTAGACAATGGACCTAATTTGATCATACTGACAAGTTCTATGAGATAATCGGTTAGTAATTTAAATTTCTATATGCATGTTATATTTTTAGCTCTTAATCCTAGATAGATTGAAATATTTCAACAGTTGATAACTGCCAAATAGACAGATATGCATTTCAATAGTACATGTGTGGTGGTTCGTAGTTAACTCTAGGTTAAAGAACAACGATCACGGCAGTTTCCAGGTGCGAGAATATATCTGTCTTTATTCACAAGAATAACAACTCTAGTTCCTTTACTAGGGAACGATCAGTGTAGAATTAATACACACAGGTAGATCAGGTTTCTCTATAAATAGAGGAAACGGTCAGTATACAACACTTAGCATACAACTCTGTCCGCACGGTTGGACATGTGAAGTCTCTCGTCAGTCGGGCCTGCACTGACTGCCGTTCCAGGTAAACACATGGGTCTTATATAACACCGGCTCTTAGATCACGTGGCCAGGTGGGTGGGTCGGCCGCCCACCTGAGAGCGGCACACGGTTACCTGAAGAGGACCTGCGCCCTCTCCCGGGAACTGTGCGCACTAGCTCCAGGTGGAGAAGCCGAGTAAACAGACGTTACCCGGAAATACCGTGTATGAGATTAATATGTAATATCATGCCCCTACACATGTATATATATTTCAGCAGTCCGAAAATTTGCATATAGTTTGCATATAGTTTCAAAGAGTGTTTGACATAAAAAATTGTGGGACATCATTGTAGGTTGAAGGTATTCAAAATGGTATAGGCAATGGCCCTAGGTTAACTGATTCTGACCACTTCATTTAAAGGATCATTTAGATTTCTATGTACATGTATATATTTTAATCCTTAAGTCTGCATACATTATTATATTTTAGAATCAATTAAGTGTTATAAAGATAGATATCCATTTCAACAGGAGATATACATGCATTTTAACAGTTAGCAATTTGTATGTAGTTCTATGTAATTTCAGAGAATATCAGACATCATTGCAAGTAAAGGGATTCATTGTGGTCTAGGCAGTTAAATTGGTATATTTGATTCATTCATTATTAGCCTTGCATTCAAATTCAACATATATTTAACTCTCTCTATACATGTGAGTTAGAGTAGTACACATACATTTTCAACTCAAATACTCTATGAGCCTAAATGAAATTGGAGTCCCATATATTTGAAATTTTCACGTGAAGGAGGCCTATAGCAAATAGTGGTTACATGGATTTAAGAGATCTTAGATGAATTAGGGCAAAATTGCCAATTTCTTTTTAATACATTTCTTTTGGCCAGTGTCAATTACTAAATCAGCATTCAGGAGAAAAGCATTGAAGGTAGCATATAACATTATATTTACATTATGAGATGAGTTTTCAAAAGGATTCTAGATATTCACAATCCTTTATGTTATGCCCAAACACAAAGTGTGATGTGGTTATAAGTACATCATCCATTGAAATCACATATCCTCTGACAATAAAACCTAACAGACCATTAATGGCATGCAATGCACCTAGACTGAGGGGTGCTATACTCTAGGCCAACCTGTGTCTGTGATACACAGGTAAGCTGTCTCAATCTATTGTAGTCTGTTTTAAAACATTTCTCTTGTCTTGCTGCAGCTCTGTGATACCTAGATAAGTATCCTATTTTTAATACTGTCTTGCAGGAGGTGATGTTATCTATGTGAGAGCAATCTGTCTCAAGGTACCCACAAGTTCTTACTCTCCAGCCACCTTCCAGTATTATATATCAAAGGTATATTCTCTGAACACATGTTTTGAGAGCCTGCACACAAATAGACCGGCCTCAAGGTGATTGGAGGAAGCAGTGGAAATATGAGGAATTAGTAAATGTAAATGTGGGAGGACCTGTGCACATTAAATGTTTACTGGCACTTTGTTGTGCCAGGGTAATAACCTGTCAGTAAATTGTACACACAATATTTATGACAGTTATAAGGCTAACATAGGCTAACATAGGCTTCCATAATGGGTTTGTTTTTACTCCGGGGTTTGATCCACTAACAGATAGGTTGCCTAATCCTCAGTCTTCCTACTGCTCTGAAATCCCTTCCCTCCGTGGAGATTTGGCTACAGAAGGAGTATAAACTGAAGGTAAGCTATTGCTTTGTATTTATAAGATTCTGAGCATTCTAGTGTTACAGAGATTTTTAAATATCAATTTTTAATTTGACTCTCTTGCAGGTATATACAAAACATGCACTTGCATATGCTACAAACTGAACATCACTGGTCCAGTGGCTTGCCCGGGCTTCCAACCATGGCAATGGTATTCTGTTGACCCTTTACATTCTTGTGAACTTGCTGCAGTATTGTGTTAACAATTTTGAATAATATATAGATTGTTATTAACTTAGCCACAAGATAATGTTTTAAACACTCCTCTGTATAAATAATGTAATAATGTACATAGGGGGGTGGTGGGCTTTTTAATGGCAGATCACAGAGACCTCTCTATTCTCGGTAACAGAGAGAGACTGCCAGCACTTCAGCAAGGGATGATGTTAGATTCTCGTGAGATACTGTGTCTGGCTTTTCCGGGTAAGTGAAAACACCACAGAAGTCAATCACTACCACCAATCCAGCAAGCGCAGATCATTTTCTCCCATCCATCGTCTCAATATGCATCTGATGAAAAAACTATCAGCTTATTGTTTACTGCATGATCATAGAGAGCTCATCTGATAGTAGCCTTATTCAATTATAAAATGCTTCATTTTTCTCCGGCATAATTATGTGAATATTCTATAGGTTTGTGTTGACTATCCTGCTTCTTCCTACCAAGTGTCGTTCTCATGTATTCAACAGATAAGTTGAAAGTGCAAAGCTCTACAGGTTTCTACAGACATGTCGTGGGAAACATCCTTTGAAGACCTGCCTGAGATTTCAGACCTGATGAGTTTTCAAGTAGCGTTGTATTAGCAATGGACCTTGGCACATAAAGTATCACTGGATGAATCAAGGTCTAGTCATCATTGTCAAAGATACATCCTCTCTTCGTAATCTGATTATCATGGATAGTCCTGTTTATGTGCCTTCATTATGGGCCTGGCTGGCAAACAAGGTTGTGTTTGGTTCTAGGGAGATGCACTTTAATAAGTAATGCAAGCTAATGAGACAGCAGGGAGAGCTTGGACAGTGTGTAGGAGTCCCCTGATCCAATCTGCACATGCATGCCACAGAGTAGGTGTGAAGATACAGGCCAGGGCAACTGTGAAGGGATGGGTAATCAGAGCAGCAGCTGACTTTATCAAGGCCAGAGTTGCGATTAATACTTACAGAATTAGATGGGGTGGGTAAGGAGAGCCTACGAAATAAAGAAGTCTTACCTGTTACTTGCTGAGTTGGTTGTTTCTACCTAGTTCAGGCTAGAGTTGCAATATGTAAATTCATGCCCAAATGTAGAAATAAAATTTATGTATGTAGAGATTGAATTCAATAATGTAAAAATCAAAATTAATATACATGTTTGATTCAAATTTTATGAACATGTAGAAGCCAAAATTCACATATATCTGTGGAATATAAGATAATAAATTTGTTTTATATGACCCTATATGCACTTAAATTTCTGTATACATATCAAAGGTACATTATAAATATTCTTACACAAATTTTAGTTGCTTGAAATATATTTCTACATACATGAATTTGGATTTGTATGCATTTGAATTCTCTATAAGCCTATTGATTTTATTTCCTTATATTAAAATTCTGCATTCTGAAAAGGCCTACAATAAAAGGTTTTGACCTTTGCATATAATTCTATATAGTTGGAAAGAGTGTGGGGCATACTTGTAAGTTAAATGGATCCAAAATGGTCTAGGCAATGGACCTAAGTTTAATGATACTGACTATTATCCTGAAACGATAAATGTAATTTAAACCTATAATCCTAGAGAGATTGACATATTCCAACAGTAAATTTAGGTATAATGACACTGACTAATTCTTTGAGAAGACCATTTATCATTACATATTTCTATGAACATGTATATATTTCAAGCCTTGCGTTCAGTAGTTGTAAACATTGCAACAGTAAATACTTATTATACAGAGAGATTTGAATCAAAACAGTAACTATATATATATTTCCACATTTCGCAATTTGCATATGGCTCTATATAATTTCAAAGAGTATGGGACATTATTGTATGCTGAGGGGATTCAAAATGATCTATTCAATCGAGCTAGGTCTAATAATACTAACTAGTATTTTGAAAGGGTTAGTTATCAATCTAAATGTCTATATACAAGTATATATTGTATGTGTATGGAGATTGATATATTTTGATAGTAAATAATTGTTATATAGACCTAGTTTTGATCATACTGACTAGTTCTATGAAAGGATCAGTTATCAATCTCGATTTCTATATACATGTTCATATTTCAGCTCCTAATCCTAGATAGATTGAAATGTTTCAACATTAAATAATTGCAAAATAGAAAGATATGCATTTCAACAGAATATGTATATATATTTCAACAGTCCGAAATTTGCATATAGTTCTATAAAGTTTCAAACAGTATTTGAAATCATCATAGGTTAAAGGAATTCGAACTGATCTAGGCAATACACATAGATTTAATAATACTGATGATTAATTTGTTAGGATCAGGAATCACTCTAGATTTTCATGTCGATGTTCATATTTCAACCCTTAAGTCAATAAAGATTGATGTATATCAACAGTAAATAATTGTTATATAGATGGATATGAATTTTAACAGTAACTTTTCATCATTAATCATTACATATTTCTATGAACATGTATATATTTCAAGCCTTGCGTTCAGTAGTTGTAAACATTGCAACAGTAAATACTTATTATACAGAGAGATTTGAATCAAAACAGTAACTATATATATATTTCCACATTTTACAATTTGCATATGGCTCTATATAATTTCAATGAGTATGGGATATTATTATAAGCTAAGGGGATTCAAAATGTTCTAGGCAATAAAGCTAGGTTTAATAATACTAGCTAGTATTTTGAAAGGGTTAGCTATCAATCTAAATTTCTAGATACATATATATAATTCAACCATTACGTTAATGTAGATTGATATATTTCAATGGTAAATAATTGTTCTATAGATAGACATGAATTTGAACAGTAACTATATATATATGTCAACAGTCCACTGTTTGTAAATAGTTCTATATAATTTTAAAGAGTGCAGGACATCATTGTAGGATAAAGGATTTCCTTGTGTTCTAGGCAATGGACCTAGTTTTGATCATACTGATTAGTTCTGTGAATCTATTTCTAAACATGTTTCAAAAGTAGATAATTGCCAAATAAAAAGATATGCATTTCAACAGTATATGTATGTGTAAATATATTTCAACAGTTGTAAATTTTCTCATAGTTCTAGAAAGTTTCAAAGAGTGTTTCACATCATTATAGTATGAAGGAATTCAAAATGGTTTAGGCAATGGACCTATGTTTAATAATGCTGACCAGTTATTGGAAAGGATAAATAATTGTTATATAGACCTAGTTATGATCATACTGACTAGTTCTATGAAAGGATCAGTTATCAATCTCGATTTCTATATACAACTTCCTATTATAATATAGGTTGAAGGGATTCAAAATGGTCTAGGCAATGGACTCAGGTTTAATGATACTGATTAGTACTTTGGAAGGATCAGTTATATATCAATCTAGCTTTTCATGCACTTGTTTATATATTTTAACCATAGAGCCTATACAACATTTTGATTACTTCAATTTTTTTTCGATATGTATGAGTTTAAAATCAACAAAGACTTTTGTAAAATCTCTTGCATGACCTTAATTCACAATAAATTAATGTTCGGCTGTATATATGAAGTTTGCTTTCCATATTTGAATTCTGCATAGGCATATCTTGTAACTAAATTCAACTATATCTTACTCTCTCTCTTTAAATATTTGAGTCTCAGTACTAAATACATATACATGCTTTTGAAAAGCCTCCATTAAGGGGGTTAGTAGTACAGCATCTATTGAAAGCTCAATTTCTCAGACAATAAAACCTATCAGACCATAAAAGCATGCAATGACCTACGCCGAAGGCAGGTATTTTATACTCTAGGCCACCCTCGTGTCTGTGATACACAGGTAAGCTGTTGTGGTCTGCTTTGAAACATAACTCGGTAATGTATGCTGCATCTCTATTATCTCTACTTACCTAATAATATGCACAATATCAACATTTTTATGAGACATTATTTTTGTCAGGGTGACCCATTCAATCATTTCCTTGATGTATTACTCATATTAGCTAAGATATATAGATAGAAACGTCCATACAGGCCAGGGCAACTGTGAAGGGATGGGTAATCAGAGCAGCTGCTGACCTTATCAAGGCCAGAAATGTGATTAATACTAACTGACTTAGATTAGCTGGGCAAGGAGAGCCTACGAAATAAAGAAGTCTTACCTGTTACTTGCTGAGTTGGTTGTTTCTTCCTAGTTTAGGCTTAAGCTACAATATGTAAAATTCATGCCCAAATGTAGAATTAAAATTTATGTCTGTAGAGATTCAATTCAATTAAATAGAAATCAGAAATAATATGTATACATATAGAATTCAAATTTCATTTACATGTAGAAGTCAAAATTTACAAAGACCTCTATGCAATTTAAATGTTATGTATCCAGGAAGCAAACCTAGCATAAATTTATGCTAAAGTTCCAATTTCACATGGGCCAATCAACAATTTCCAGTGCCTCATATAATATGTAATATTCAAATTCCATGAAGGGTTGTGTACCTTTCAATTGTCCAATATTCAGTATTTAAATGTTGAATTTGAATTCAGCTGCTTTCAATTTTATATAGGTCTATATGTGAGTTGAACTCCACATGAATATAAAAACTGACTCCTAGGCATGTTAGTTTCAATTCAACATACATGGATTTTAATTCCAGATAGTGCTATGAATTATATACTCATATCAGATCTAAAAACTATGTATATGAAGTTGAATTGGAGATAGTCCTAGAAAAAATGTTATTTCTACACATTCCATGTAGGATTTTAAATTTGAAAAAGTTCAGCATGCGTATGTTACATTTGAATTTGTAGTCATGTAATTCTAAATAAATTAATTTAGATTTTATATAGGCCTATGGCTTTGATGCCTAAATATTACGAATACATATATTCAATATGAGCCTAAACGGTTTAGATTCATGTATTTTTTAACTTGCAGATTATATGCAATGGACCTGGGTTAACTGATACTGACTACTTCATTTAAAGGATCAGTTATCCACATGGATTTCTATGTACATGTATATATTTCAACCGTTAAGTCCGTATAGATTTTTGTATTTCAAAATTAAAAAGTGTTATATAGATGGATATGCATTTCAACATGAGATATATATATATATATTTCAACTATTAGCAAATTTTATATAGTTCTATGTAATTTCAAGGAATATCGGACATCATTGCATGTTAAAGGGATTCGTTGTGGTATAGGCAGTTATATTGCTATATTTGATTCATTCTTGATTAGCCTTGCATTTGAATTCCACATATATTTAACTCTCTCTGTATATTTGAGTTAGAGCAGTACATATACATGTTCAATTCAAATACTCTATGAGCCTATATGAAATTGGATTCCCATATATTTAAAATGTGCACGTGAAAACGGCCTATAGCAAATAGTAGCAACTGGTCACGGCACCAGTGTGGGGGTTCATGGTTATTCTAGCCTAAGGAACAACGAGAACGGCAGTTTCCAAGTGCTGCAAAAAGGGAGTACACATCCTGCTTAACATGTCAAATGTCAAGCTAGAATATCATGGGTCTATAGATGTTCTTTTTTTTTCAGTCGAGAAGATGAAATTCAAAGCTGTGTTCTTGCCTTGTGCATTTTTAATTTGTGCATATCTGGGATTAAGGCATTTAAAATCAACACCCTGGACAACCAAGTCATCCTTTAGAGCTAAGGCAACGAACATATTCTTTCTAAAAGCCGCAAAAACAGGTGGAACAACTCTTCAGAACATCCTGTTCCGATTTGCACTAAAACAGAACCTTTCAGTCACCACATTCAAGACATTTCCTGAAGCGACCCGAAAGGAGATGTTAGATGCTCTGAATCCCCCATTTATGAAGGGGAAAAACAATCAATACAATATGCTTCTTGACCATGCATACTTTGTACCGGAGGTTATAGATATGCTTATTCAGCAGCCAATAATGTATGTAACCCTGCTCCGTAACCCTCTAAACAATCTGGAAAGTGCACTTCATTTCTACCGCCTAGTGAAGCCATTGGGTCTCAACAAAACCAATGTCATTCACTCCTTACTGGAACATATTGACAACCAACAGTGGTACAAGAGACATGAGGTTCAACTGAAAATACATCTACATCAATATAACAAACGTTTTAAGATAACGGAGAATGTCAAAAAAATTCAGGATGATAAAACTTTTATTATTGTAAATAAACTATTCTTGGTAGGAATTACTGAATACTTTGAGGAGTCATTGATATTAATGAAACGGATGCTGGGTTGGTCATTTCAAGATGTTCTCTATTCTCCAATCCGAGTTAAGAGTTACACAAGGACCAGAAATAATGAAGACTTGTACAGGAGAATCTGTCAGTGGAGGCAAACTGACTGCTTTTTGTATGAACACTTCAACAAGACATTCTGGGAAAGGATATCTCAAGAAGGAGACGGTTTCAGAAGGGAGGTTAATCATTTCAGGAGAATTCAAGTAAAGCTGAATCGTTACTGCTCTTCTCCTTTAAGTGCAGCTAAGTCAGGACGGCGCTTTGATCTATCAAAAGGGCTTGTCATTGATGCTTCAGGGTGGCATGACACATTTGTGTTTACAGTCAGGGACTGCCTTCTCTCACGGTTAGCTGATTATTCTTGGCGACATTTTTTCTACTATCAGCAGAACCCATTGGCTCAGTGCACCAATATGTGTCCTACTGGTCATGATGAATTTAGTATGTGTAAGAAGGTGTGTCAGCTGCATCATTCATCAAACAACATAGATGCCATTCTATCTGAACCAAATGCTTACATGTGGTTTTAGTATGACATCAAAAAGGTGACATTTAGATGATAACTATTGAAGCCCCCATTCATGATGAGTCATCGATACTGATGAGATGGACACTTGGTTGTTCATTTCAGGATGTTCTCTACTCACCACTAAATTAATGTTAAGAGATATTCAAGGACAAGAAATAATAATATTTTCTACCAAAGACTCTGTCAATGGAGGCCAACTGAGTGCTTTCTCTATGAATACTTCAACAAAGTCATTCTGCAAAAAAGTATCCCGAGAAGGAGAAGACTTCATTAGGGATGTTTATCATTTCAAGATGATACGAGAAAAAATTGCCCAATTCTGCTCTCCTGTTTACGATACCCAGATAGAAAAATATCATGATGAATATCATGATTTTATTGTGTTGAAAAAATCATGCGTGTTTCACGGAAATCATGATTTGTAAAACATAATTTATCATGATAAGTAGTCTAGTATATCATGATTATCATCATGATATACAATGATATCATAGTTCCCCACAGTAAATTTGCCAATATATATCATGATTCATTATGCTTTATGATGATATATATTATGATATAATCATGGTTTATCATAATATCATCATGATATATCATGGAAAATCATGATTTCTGTGAAAAAACTATGATTTATTTAACATGATATTTATCATGATTTATCATACTTTATCATCATGATATATATTATGATAATTACATGATACATCATGATATGAAAATCATGATATCCATGAAAGAACTATGATTCATTCAACATCATTTATTATAATTCATCATGATATATATATTGTGATAATTATCTTGATATATCATGGTTTAAAAATCATGATATACATCATGATTTACTTTGCTGTATCATGATGTATATGGTTTAAGCATGATAGGTATCATGATAAATCATGCTTAAAAATAATGATTCATTCTTTTAATGTATATAGACAATATTTTTATTTTAGGGGGGGGGGGGGGGTGAGGTCATTGCATTCATTCATCAGATTCATCATTTGATAGTGGACAGTTAGTCCTGAAGCTAAGACTGGCTCCTGGAGGCCCAGGGCCGGCTCCTGGGGGCCAAAGGCCGGCTCCTGGAGGCCTAGGGCTGGCTCCTGGAGCCCCAACACTGGCTCCTGGAGGCCCAGTCTCTGGGAGGCAGGGTCGGCTCCTGCTGTAACCTTTCCTGTTAGGAGGCCCCACCCTCTTCCTGGTATATATAAATTACCTTGGAAAAGTGATAAAAAATTGCTCTGTATATTTATATGCTGATGATACGGTCATTTCAAAGACAGGTCATGATTTGGGTGATCTCACGACTGCAATGGAGGAGGATCTGGTGACTTTACAAGTCTGGTTTAAAAAAAATAAGCTTACTTTGAACACCAAGAAAACTAATTATATGATTTTTGGTTTAAGAGCTAAATTAAAAGAAATTCACCACCATTCCCTCCTTTTTGGCACCACTCCCATAGCCAGAGCATTGAGCGTGAAATACCTAGGTATTATCCTTGACCCAGTGTTGAACTTTAATAAGTATGCTGAAGGGGTCTTCAGGAAAATTGTATTCAAGATTTTTCAGCTAGCTTTCCTAAAAGAGTCAATGAGTGCATGATGTCGCTGGAAAGTATATTTTGGATAAAATTCAAGTGGCGGAGAACAAGGCCCTAAAAATGTGCCTAGATGTGGATTTTAGATACCCCACCAATTTGACCCATCAGGATGCAGGCATATCATCTTTGCTACCTAGACGTAGAATGCACCTTGTCAGTTTCATGTATAAACAGAAGGGTAATCCTGCCATTATCAATGCAAGACCTGTCCACACCAGAGCCCATGATGCGCCCTTATTTATGACCATTAAGCCAAAAAATGAGTCAGCCAAAAAAAGTGTGCTTTATAGGGGCGCAGTACAATGGAATAATCTGTCGGTTTCTACTCGTCTAATTGATGACTATGAGAAATTTAAGCTAAATAGGAAAAAGTGGCTGGGTAGCACAAACTATCGTCTTTAAGTATGTATATAATTATCTAGTAGCCACTATGAGTGATTAATTATATTTATCTACCCATTTGACTATGTTAATAGCGGTAACATTGTAGTAATAACCATTTTGCACTCTAGAGGTACATAATTATTGTATAGACAGATATCTATACAATTTGTATATAATTTCAAAGAGTGTGGGACATCATTTAAGATTGAAGGAGTTAAAGATTAATATATTAAAATATTTCAGTAGGCAATGGACCTAGGTTAAATAATACTGACCAGTATTTTGAAACAATCAGTTATCAATTTAGATTTCTAGGTGCATGTATGAATTTCAACCATTAAGTTGATATAGATTGATGTTATTCAACATTGAATAATAGTTATATAGAAAGATATGCATTGCAAGAACAACTACTTTTTTTTTTTACAATCTGCAAATTGCATATAGTTCCATATAATTTCAATGAATGTGGGACATCATCATAGCTTATATGGATTAGAAATGGTCTAGGCAATGGATTCAGGTTTAAAGATACTGACTAGTTCTTTGAGAGGATCGTTTATCAATATAGATTTCTATATATGCATTTTCAATTTCATGTATGCAGAAAGTGTCCAATATACAGCATTCAAATTTCACATAAATGATGAATTGGAATTCAACTGCCATGAAATTTGAATTTCATATAGGTCTATGTGTAATGAAAATGAAATTTGACTTCTAGACATGTTAGTTTTAGTTAAAAAAACATGAATTTTAACTCCACATAATGCCATGAATTATATATACATGTCTTATCTAAATACTATGTATGTGAAGTTCAATTGTAGATAGCCCTATGAGAAATGGCATTTCTACCCATTCCATTTTGTTATATAAATTCGAAGAATTGATGTTTGAATATTACTTATACATATATTCAAAGTAAGCCTATATGTGACCAGTTTTAATGAAAAGGGTCGGAAGCTGCATATTGAAAACGTTGTGATATTGCAATATGTGTTAACAGCTCATCAAGAGTTTCATTTGTTATGTGACATGTAGTATATCACAGACTGCATTGGTCATATGGGGAAACAACAAAATAAACTTCAGGTTACAAAACATTGATTGAGAGATTGTGTCAAATGCTTTTTTGTAATCCAAGTAAAGAGATATTGACAGTTTATCTAATATGATATTGTCAATAATATTACATAAGTGAGCACTTATGGCTGACTGTTGAGTGTTATTTTTCTATATCCATGCTGCCTTGGTGTTAACAAATTGTGATCTTCCATGTGGTCTTGCAGCCTATTACATACAAATTTTTCCAGTAGTTTTCCAGGTATGGGTAGTAAACTAATCAGTCATAAATCATTAACATCAAGAGAGTTGTTTTTACAACTGTTGCACATTTTCACCTGTCTGGAAACACAGACTGTCTGAGACACTTATTATACATACAGTGTATCACAGCTGGTATCGCTAGGAACGCATCTTTGATTACAAGTGATTTTATACGCTCAATAGGTTCCTGTTATTTCTCTGACTAGTTTTATAAGACCACCATAGCTAATAGGTTGAACAATATCACAATTTTCAAAAAGAGCATTAACATGTGGTGTGCTTATATATGGAGCAGATCATGGCAGATCGTGAGCAAACCTCTGACCAGTATTTAAGAAAAATCATTAATATGATCCGCACAATCATGTTCCTTAGTGTTAACAGGGTACTCTGAGTTTTACTGGTAGTAATTTTCTTATATCTGCCCAAAATTGGATAGGATCCTCTATCTTTTTCTTTATCAGGGAGGTTTTTTTTTTCCTACTGTTGAAAATCATCATTTCCACATTATTTCTACAGAAGTTGGCTATCCTTCAATCAGCATATATACATGTTTTTCAACCCTTAAATCTATATGAATTGATATATTTCAACCCTAAATAATTTTTACATAAATAGATATGCATTTCAATGGTAACTATATATATATTTCAACATTCCTTTATTTGTATATAGTTCTATATATTTTCAAAGAATATGGGACATCATTGCTAGTTGAAGGGATTCATAGCATTCTAGGCAGTGGGACCAGGTTCAGTGATACTGATTAACTCGTTGAAAGGATCAGTTATCAATCTAGATTTCTATATACTTGTACATATGTATTCATGTGTACACATATATGTCTATATAGATTGACGTATCTCAACACTGACTAAGTATTTCATAGATATGCATTTCAATAGTAACTATATATCTATTTCAAGAGTCCACTATTTGCATATATGGTTCTATATAATCTCAAAGAATGTGGGACATCATTGTAAATTAGCAGGGTTCATTGTGGTCTAGGCGATGGACCTACGTTAAATAGTACTGACTAGTTCTTTGAAATGATCAGTCATCAATATGGATTTCTATATAAATGTATATATTTCAACCCTTAAGTCTATATAGATGTATATATTTCAACAATAAATAACTGTTACATAGATAGATATGCATTTCAACAGTAACTCCTAACATATTTCAGCAGTCCACTGTTTGTATATTGTTCTATGAAATTTGATCCCATATATTTAAAAGTTGCACTCAAAAAAGGCCTATAGTAACATGGATTTTAATTCCATATGTATCAATTGAGAGATCTTAGGTCAATATGCCAATGCTATCTTTAAAACATTTAATTTGTGACTGTATCAATTTTAACAATTCAATAGAAAACCTTGAAGATAGCTTAGAGCCTAATATTTACATTTACAACTGACTTCTCATAATCCTTTATGTTATAGCCCCAAAACAAAGTTTAAGGGGGTTAGTGGTACAGCATCACAATCTCTTCAACAATAAAACCTAACAGACCATGAAAGCATGCAATGCACCTAGACTAGAGGAGGTGTTCTATACTCTAGGCCAACCCTGTGTCTGTGATACACAGGTTACCTGTACCCGTCCTTTGTAGTATAGTCTGATATCTAGTTAAGTAGCCTATTTTCAATACTGTCTTGCAGGAGGTGATGTTATCTATGTAAGAGCAATCTGTCTCAAGGTAAACATTTCTCTAGTCTTGGTAATGTGTTCTGCAGCTCTGTTATATTTACCTACCTAGCATATTGTTTATACTGCCTTACAGGGGATGGGGTTTTCTATACTTTCGGGATTACAGTGATATGGCTGAAGATACCCACAAATTCTCACTTTCCAGGTAGCTCCCAGTATCAGATTTGCAACGTTTATGCTCGATACACATGTGGTGTGTGCTGCACACAAATGGACTAGTATCAAAGTGAGTAGAGGTGAGTAGAGGAAATGAAACCTAAAGTGTATGGGGATCAGGACAATGATAGTAAGTGTCTCTAGACCTAGTCGATCTAAGTGTCAGATATATATGTCTGTCTATATCTATATGTTAATCTATCCGTATATATTCACATAATTATCTATAGATAAAGATATATCTCCATTTTCCCCTCTATATATGGATCTATAGATATATTTCTATCTATGAATATCTCTATAAGTATCTATATCTCTATCTCTATATTCATCTCTCTATAGATATATCTGTGTATGCCACCGAGGTATATATATCTAGTTATATTTCTACATACATCATATATACATCTATCAATATTTATATCTATATCTATATCTATAATATTATCATACCTACTGCCATACTAATGTATCATTAAAATACACCACATATATTTCACAGTACAGGCTCAAAGAAATGGCTTAAATTACTTTTGATTTGTAGTCACCCGAATCATCTGGTAAAGATGTAACCAGTGAGCACCCTCACCGTTAAGAGATGAAGGTTGTCACTGGACCACTATGTAAAATGATCTACATAAAAATAAAGGCTATAAGGCTATGTACTGGGCAGTATAAATTGGCACTTACACACAATCACATGACTTTGCATACAAACGCCAACCACAGAAGGGGGAAATAATTGTTTGCTGCCTTAGGATATTAGGGAGGGTCAGTGCCAAGATCATCAAGCAGAAATGACTTTAATATGCATAATATCAATATTTTTGTGAGACAATTCTTTGGACAGGGTGACTACAACATGATAAACCTTCATGGCTTCATTTCTTATATTAGCTATGGCAGATAGATAGATAGATACATACATACATATATGCAGTGATAGATGTATAGAGGTATATAAACGTCATGATACAAAATCTTTCTGTTTTGGGAGCTGCTTAGGTGTGCAGCCGCACGGGTAACCGGTAATTACAGCCCGGTGATGACTGCCCATCTGTCCATTCATATAGAGTTTTGGGCGTGTTTGAGAGGTGATCCCTCCAATGTCTCCAGTTATACCAGTTGTACGGCTAACATAGGCATCCATAACGGGTTTATTTTTACTCCAGGGATTAGTCCGCTAACACATAGTTAGATATCCTCCAATGACCCTCCTTTGCCATATCTTTACAGGAAGATTTAGGGGTTTAGCCCAGTTACACATATGCCCCATCTTCAGTCAGCCAACTGCCTTGAAACCACTTTCCCCTAAGGAAGATTTGGCTACAGAGCAAGTATAAACTGCAGGTAAGCTATTGCTATGTATTTACTTGAGTCTGAGCATTCTAGTGTTACAGAGAAAGAGACTTGACACTAAATATAAAGTGCACATGCGACCAACTGAACATCACTGGTCCAGTGGCTTCCCAAGTCCTCAAGCCCTGGCTATGGTATTCTATTGACCCCACCCATTTTTGTAAACTTGCTGCAGTATTATGTTAACAATTGTGAATAATATAGATTATTATCAATTAAGCCACTAAAAGATGTTTGTATAAATAATGTAATAATGTACACAGAGAGGTACAGGTGGGCTGCTTAATCCTAAACGCTGTCAGACCACAGAGACGTCTTGGTTTTTGGATACAGAGAGAGACTGCCACAACTTCAGCGAGGGATAATGTTAGCTTCTCGCGACATATGGTGACTGGGTTTCCCAGGTGAATGAAAACACCACAGCAGCCAGTCACTACCACCAATCCAGCAAGCCAGATCATACTCTCTAATCCATCAACTCAATATGCATCTGATTAATAAACTATCAGCTTGTTGTTTATTGCATGATCATACAGAGCTTATTTTAGTGTAGCCTAATTCAATTTTAAAATGCTTCACTTTTTTGCCAGCATAAATATGTAAATATTCTGAGGGTTTGTGTTGACTATGCAGCTTCTTCCACCCCCTGTTGTCCTAATGTATTGAACAGAAAAGTTGAAAGTGCCAAGCTCAGACCGGATGAGTCTTCAAGTATTGGTGTATTGTCAATGGACCTTGGCATGTAAAGT
Organism: Harmothoe impar; assembly: GCA_947462335.1. NCBI lineage: Eukaryota > Metazoa > Annelida > Polychaeta > Phyllodocida > Polynoidae > Harmothoe > Harmothoe impar. The sequence goes on along the minus strand of OX381710.1, from coordinate 76,094,443 downwards.
ATCACTGGATGGATCAAGGTCCAGTCATCATTGTCAAAGATGAATCCTCTCTTCGTAAACCGGTTTTCATGGATATTCCTGTTTGAAACATGTGCCTTAAAGATCCAGTGACATGATTTTTCCGTTTTATATTGTTCCATTCACTGTATAGTTCATAAACAGTTGATGTTTTTTAAGGCTGAAAGGCCCCGGAGGGGCCCTGGTGGTGAGCTTGCAAACTACCAGGTTGAGGCATTATATTGTTTTCATTTGACAGGAAGTCAGTACGGGTGCCGCCATTTTGTTTTAAGGGGTGCCGCCATTTTGTTTTAAGGTGTCACAACACAAATTTATACATATAATGGTAAAATTAATATTAATCAACCTTCGATCCTGAGGTTGATCATAAGCATAACTATACCCCCTAACATAAACCCAAGGGATTCAATGGTTCTATTGGTTTGTTGCTAAGACAGCTGGTTGCCTAGCAACAGCTATTCTAATTGTTTATCTGCCTAGCAACACCCATCTCCATGCTCCTGAGGTTGATTATAATCCTACCTACCCCCCTAACATGGACCCGAGGAATTCAATGGTCCTATTAGTTTGTTGCTAAGACAGCTGGTTGCCTAGCAACAGCTATTCTAATTGTTTATCTGCCTAGCAACACCCATCTCCATGCTCCTGAGGTTGATTATAATCCTACCTACCCCCCCTAACATGGACCCGAGGAATTCAATGGTTCTATTGGTTTGTTGCTAAGACGGCTGGTTGCCTAGCAACAGCTATTCTATTTGTTTATCTGCCTAGCAACACACATTTCGATGCTCCTGAGGTTGATTATAATTGTACCTACCCCCCCTAACATGGACCCAAGGAATTCAATGGTTCTATCAGTTTGCTGCTAAGACAGCTGGTTGCCTAGCAACAGCTATTCTAATTGTTTATCTGCCTAGCAACACCCATTTCCATGCTCGTGAGGTTGATTATAATCCTACCTACCCCCCCTAACATGGACCCGAGGAATTCAATGGTTCTATTGGTTTGTTGCTAAGACAGCTGGTTGCCTAGCAACAGCTATTCTAATTATTTATCTGCCTAGCAACACCCATTTCCATGCTCCTGAGGTTGATTATAATCCTACCTACACCCCCTAACATGGACCAAAGGAATTCAGTGGTTCTATTAGTGCTGCTGCACTGGTGGCCACCTAGTGGCTGTATATTACACTAAATCCCTGTAATGGCATGTTTTCCCCTGTTGTGTCACATCCTTCAGTTATATCATCCTCCCGCCCTGTTTATATGGTGTCTTGAATGGGTCCCCTACAAATATACCAACCATGTAGACATTATGTTCCTTCAAATGCAAGAATTGCGGTTGTTGCCGCGTATAAAAATGCCTGAGGCATTTTTTTACGCGGCAACAACCGCAATTCTTGTTTATGGATATAAGGGTGGACACATCCATAATGCAGCCACACAGTGGGCAGCCACCTCTGACACCTCCCCTCCACAAAGCCTACTCAGCCAACTTTTCGCACCTCGCCATGTTGTGACGTCACTGGGGGCTTGTAAAAGAGGGGTAGGGCTAGTGGGTATATGCATGTGCGTCCATATTGAATTGTGTGTTGTTGGTTTTTTTTGGGTTTTTTTCTTTACTAAATCTGGGGTAGCCTTCCCCTGGAAACGATTTTCCTAAAAGACGTTGAAGTAGGGGTATTATTACCTACTGATGGACAATTTGCCACAAAATGAATGCACAGTTCCCCCTATGGGACTCAGTCGCTTGTGGATTTTATCTGAATCATATACATGTCTGAATGGAATCATCAATTAGGAATTTGATTCCTTGTTTTCGATTGTCCCGCTTTCCACTGGGCGTTATCAAAATAACTATAAAACTAAGTATACAAATACATTTTAAGATAGAACTCGTTCAAATAGACTTGAGATAAATGCAGAGATTATATAAAATCTATAAAGATTTACAGCTTTAATTGGACTTCTGTCGACCTCTACCTATATCTAAACAGAGGATTAATTGGAGCAAATAATAGGTCTTGCAACTGAGGAATAGCTTGAGTGCATTGCCCTTCTGCCGCCAGTACCCTATCTACACAATATTGGTATACAGTTTCTGAAAGGGGATTGCCATTATCAGGGGCGTGGGAAGCACATTCACAGTAGCGGGGGCTGAGGGGTATTTTGACCCATTTTGACACCCTTTTACTTGACCTTAGGCTTTTTGGTTTGACCTGTCTTGGGGTTGGTCAAAAGTGGGGGGATGTTTCCTCCCTCCCCCCCCCCCCACACAGCCCCCCAGTTGCCACGCCCCTGCCATTACTACCGGTAGTATATATTTCTGAGTAGAATACTTTTTTAGGGATTTAATCAGTTCCTTTATATTTTATGGCCACGTTGTCCACTTTTATAGTTTACCCTTCTGCAGTTTTATTGCGGATATATAAGAATTATCACTGCTTTCCATGATTTTTTTTATAAATGCATCTGACATATAGGCTGCGACATATAGGTATGTGTGGAAGGTGTCGTGGCCTATACAACATAATTATCACATAAAAGTGAATGTGGCTTCTGCTCTCTTCACATTGCTTTTGTAATCTAAGTATAAAGATGAATTTCAGTTCACCTTCCATTTCTAAACCCTCTACGGGACCATCTGGTTTTCTCTTTATCCACCATAGGGTAATATAAAAAAAACATGCCATAGCCCCCCCCCCCTCACGCACACACCACAAAAAAAAAGCTGTTGAGCAGATGCTGCCATCCAGCTTGTGGTCCACCAGTCACACCCCAGTGGCCGCCTCCACTTAAGTCATACATACGGGAACCTGCCCCTCCTTGCTCGGCACACCTGTAGTTGGAGGTGCCACTATTTTAGGGAGTGGACACACTTTGGTGAGCTATTACTCTGTTACCTTATAAGTAGCAGCAGTAAGAGGCATACAATTACGCACAACTTGGGCCGTTAAAAACGATGTTACTTAGTGGTTGGGGACGTGGCTGTGTTTAGCCCAAGGGAGATGCATTTTAACTTATAAAGTAAGCTAATGAGATTGTAAAACAGACAGCAGGGCAAGAGGTTCGATTAATACTAACTGACTTAGATGGTGTGGGCAAGGTGAACCTAGGAAATAAAGAAGTCTTACCTGTTACTTGCTGAGTTGGTTGTTTCTACCTAGTTCAGGCTAGAGCTACAATATGTAGAATTCATGCCCAAATATAGTAATAATATCTATGTATGTAGTGTAGTGATAATGGGCTATGTGGGGATTTGAATAAAGGATGACAACACAGAGTAATTCATGTTAAATGGAAGTAAATATATTCAGGATAAATACAGGTACAAATATGCAAATACTGTCACAGCTCTAACTAAGCTAAATAATTCATACAAGAATGCCACCAGAAAGATAGGTACAGCGTCATGCTAGGGTACAAACCTTTGGGTAGTGGAGTAGTCTCTTGTTTCTTGAATCTTGTCTTAGTAAATCTGCCTAAAAAGCCCAGTGCTCCCAACCCTCATCAAGATTGGAATGTTTATGAACAACCATTTTGATTGGTTAAAAGTCTCCATGTTCCATCCCACAATGCAATTGTGCATCCTAATCCATGTTCCTTCCCATGATGCAAAGTCAAAGATGGTGGACAAGGTGCCCCAAATTCCCAGAATAGGCCTAGCTAAAAGTACTAACTCGTCAATATCTCAGGAACTACATAGAGTTGAGAGTCCATATTTACAGGGATGGTAGCAACATATATAATCTATCAGCTGTATAATTTATAGAGCCTGACACGCTCCCTAAGGGAAGTTATGGGCGCCGGAGTGGCGAGATCGGTAGCGTTTTCATCGTCGTAGATCGTCGTAGAGGCATACTCATTACACTCTCCCTTTCTTAATATTTGGCTCGTCCTCGAGCTAACATAACCTCCTACCTGACTGAAAAATCCTGTTCTAAAAATTATCCTAACTGCTTCATATACAATAGTAAAACCTCGTAGAACTAGTATAACTTGGTTATGTACTATATAAATATGTTAAATATTTCCTGACTCGTGACAGATAATTCCATCTAGATCAATCAAGTTATGAGATAATATTCCGTATATGAAGTTATCATCAGCATCGTCTATCTTCTTCAATATCTGCTCATCTGTAATCGTCCGGTGTCTCATACTTGTTAACTTCCGTGGGTATCCACCCTTTCGTCCAATATTTGGTACTGGTTAACATCTGTGGGCATCCACCCTTTCGTCCAATACTCTATAACATCTGTGGGCATCCACCCTTTCGTCCAATACTTCATGACATCTGTGGGCATCCACCCTTTCGTCCAATACCTAGCTATGTAAGTGGGTCGTACTGACCAAGTTTGTTTAGTGAATGCAATAACATATGTACACAGTGACTAACCCGCTGAATAATCTATCAGCGATATACAATATCAAACCTCAGTTGTTTTTTTTAATTTTAAATTTGGTACACACATACCTGTGTGAAATTTCTGGGGAGAATTCAATGCAAAATCTAATGATAACATTACCATAGTAACAGTTCCTCCCCTCCTATAAAAAAATTGATTACCACATCAATTACCATAAATGGCGCTCATAAGCGAGAGAACAATATTCTCAAAGCAAAGTTTATCAGTGAACAGAATCGCCATGAGATAGGCGGACATCATTATCTCTCCAGCTCCACTCCCAGTTGTTTCCACGCATGAAGTCACATCCTAGCACTAGTTCTGGGCAAGCATCAGTGATTAAGAAGTCATGTTTGAATACACCGAGTCTGCTTTGAAGTGTCAAGTGTGCAATGTTATTGATCTCCATCGGTGTATTATTAACTGCATATAGCTGAAGTCCTTGATCCATAGGTCTCATATCGAGAGATACATTTCTTAACTGCAGTCGGTGCAGGAGTTCCGTACCCATCAAGGACCTTTCAGCGCCTGTATCGATAAGGGCAGCAACATGTTCATCTCCTTGCGGGGTAGATATAGCAACCATCACCCGTATCTCCTCTAGTGCAGGTTTTATGACTTTTATCCCAACCATACGTACTGAAGCTTGGTCTGTAGTTCTTATTATTGGCACTGTGTCCAAGGGTCTTGGGCGTGCATCATTTGTCTGTGAGTATGATCTGTTTTGCTGTATGGCAGAATTTGGGTGCGGGCTGTCTCGACGGCCAGGGGGATTCCAGGTTGATTGATTTCTTCCAGGTGAGGCAGAACGTCCTCTTGTACTATACTGATTACTTGGTGAGTGTGAATATCTGCCATGGGGACTTTGTGTCCTGGGACAGTCCCTCTTGTAATGCCTGGGGTCGCCACAGGTGAAACATCCCATGGTTTGACTTCTCCCTGGTGACTGGTTCTGGCTGCGAGCTGGGCTGCGAGGGCAGTCACGTCTTACATGGTTCAAATCACCGCAGGTATAACATTTGCGTGCAGAATGGGGACTCTGTGTGCGGGCTCTTGGGCACTGTCTCTGCCAATGGTTTGTCTCACCACACGTGTAGCATCCTGAGCTTTGTCTTTGTGGACTCCGGCTCTTCCTGACATCGGCCAGTTCAGATGTTAATAATTCCACCTTTTGTTTTAAGTCCATTATTTCTCTCGGAGAAGTAGCATTAAGTCCTTCGTGACTGGTTCCTCTGAACCTAACTTTTGTGACATTGTCTCGATTTTCAGCGCCATGCCATGCTTCCTCTCTAGCTGCGGCTTTAACGGCAAAGTCAAGTGAGCTTGGTTCTGCATTATATACGGCCTTACTCAGGGCTGGCGTAGTCAAAGCTTGGGTGAATCTTTCGATAGCCATGACCTCTGCTGCATCTGCGGAAAACCCAGGGTATGCTAGTTTTACCAAATATCTGATGTCTTGAGCGAGAGCAGCCAAAGTCTCGTTTTCTTTCCTCACTCGACCCTTCAGGGCAGCCTGATGTACTGCAGCCTGTTGTTGTGCTCCGAATCTATGCTGTAAGGCTTCGTCAAGACATCTGAAAGAACTGGTGACAGACGTACTTCCACCATCCACGAATCGCTGTGCTTCGCCTTCTAATTGGACTAGAAGGATGTCAAGTTTTTCGTCTTCGTCCCAATTATTCAAGCGGGTAAGTCTTGAAAAATAACTCTTGTACTCTTCCCATGGTACCGATCCGCTATACGATTTAGGCTTCACAAGGTTGTTTCTCTTTTTCCGGCTAGTGGTGCTTTCACTCCAGCTTGATCTGCGATGGTGTGGTCGGGACGACTGCCGTCGCGGTGAAGGTGACCGTCTCCTGTATGGAGATGGGGACTGTCTTCTCTTGGGGGATGGAGATTTGGATCGTCTTGCTCTTCTCTTGCCTCCCTCACGAGGACTGGAAGGATACCTGTAATTGCGGTTTCTTCCTTGTTGTCGTTGATCTCTGCCGGATAAATCATCAGCTGATGAATCTATGTGTGAAGGGCTTTGTGTGGGTACATATCGACCATCTACTTTGTACCCTCGAACGTCATGTCTTCTTCCGGTTGATGAGACGTGTTCAAGGTGATGACGTCTCTCCTCTACTGGTGATGAGTGTCTCGGCCTGCGTCTATCATCTCGGGGAGATGAGTGTCTCAGTTGGCGTCTTTTGTCTCGAGGCGATGAATATCTCGGCTGGCGTCGTTCGTCTTGAGGCGATGAATATCTCAGCTGGTGCCGTTCGTCTCGAGGAGATGAGTGTCTCGGCTGGCGTCGTTCATCTCGAGGAGATGAATGTCTCGGCTGGCGCCGTTTCTCTCGGGGAGATGAGTGTCTCGGCTGGCGTCGTTTATCTCGAGGAGATGAATATCTCGGCTGGCGCCGTTCGTCTTGAGGAGATGAGTGTCTCGGCTGGCGTCGTTCATCTTGAGTAGATGAATATCCCGGCTGGCGCCGTTTGTCTCGAGGAGCTGAGTGTCTTGGCTGGCGTTGTTCGTCTCGAGGAGATGACTCTCTCGGCTGCCGGTAGTCTTCTCGTCTTCTTGAGCCAAGACGGCGTCTATCGGAGACGGAAGATGAAGTCACACCAGACCTACCTGGTCTTCTGTGTGGTGAGGAAGATCCTTCAGTAGAGCTAGAAGAAGATGATCTCCTTGGGTGATCCATCCGGCGAGTGGTCCTAAGTCTTGGACGTGGGGCTGTCATATTGGAAAAAAAGTTGCGTCTAACAGGACTGGAATCAGTGTCGTCCATCCGTTGACGTCCTCTGTTGGTACGATTATCCGATCTTGCATGGGTCTCACCTTGACCTTGATCTTGGATGTGACCTTGGACTTGACCTTGTGCTTGGAGTTGGATGTCGCCTTGAACTTGACCTTGGGCTTGACCTTGGATGTCACTTCGTACTTGACCCTGAACTTGACCTTCACTCTGACCCCTATCTCGGACGTCTCGAGGTTGATAAATACCAGATGCCACTAGTCCACAAAGGGCGTCAGGCACGTCTGGCTGGTTTGAGATGTGCTGCATAAATAGATGGGCCAAGTTGTTGACGGCATGAACGATGGCTTGATTAGAATCTTGCGTAGTCTGCCGATCGTGTGGCACAATGGATCTCTGCCTCTCTGCATCCGAGTTCTGCTGGTAACGTGAGTCGTCGCTTGAGCGATAATCAAATCTGCTGCTTCTCATGTTGTCTTGTCGATCTTGCTGCTTGCTTTGAACTTGAACGGCAGAGTCGCCCCGATCCAGATTTGACTGAATACCGGGTATGGTACTTGCAGCGGATGTACGAGTAGAAGCATCAGCGGAAGCATCAGCGGAAGCGCCTGTATTGGCGGGGCTCGGTGGCCAACGGTCTTTCTCTAAGTAGCGGGGATAGAAATCACGAGGTCGCTTCGGACTTGTGTCCCGTGATGTGTCGGACCTTGACATAGCGCCCAACTTCCCGATGACAATTGTATCACAATTATACAAAATTACTCAAAAGATACTCAATTGATTTGTACAACCACGGAATAGTTCCGAGATCACTGTACCCTGTGGTGGACTTTCCTAACTGGCCCTAACTCACTATTGAAAACAACCTGTCAGTAAAATAATTATATCTACCAACAAAATAACTATGTCAACAATGAAAATAGAAATCACACAACAACAATGATAACCTTGGGGGGGTGTTGTCTATGATAGGGCCTATTTAAGCAGACAGTGTCGGTCAATTTCCGAGTCTGTTTAACAGTGTACAACGACCTGCATTGAAATTGAATCTCCAATCCCAGTTGATAGAATTCAGAGGGGAATATTGGAATATAGACTATATCGTACAGGATGTAAACGTTTTTAAGAATTGATTTACAGGCCTGTGGACTGTCCCAATACTGTATACAGTGACAGAGTAGACTGGAATTCGGCGACGATGTTGAATTTGGAAGTTTTAGATAGATCTACCGTACGGTAAAACGCTCCAAATTTCTGCTCTATCTCGGCCCAAGAAACGCCTCAAACACTATTATTTTGGCGAAAACTTTAGCTGGCCAAGTACATGGATAGCGAAGGTCTATTCTACAATATGTCAAATGGGTATTAGATGTGGTTTAGAAGTCGACGACAAAGTCGGCAACTAACTTCAATTAAACTTTTAAAAGTATGATAAAAATGCATACAGTTTTGGACCTGTCACGGCTCAAATTACAACTTTAGATTCAATCTATGGCCAGAATTTCTACTTCCGAGTGTCTAGTACACAAATGTGATGTTAGCAGGTCGTTTGAATGTGGTTTAGAAGGTTTTAGAGGCCCACAATACAGTGATAGCTTTGATGTGAAAGTCGGCGACGATGTCGGCCGGTATTCTAGTCTAGTTTGGACGAATATCTCAAGTGCACAAAATACCAGTTAAGGATCGGGATTTTCGGCGGATTTTCAACCTCCGAGTGTTCAAGCCCACAACTATGATGTTCCCTAGTCGTTTGCATGTAATTTGGAAGGGTTTAGACAGCAACAAAACAGTGGTACTCTTGACGTAAAAGTCGGCGACAAGTCGGCTGTAATTCTGATAAATTTTGACTGAATGTCAAGCGTACAAAAACACCTCAAACTCGCTCAATTCTTCACCAACAATTGTAATACTCACGGGGGTTAATCAAGACGTGTTCCTACATGGCTTAGGCGTGTTTTACAGGTAGTTTACAGGTAGACACTGATAGGAATCTGACCCGATACTAGGACAGAGCTGTCGACGTTGTTTTGATCAACTGAAACTGGGAGTTGGCGCGACGCCAACGCCGTCACGGTAGGCGCTGCCTAGCAACCCTACAACAACTCCTTGACTACCGAGCGGCGGTGCCTAGTAACGGGGGTAACAAATGAGCGGTCTTGGCTACGACAATTCACCGGACTTTCAGCGAACCAAATCTCGGGGTGGGGGGGTTCTAGACTCCAATATAGAGCCTAAAATATTCTGACACCAATGTAGTGATAATGGGCTATGTGGGGATTTGAATAAAGGATGACAACACAGAGTAATTCATGTTAAATGGAAGTAAATATATTCAGGATAAATACAGGTACAAATATGCAAATACTGTCACAGCTCTAACTAAGCTAAATAATTCATACAAGAATGCCACCAGAAAGATAGGTACAGCGTCATGCTAGGGTACAAACCTTTGGGTAGTGGAGTAGTCTCTTGTTTCTTGAATCTTGTCTTAGTAAATCTGCCTAAAAAGCCCAGTGCTCCCAACCCTCATCAAGATTGGAATGTTTATGAACAACCATTTTGATTGGTTAAAAGTCTCCATGTTCCATCCCACAATGCAATTGTGCATCCTAATCCATGTTCCTTCCCATGATGCAAAGTCAAAGATGGTGGACAAGGTGCCCCAAATTCCCAGAATAGGCCTAGCTAAAAGTACTAACTCGTCAATATCTCAGGAACTACATAGAGTTGAGAGTCCATATTTACAGGGATGGTAGCAACATATATAATCTATCAGCTGTATAATTTATAGAGCCTGACACGCTCCCTAAGGGAAGTTATGGGCGCCGGAGTGGCGAGATCGGTAGCGTTTTCATCGTCGTAGATCGTCGTAGAGGCATACTCATTACAGTAGAGATTCATTCAATTATTTAGAAATCAAAATCAAAATCAATACAAGTAAAATCCAAATTTCATTAACATGTAGAAGTAAAAATTCTATGTACCTACCCCTATCTCTATGCAATTTGCATTTAATGTATCCAGTAAGCAAACCTAGCATAAATATATGCTGAAGTTCCAATTTCACATGGGCCAATCAATAGTTTCCAGCTTCTCATATAATATGTAGTATTTAAATTCCATGAATGGTTATGTACTTTTCAATTGTCCAATATTCAGTATTTAAATGTTGAATTTGAGTTCCGCTGCCCTGAAAATTCAATTTTATATAGGTCTACATATGAGTTGAACTCTACATGGATGTTAAATCTGACTCCTAGACATGTGAGTTTCAATTCAACATGCATGAATTTTATCTGTCTTTGATGCCTAAATATTATGTATACATATATTCAATATGAGCCTAAACAGAATTTGATTCATATATTTTTAAATTTGCAAATTCTATGTTTGAATTCCATATATAATACATATGGGATTCTATATATATCTGTGGGATATATACATAGTTAATTTGTTTTATATGACCCTATATGCAATTCAATTGCTGTATACATATCAAAGTTACATTGTGAATATTCTTACACAAATTTTAGTTGCTTAAAATATAATTCTATATACATGAATTTGGATTTGCATGAATTTGAATTCTACATAAGCCTATGAATTTTGTTTCCTTAACTAGAAATTCCGCATTCTGAAAAGGCCTACAATAAAAGGTTATTGATCTTTGCATATAGTTCTATATATTTTAAAAGAGCGTTGGGCAAATTGTTAGTTATAGGGATTCAAAATGGTTTAGGCAGTGGACCTAGGTTTAATAATACTGACTAGTATTTTGAAACGATCAGTTATCAATCTAGATTTCTAGGTTCATGTATATATATTTCAACCTATAAACCTAGAGAGATTGACATATTTCAACAGTAAATTCAGGTTTAATGATACAGACTTATGCTTTGAGAGGATCATTTATCAATATATTTCAAGCCTTGCATTCAGTAGTTTGAAATATGGCAACAGTAAATACTTATCAAATAGAGAGATATGAATTTCAACAATTACTATATATATATTTCAAAAGTCAAAATTTGCAGACAGCTCTATATGATTTCAAAGAGTATGGGACATAATTGTTAGCTGAGGGGATTTACAATAATCTGTTTTTCTAAAAGGATCAGATATCCATATAGATTGATGTATTTTAACAGTAAATAATTGTCATATAGATAGATTTGAATTTCAACAGTAACTATTATGTCAACAGTCCACTGTTTGTAAATAGTTCTATATAATTTCAAAGAGTGCAGGACATCATTATAGGTTGAAGGGATTCCTTGTGATCTAGGCAATGGACCTAGTTTTGATCATACTGACTAGTTCTACGAAAGGATCAGTTATTATTCCAGATTTCTATATACATGTTAATATTTCAGCTTTTTATCCATTATAGCTTGAAATATTTCAACAGCAGATACTTGTTATATAGACAGATATGCCTTTCAGCTGTATAAATATATGTATATGGGTGGGGGTCCAGAAAATGTCCATATCCAGTGAAAAACAATAATGATTCTGATATACCCAGATGTTGTAGCAGATTTGTTTATATATAAAGGAGGCAATAAACCATCACATTCCCAAATTTTGTGATACTAGGATTTTTACCTTATTTTCTATGTAAGTTTGAAGAATACAATTACTAATGACACAAAATTGTGTTACGTTCACCAGATATTATCATGAACATGAGAATAATGAAAAAATATGATGAAATATTTTAGTTACTTGATTCACTGAATAAGGGTAAAAATGTGTTATTTCCTACCATGTAACAGGGTGCTGTACATTTTTTTTCTATTTTTGATTCCCCTTTGTGATATTTTGATAGCTAGAGTCAATTGAGGGCCAGTTGGTTTCTTTCTAAATCAAACCTATGATATTTTTAAATAGGGAAATGTACTAACATGGCAGAATATTAAACTAGTTATGAAACCCAAATGAAAAAGTATACAAAGTGCTTTAACCAGGTGGAGGACTAGTATAGGAGAACAGGACGGCCTGCATTAACAGGCAGCCTGTACTTTCAGGTCCCCCAGCCTGTACTTTCAGGCCGCCCCTATACACTCTCCAATCACAGCAGGCTGATGTACCATGCAGGCAGCCTGGTATAGCAGGCTGCAGCTCAGGCTTTCACACCTTCTCCAACCAGAGACTCTGCTATCTGTGTCTCACATTAGATAAAATACTGATTTAAACTCATAATAACTCAGAAATGCAATGGACCATGCACATAATGCATCTAAAAGTTGGTAGCTGTTATACTCATCTATATACTAGATAGGTGTAAATATTTCGCAAATATCATATAAAAATCGCAAATATGGTTATATAAAAGCTGTAGTAAGATTACAGTGGTGTACTAGAACGGCCCATAATACAGGACTGAGCGACCTGTAAAACCAGCCTGGGTGGGTTATCCAGTCTGTATTGTTAATCCGGGCAGTCTTCCACCTGTTAACATATTTAAAGATATTTTGTATTTTCTGCCATTCTATGTGTTTATTTTACTATTCAGTAGTGTTTAGTGGGATCTGATGAACGTAGCATATCAGAAAAAAAAGGAATTATAATGAAATATCAGAAAATAACAGCATTGTTTTCAGCTGGTTGTGGTATAACACGTATGCAAAAAAAAAGTCACAGCATGTCCCAGATATTTAAAATAAGATTAATGAGATAATTACACCAAAATTCTGTTGTTTTCAATATATCTGGTAAAAGTTACATCTAGTGATTGTAACACACAAATTGAATGGTTTCTAGAATGAAATATGTTTATGATAAAATGATGGAAGTTCAATGTAATGCTCAGATATGCTTGGACAATTTGTGTTACGGCTATATCTTAATTGCTTATGCATATTTCTGACTTTTTCATATATCTGGTGAATGTAACATTTCATAAAATAAAGGACATGTTGTTTTGATAGTTCTTAAAATTAGATAAATCATGCATTCATCCACATACATCCTTGCTGATAGGTTTGTCAAACAGACATACATGCGGCCTATCAAAAGAAATTAGCAATAGAGGACATTTTTTTGTGACAGTTTACTGTCTCAGCGGATCCAAAAAGAAATCTCATGAATGTAACATAATTCTAGTGAACGTAACATAATTCTGGTGAACGTACCATAAATTGATATCTTAATTTACAAAGACAAAGACATTGCACCTGGTTAAGATTCTTATTGTATATCTGGTGCATGTTCCAAGTAGGCAACACATGGATATTTCCCTTCCTCCTTAGAGGACATATAGGCTGATATTATTCAAAATGTTTAAATAAATCAGATGAACGTAACATCAATCTGGTGAATGCAACATCCAGTGAAAACAATTGTTTTTGCTTGTCCAATGTAAAATAGAAAATATCTATCGATATGGGAGGGTAGACCTCAAACATACGCTTATCCAATGCAGGTAATATGTGATTTGATGCAGGATTTGTATAATTTATTACTTTTTCAAGAAATAAGGCTTAATCTAGTGTAAAATTTTCCAAGAGATTCAAGTGTTTAAAAGGATATATGAGATTATGAGAATAACTGCTATTTTTGTATTTTAAACAAAAGTGTGAAAAAAAATATTTTAAAAATATTGAAATAAATGGTGTTATAAAGAAGTATCATTGTTATGCAACACATATGAAGCAAACAGTGTAAGTCTTATATCATTGGGAGAACAATTCTGGTGGAGACACCGGCAGCTTTCATAGACGCGCGGGGGGGTGTGACGTCACACCCTGTCGCCGCTCCTCCTGGCGGTCGACCATGGTACCAGCGGCCCACCACCCGGTGGAGCCAGTGGAAATCCCCCACCCCATAGTCCTTACACTTTCCCCTCATAAAATGGACCTGTGTGAGGAGGATTAAAATGTGTAGTCCCAACAAGAACCCTTACTTTACATTTATAACTCCGGCCTGACAGGGCCATAACTCGGTACAGGATAACTTTTAACAAGGGTTGTGACCCAATAGAATACAGGGCTGAGCCCTCTTAACATGATAATATTTACACAACACAATACTAGTTAACATTCCTGACAAACAGGGCTAATTATTAAAAACTCCATATAGGAGGCCTATACAATGAATTCCCTGGTCCGACAGGGTTAATTATTATGCTCAGTAGGGGCTTTTAACACCCCTGATAAGACAGGGCTACTTATTATTAATTCCAGGTACATGAGATCACCGCGTCGGTGCCTATGGCAGAAGTGTTCCCCGTTGGACTGTCCGCTTCCTCGTCCAGGCTTGACCACGCCACTGATTCCTGGTTACTGGGCCCGGTCGCGCACGCCTCCTCCTTGATCCTCGGGTTGTGGTTCGCACCTGGTTTCCGGGCCACAATGTCCTCCCCCAGCAACTTGGTCCCCAGGGGTACTCAATCCCCCGCGGCTCCCTCCTTGCCAAGATTAGACTGGCCCCCAGGTCCTCATCTCGACGTTACCACCACGTCCTCGAACTGAGCGCCTTCCTGGCCCTAGTGACTTCCTTCCGACGGTCCACGGCTCGGCCTGGTTACTTCCCTTCCCAAGGGTGACTGCCTACAACTGCCTACAAATAGGCAACGGCTGCGTCACCTGGTCTCTCCCTTACCGGGTTATCCAACCTCCTGGCTAACTCTGGGTAACCGGCCGGTTCCTGACCTCCCGTCTGGTCTGTCCCTGTTTCCTCAGGTTCCCCCTTCCCGCCCAGCGATGTTTTCCTCTGGTGATTGCCTACGACTCAGCTACGGATAGGCAACGGCTGCATCACCTGGTCCATCTTTCACCGGGCCGTCCGACCTCCGATCAATTCGTCCAGGAGGGAGGCTGGGTGGTCTTCTTGTCTGCTTATAGGTCTGTCGCCTTCATCGCCCTTCGCCGGGGAGTCCCATTCCTTCTCCCCCCAGTTCCCACTGGATCTCCTGGTGGCCACTGGATTCTGGCAAGCCTCTCCTTCTCGGCCCCACAACATATCTTTGTCGACCATCTCCACTAAGTAAGGCCCCCTCCCCGCCCCTAGCTGTCCTTCCAGGGCCTCCTCCATTTCCTCCCTACTTGTGGCCATAATCTCTTGCACCAAGCTGTGCAGTTTATGGTGTGCCACCGAAACCGCTGTCACCAATGCGATAAAAGATCTATGCCTCAAATGTGGAAGAAGCAGACCACTCTGGTAGCTGTAAGTTTAACACTGTTTATTCATAGGCACACACCCAGGCCTCCGTGGTTTGTAATCAATACTATGTCTCTCAGCAATAAAGGTTTATGTCAATCAGACTGTCACAATTCAGTCTTCATTCAAGCCAACCCAGTGCTGGCTCGCTGATACCTCTGGTCTAATCTCTAGCTTGACACCGACTGCGCACCGGTGGACGTCACCGGTGACGTCACATCCCACGGCCGACCATGGTACCAGCAGCCCACCACCCAGTGGAGCTGTTGGAAATCCCCCCACCCCATAGTAGTTACAATATGTATATATATTTCACCAGTCCCAAATTTGCATAAAATTTCAAAGAGTTTGGGACATTATTTTAGGTTGAAGGGATTAAAAATTGTCTCGGCATCGTGTCAACCCTTAAATCAATATAGGTTGATGTATCTCAACAGTAAATAATTGTTATATAGATAGATACGAATTTCAACTGTAACTATATATGTCATCAGACCACTGTTTGTATATAGTACAATATAATTCCAAAGAGTGTGGTACATCATTATAGGTTGAAGGGATTCAAAATAGTGTAGGCAATGGACCTAGGTTCAATACTACTGAATAGTAATTTTAAAGGATCAGTTATCGATCTAGCATTCTATATACAAGAGGATATTTCAATCCTTAAGTTGATATAGATTGATGTATTTAAACAGTATATAATTGTTATATAGATAGATATGAATTTCAACAGTAACTATATATATGTCAACAGTCCACTTTTTGTATATAGTACCATATCATATTTTAAAAAGTTGGACATCCATGTAGGTTTAAGGGAAGGCGTGATATTAATGCCAAAACCCGTGCCTCTGAAGATGAATATTATGATAATAAATTAAATGACCTCTCTGGTAACCCGACCAAATTCTGGCGCGAGCTGGCCTTACTTTTGGGTAAATCAGGTCTAAACAAACCTGAAATTGTACTTACACATTTAGACCCTGGTGAAGATCTCATAGGAAAAGCTGTCCCGTCTTATATAAATGAATTCTTCACTAACATTGGGTCAAAGCTATTTTTCTCGCCCCAGTGACCTACCCCGTGTCTCCAATGTAAACACGCCTCTTTCATGCAACTATGATATAACCCCCACCACTGAAGTGCCATACTCCAGAGTACTACAACTCGTGAAGGCTATAGAGGTACATAAGTCAAGTGGGCTAGATCATATAAGTGCGGCAGTGCTCAAGGATGCCCTACTTGTATTGGCACCCCAGCTTACCAACCTTATAAACCATGGCCTCCACACAATTGGTTTCCCACATCATTGGGCCTGTGCGAAAGTAGTACCCCTTCCGAAAACAGGGGACCTCTCCAACATAGGCGACTGGAGACCCATCTCACGTCTACCTGCTCCCAGCAAGATCATGGAGCGCATTATATATGAACGGATATATAACTCTCTTGAATCTAGAAATATCTTAAGTAAACATCGGTATGGCTTTCGTGCGTCCAGGGCAACAAATGATGCAGTTTTCAAATTCATTAATGATGTCTATAGTACGCAAGATAAAGGTGAATATTTGCTAGCATGTTTCCTGGACGTACGGAAGGCTTTTGATAGCATACATCACTTGGAACTAATCCCTAGAATGAAAATGCTAGATTTACCCCCTCTATATACTGACTGGCTATATTCTTATCTGCGTGCTAGGAGCCAGCGAGTTACATGTAAAGGTAGCACCTCTACTGTACTCCCATTCTCTTATTGCATCCCCCAAGGATCTATCCTTGGTCCCCTGCTCTTTATTTGCTCTGTAAATAGGTTGCCCGATGTACTTGTAAATAGTAAAATAATAATGAATGCTGACGATGTGGTGTTTTATACCACATCAGCAAACCTTCATATGGCTGGAGGCATGCTACAACAAGATGCCACAAGTGCTTATAATTTGTTCTGCAGTAGTGGTCTCTGTGTACATACTGGCAAAACTAAGATTGAATATATCAATCCCCTATACAGCGCCCTGTACCACCCAAAATTGTGATGGGTAGCACTGTCCTGGACTGCTGTTTGAGTTACGAATACCTAAGCATTATTTTAGATGACAATATAACCCTGAAAACTACTATTAATAAGAACGTCAGTAGTGCCTCTAATAGATCTATGCTATATGCTCAGCAACATGAGGCGCCGCATGTCCCTACGAATTGCTGTACTGATATACAAACAAACTATAATGCCTGTATTAGAATATTGTGGTTACCTGTTTAATGGAGTAATTGAAACACAGCATTAAAGGCTAAAATTGATGCAAAATCGATGCCTTTGTGTAAGCCTAAATGTACAAAAACGCTATCACATTGTTGACTTGCATAAAGAAGCACAAATTGACTAAGTGTCCGTTATGATATGCAACTACTTCTCCTCATTCATAAATACCTGTATGATGGGAGCCATTACCCTTCTGAACTTGGAATAAAATTCCAAAAACCGGCAGCCTGTGGACACATTACTAGATCTACTAACACTGGCTTGCTGGAATATCCACCTTCTAAAACTATCGGCTATAGAAAAAGCCCATTATAGTGTAGCACTTTGGAATACCCTTAACAACTTGTGCCGTCTATTGACAGACCGTAACGCATTCAAGGCCAAGACAAAGCTCACCGTGGTGCAACTATTTCTGGCCAAGCAATTGTCTTAACTGGCACCCTATGTCAGATACTTGTATCAGTATGTATTCATTGTCTAATGTCTTTGCTCATCTGAGGTTCTCAATTCTATAAATATGCAAGCACACAAATTGCTGTAAAATAACACTCTTTACAAAGCACTGCCGTCATTGATTGTAGAATATAAAGTAAATTATCCTGTGATCCCTCTTGAGTCAATACTGAATGAGCTGTAGTCTTATGTAGTACTATTTGTTGCCTGAACGTGACACTTAACTGTACCACATGATTGATTACCCTGTTTTGTATAAAACACAAGCATATCACTACAAGGGAAATCCAAGCTGTTTCATTGAAACTGAGAACATACATGATTTCGTACTGCATTAATTTCATTTTGGGACCTCTGATCCATTGAACTGTATCATATTTTTGAACATCACCCTGTGAATAAAAATACGTTATAAACTCAAAAGATCTCGGTTTCTATATAAATGTTTATATTTCAGCTCTTAAGCCTAGATAGATTGAAATATTCCAGTAAATAATTGCGGAATAGACAGATATGCAGTTCAACAGTGTATGTGTATATATATATTTCAACAGTCTGAAATTTGCATATAGTTCTCTATAATTTCAGAGGGTGTTTGACATAAAGAATTGTGGGAAATCATTGTAGATTGAAGAGATTCAAAATGGTTTAGGCAATTTTTTTGGTATGAGAAAGTATAAATATACTATCCCATTTATTTATACTGTAAGGAAAAGAACTTATACAGCTCGATGAGTATTCCTTCACAGTCAACTGAATGCAAGTTTGAATAGTTTCACATCTTATAGAATGTATAATACGATTGTTATACGACGCAACCTATAAATTACATATTTAACACATCTAATAACCAGTTATTGTAATAACATCATATCATAAATAAAGTGTATCATAAGTCAACATACTTATATTCAATCTACTATACCTCAATATTCGAGACCCAATCTCTAATAATGTAGGGTGAGATAGTATGGGGCGGGCACCCCGTGTACCGGTAAACTCTTAGCTTATTATCACAATTATAACATTTCTTTTTACTTACATTAAGTACTTTAAAGTAGCATAATTCATAGACTAGCTACCATTATCACAGTATGTATTGCAATATTAAATTTCATTGCTTCAATTACAGTTCTGGAGTTTATTATACTTAGGAAAACAGACATAGTATCACAGTAATCTTTCTGGTAGTTTACATAGGGGGGTGAGGGGAGGGTGGGCGTTGACTAGAACATATAATTTGTGCTTCCCAACCACTTTTTCCTATTTAGTTTAAACTCCTCATAGTCTTCAATGGCTCTGACTTCTACACTAAGGCTGTTCCATATCATGGCGCCTCTATAAAGCACACTTTTTTAACATGTTTCATTTTTGGTTTTACAGTAGTAAATAACAAGGCATCGTGAGCTCGAGTTCTGACATTTCTATCATACACAATTTCCACATTTTCCTTTTGCTTAAACGTAAAATTACATAGATGCATTATTCTAGGCGGATGTAGTTTGGATATTTTGGCCTCTTGGTGTGTAATAATGGTTGGGTACATATAGTCCAAACCGAGACATTTCCTCAGGGATTTATTTTGGACAATTTGCAATTTATTCAGGGTTGCTTTATTTGCCACATCGTATAGTATATCTCCATAGTCTGCATGGGGGAGGACCATCGTTTTATAAATATTAAGCATTGTAACATTATCCAGTACTTCTCTCAACCTAGCAGTCATATAGGATTTGTATACTATTTTCTTAAACGCTATTTCTGCTTGCATATTAAAATTTAGTACCTGGTCTAGCATAATACCCAGATATTTCACACTGAGATAGCGTTCGATTTGGGTACCTGCTAGCATCAATCTATGATTTACAATTTCCTTTAGTTTACTTCTAAGGCCAAAAATAATATAATTTGTTTTCTTAGTATTTAACGTTAACTTATTTTTTCTAAACCAGGTGTTGAGCACTGCCAGGTCCTCCTCCATCAGGGTTGTTAGTTGCGCAAGATTATTACCGGTAATGGTGACCACTGTGTTGTCAGCATATAAATAAGAATCACATTTTTTGAGCACATTTTTTAGGTCATTTATACAGACCAAGAACAGGGTAGGGCTTAACATACTCCCTTGGGGCACTCCACACAGAACATTACCCTCTTGTGAATTTTTCCCATTTGCAAAAGTTCTTTGTTTTCTATTTGTAAGGTAATTTTCAATCCATTTTAATAAATTTCCTCCCACCCCTAATTTTCACAATTTTTCTATTAATATTAAGTGATTTAGGGTATCAAAAGCTTTTTTTAGATTGATTAGTCTAGATAGTGTATAGTTCCTATTGTTAAGCCCCTTATAAATTTGGTCTGTGAAATATACTACTGTTTCTGTTGTGGAGTGCCCCTGTCTCAACCCGCCCTGGTTTTTATCAAGTAAATTGTTCGACTCCAGATATGTCATCAGCCTCTTATTTACCACCTTTTCGAGCAGCTTGCCTAAAACAGGGAGCAGTGTTACTGGTCTGAGATTAGCCACGTCAGTCTTGTCGCCTTCTTTCTGAAGGGGGATGACAGTGCCTAATTTCCAGGCTTGTGGAACAATAGCGTCACTCAATGAAGCATTAAACAAGTCTACAATTGTATCTGGTATAGCCATCAAGCAATCCTTCAATGCCTTAGCGGAGACTCCATCAATGCTTGATGACTTGCCAATGTCAATGCCCTTAACCAGCACTATTACCTCTTCACTATCTGTCATAATATTACCAATCCCTTCAGGTAACGTTTCACCATCATACGACCAAACTTCATCTTAGTCCCTCGCTAGATTTGGACCTATATTTATAAAGTAATCATTTATGAAGTCTGGTGTCTCCTTGAAAGATACTGGCAAATCATTAATTTTGTCTCGTGAATTTAGGTTTGGATTTGATTTCTCCCCCCTCAAAAAACTATTGATGATTTTCCAAAATTTTTTGCTATCATTTTTATTTTCTTCCAAAGTGTCCCGAATAAATTTTGATTTGGCTTTCTTTAGGGCTTTATTTGTTGAATTTCTCAAACGCTTGGCTATGTCCCAATCCTCCCTTTTTTTTGTCCTTTTGGCTTTGATTAACGCGATATCTTTATCATGTATCAATTCTGGATGGTGATCCGTAACCCAAGGTGCACGCGCCTTATTGACTTTGAATTTCTTTATCGGACACATTTTATCAAGTTCATTTGACAGTAACTTAATGATAAATTCCCAATGAGCATTAATGCAGTTACAGTCATCATAAGGTCCCCAATCAGCATTTTGTATACATCTCTTAAACAACTCTGCATCATATTTCCTATATGTACGACCCTCAAATTGAATACGTTCATGTGTATAATATTGATCAATAAATGACAAGCCCACCAAAATATTATCGCTTATATTCCAATTTCTTGTAACTGGTTCATACTTTTTCATGGTATTTGTTATCACCCAATCAATACATGTTGCTGATTCATCAGTGCTTCTAGTAGGTACCGAGATTACCTGTTTCATACCCAACAAATTTATACATATCTTCATTAGTTTAGTAGAAACCTTCGTTACATTTAGGTGGTCCAAATTAAAGTCACCCATAATTACTACATCCTTATGCCTTAGTTTGGCAATTGACAATTTTGCATTAAATGACTCAATAAAGGCAGCCTTGTTACCGTCGGGTGCCCTGTACAGATTTATGACAACAACATTTTTTTTGCCATTTCTCACAATTTCTGTCCATAACATTTCAATGTCGTTAGAACTAACATTTAAATGCTTATAATTTTCCATCGAATAGGAAAAATCATTTCTGACGTATATACCGACCCCGCCTCCCCCCTTTTCACTCCCATCAGGTTTAGTCCAAGACCTGTCCAATCTTTCAAAATTATAGCCCGTAATGTTAATAGTGTGCGTCGGGTTGAACTCCTCCAGCCATGTTTATGATATGCCCAATACGACATCCTGTACTTTACTCATATGAATCCTAAGCGTCTCAATTTTTGATTTGAGGCTTCTTGTATTTAAATGACTTAGAGTAAATATATTTTTGCTACATTTTACAAAGTTATTATCAACAGCAGCGATAGAAACATAGTGTGCCCTAGGTTATCCAACCCATACAGACATGATATACATACAGTCAATTTTAGTAGGTATGGGTAACTAGTACCAACTACTTGGAGATTTCTCCCCATTGAGGAAATAGTGACTCCTTAATTACCAACGCATTAAAGAAGGTACCATATCGTCCTCCTTAGTTTCACTGGTGAATCATACATTTATACATGTTTTTCATGAGTACATTTTAGTTTAACGCTAAACAACCAAAGCAGAACATAAAGAGGTTAAACTATATCTGATAGTGAGTCGAGTACCGGTAAGACCATTTCAATACGTTTGGGCGCCGGGTTGGCGCGCTGTCATCACCTGGTGTAAGTTTTACAAACTAATATCCCCACAACTTGCCAACTCTCAAGAAGTCGGATTACAGGCTTGGTACATCATATAAGGGGCATGATATCATAGTGTCCAAGGTGAGGTTTTACAATGGTAATGATTTTAAACTAACAACTTAGTCTAGAAAAATTTACTTATGTGACATACACATACACATTGATAACGGGGTTGTGTTACTTATAGTGCTTTCATCTTTTCCCTTAATTTCATCAGAATTTCACTCATTTTATTCTCCTTTACACTCTTGGGGTTTATCTTGTCTACATTTGCTATTGTATGCCCACAGCCCCACCCTTTTCCATTTGTACCTTCGTATATGGTACCCACAGTGGCTATTAGCATGTCACCAAGTCTGTTTGATTGCATGAACTTCATCTCCACTGCGTCAGCTATAAGTTCATATTTCTTGGTGTGAGCGTCTGCTTTGTTGATCTTGATACCGTGGGACTGTTTTTTCGCCTCGTAGCCGTCTGTACTGACCAGAATTTTCTCTGCCGACTCTTTATCCTCGTTATACCTTGCGAACATGAACCAGAATAGCTGCTCCGATGAGTGCCATGTTATGTCTTCGTATACAATCTCACAGGGGAACATGTTACTAAGGTAGGCGTGGTGAGACTGGTATGCTGTGCCGTGGTCAAATTCAATAACCTTTGCCTCCACCAACGATATGCCTTCAGGTAAGTCTTTAGTGTCTCTGTAGTAGTAGGCTTTACCTTTTGAATCCTCCAGTTTATTGCCTTTCAACTTAAGGTCTGTGTGGTTATACGTAGCCAGAGCTGCCAGGCAGCTTAGGTCCTTCCTCTACTCCTGCTGTTCAGGTGTTAGATCGTCATAAATGTCTTTCCATTTGTTGAGGTGCTTCATTTGATTCACTTTTTGAAACAGCTTGATCTTGTCTTCCATCTCTCTAAATTTAATTAGAATGTTTCTGGGTGTAGTGGCGGCTGGTCTTGTTTTACCAATCCTAAAGGCGCTTTCCAAACAAATTTTTGTACCCGCTGCCACTGCGCCCGTGTCCACCATAAGATCATGTAGGATTTTTCTAGGTGTCTCACCACCCGCCTCCGGGTACCCTTCAATGATGATATTTTTCCTTTTTCTGCCTTCATCTATTTGCCTTAGCCTGACTGAGTCTTTCGCCCATCTGTGTTTGAGCCTCATGTTTTTTACCATAAGTTGTTTACGTTCTGAGGCCCCTGTCGTGATCTCGGCTTCAGCAGTGTCAAGCCGTTCTGACAGTGCTTGGATTTCGTCGGTGACAGTAGACATGTGGCTCTCAACTTTCTCTATGTGAGTGTTCGTAACCCCAGCATTATTAGTAATGGTGGTGTCTAGAATGTCAAATTTTTCTACCATCTTCAGGTTGGACTCAGTCATCTCTTGCATTGATTTCAATAACATCGCCGACAAATCCTCTCCAATGTTTACTTTTGGCTTACCCTGTGGTATAGGAGTCACTGCGCCACTCTCTTTTAACAGCGACTGTGTCTTGACGCGGGCGCTGCTGCGTGCTGGCGCTGATCCACCTCTCCGAGAATCGTTCGAC
This sequence comes from Harmothoe impar, assembly GCA_947462335.1. Lineage (NCBI taxonomy): Eukaryota > Metazoa > Annelida > Polychaeta > Phyllodocida > Polynoidae > Harmothoe > Harmothoe impar. The sequence continues at coordinate 76,070,381 of OX381710.1, read as the reverse complement.
ATGAGACAATTAGTACCAGTATTCTACAAAAAAATACCCCCTGTATGTACCCAAACCCTTTATAAAGGTTTCTGCCTGTTGTCGATATGTTGTTCAATTGAGAAGTCTCTGAATTTGGCAATATTTCCCTCCTCCTGTTACGCTAGCATTCGGTGTCGGCCATGTTGATTCTCTCTCAATGGACCTCAATTAACTAGTACTGACTACTTCATTTAAAGGATCAGTGATCAATCTAGATTTCTATGAACGTGTATATAATATTATTTCAACCCTTAAGTCGGTATAGATTATCATATTTCAAAATCAAATAATTGCTATATAGATATATGCATTTCAACAGGAGGTATATTTCAACAGTTAGCAATTTGTATATAGTTCTATGTAATTTTCAAAGAATATTAGACATCATTCAGCAAGTTCAAGGGATTCATTGTGGTCTAGGCAGTTAAATTGGTATATCTTTTTCATTCTTTATTACCCTTGCATTTGAATTCCACACATATTTAACTCTCTCTGTATATGTGAGTTAGAGTACTACATGTACATGTTCAAATACTGTATGAGCCTATATGAAATTGGATTCCCATACATCTAAAATGTGCACATGAAAAAGGCCTATAGCAAATAGTCGTTACATGGATTTGAAATTCATCTGTATTAATTAAGAGATCTTTGATAAATAAGGGTAAAATTGCCAAAGTTGTGTTTTATACATTTCTTTTGGCCTGTATATCAATGACTAAATAAACATTGAGGAGAAAGTCATTGGAGGTAGCATATAACCTAATATTTACGCTATACAATGAGTTTTCAAAAAGATTCTATTCACAATCCTTCATGTTATGACCCCAACATGAGGTGTGATGTGGTTATTAGTACAACATCCATTGAAATCCCATTTCCTCTGACAACAAAACCTAACAGACCATGAATGGCATGCAATGCACCTAGACTGAGGGGTGCTATACTCTAGGCCAACCCTGTGTCTGTGATACACAGGTAAGCTGTTCCCATCTATTGTAGTCTGCTTCAAAACACTTATCTTGTCTTGCTGCAGCTCTATGATACCTATTTGAGTAGCCTTATGACAATGATATGGAATCTTAGGAATGATATACCCTCTACAATTTGGAAATTAGTCTTAATTTAAAATCTAATCTCTGAAATGTCTTTGATTGTAGGATATTTTCTTTTTCTTTACATTACCAGATGCCAATGGTATACAGGATGAAAGGGATAACTAAGGTATGTCTGATAAACTCTTTTTTTTTTTTTTTTTCGGAAAAACTTGATTTAGCTTGTAGCAGGTAAGTGGAGGGAGAACCCAAATTATATGTCAATTCTCTCAGTTATCATAAAAAATACACATGACGTATTTCAGATGTCCACCTGTATGACCAAAACAACAGGTGTATCATTGTACCAAAAGGTTTGTTAACACAGGCAGCATATAGTGCCAGTGTTGGGCTCTTGGTTTGAAGTTCTCCGAATATCATGTCCCGTCAAGATAGATGGATCCTTATGATATTTTCAGACACTACCCTGTGTGGTTTTAAACCATAGATTCAAAGAAAACCCCAAAAGAATACCAAAATGATATAACCACCTAGGGTGAAGCCTCGGAATTTTTGTTGATATCATCCTATTCATTGCTGTTAAAACCTAAACTTGTAGTTAAAAGGTAAAAGTGAAATAAAGCACCATACTCCTTTGTTATCATGATGCATAAATACTGTATCTGTGACCAATTTACCAGTCCTGCTTTTGTACATCATACTAACGCTACAATATCAAGTGATTGCATTATTGCACAAAGGATTATTTTTGAAATTGGTGCTTCTGTTTTTTTCAGAGGTACATTATCTTTACTAGCATCATTTTAACCCTCCTTTGGGTCCTTGGCGAAAGGGGAAATGGTATGTTGATCATTCACAGAGTTTCAATGTCAGCCACTGGATCATAAGCAAACTATAATACTTATTAATATATTAAACTGTAATTTACACATGCCACTGAACGTCTCAGGTATATCTTTAAAAAGCTCAATATCCACATTGGTCATATGATTTGCTCATGGCCAAGGTGGCTACCCTATTTAAGCTGAGATTGGGATATCATTTAGGTCAAACAATTTTGGCATTTAGTGCCATCTTGGAAAAATGCGGCTTTAGAATTGATCCAGTTCTCAGTGTTGCCAAAAGCTCTCTTTGAACTTTAATGATTGTGGATCTTGCAGAAACCATATTATTTCCCCACAAGTCATATAGTAGTAATGCTGGTATAGAATATATGTGTCATATATGTAGGAGGTGTATTTCCTGATAATTGTGAAAATGCAAATAGACAGTGCTACCTTTATAATAACATATAAAGATTTTGAATTGTGCTGAAAACACTAGATTATACTTAACTTAACAGAGTCTAACACAGGCTATTACCACAAGCAAAGGCCAGTGTGTCATTCAGACAACACTGACTGCATATTCAAAATAAGGGAGTCATCATATCTTACAAATTAGGGTAGCAGGATGGAAATATAAATGTCCCTCTTGAAGTATTTTGCCCTCTTCTGAAAATATATCACCCCAAAACAGGCATCCTAATTTGAAACCAAGTTGGCTTAGCCCAAGTTGGCTTAGTCTGAAGCATGCTCACCAAAATGCATAGAAGCATGATGGTCTTTGATTAGTTTGCTCCATTAAAATCATGTTGGTGTGTCCTAACTAGATATCATATGCACTTGTATTACATTCTTTCTAGAATCAGAGACTTCCGATGTTGCCTCATATCAACAAAAACCAATAATTAGATGCTTACCATTAAACTCAACAAAATCAATACAACCCATGGGAAAAAGGCTAGATGTGCTACAACAAGCCTGTAAAAGAAACTTTACAGGCAGAAGATCCATCTCTTATGATACAATGTTTGTCGATGACAAACACAAGGTCATGTGGTGTTACATACCCAAAGTAGCCAGCACAGCACTGAAGATGAAAATAGCCAATCTCTCTGGGCAATATGTTCCTGACAACACGTTACTAACTGTTAAACGCTTAGAAAAGTAAGTATATCTCCGCTCGAAGTGATTCCAATAGCTTCAACTTGGGGGAAAGTCATGAGAAAGCCCTTATCAAAAGATGTAAGTTGTCTATGGATTTCTTTTCTCAAAAGGTGTGAGTGTGCTGAATTAAAATTTTGTTGGGGTGACGGATAATTGAGGGTCGTGGGCCTAGGTCTAGATTAGTCTAGTAAGTTTAACCCATCTGGTGTGATGCTGCAGAGTCAGTGCATCCACCGTCTTTCCTTCACATTTAGTTCCGCGATCCCAGCGGGGGATCTTGGGGGGCTTTTTATGAAGCTCAGAACTGTGACTGTGAATTAAAATTTAGAAATTTGATTGATTTCTTATCAAATATAATTCATAGAGGTAAAGGGTGACAACTTTTAACATCCAAAGTTGGGACGTCGACTGAAATCTCTAAAGCTTTCAGGGATATCTGCCCAGTTACTTTGGCTGTAAACCTGTGTGTACATTAGCTCCAGTCTAAAAACAGCATATGCATGTATGTTACCAGTATACGGCATAAACTCCCCAGTTATGTTGTTTCGGCTATTTCTGGCCCTTTTCAGGCTTATACCCCTACAGAATAACCAGTTTTGCACCAATTTATTCAAATTGTTGGTATATGTGAAAAAACATCCTAATAATTCGGGAAATCTCTATTTTTTGTGTATTGGCCCGATATTATCTGTTTGCTGGCCCTCCAAATGCCAAAAAAAACACTAAAAACGTCAAAAACGCTAAAAATGACATGTTTTACATGTCTCCCATGTGTACTGAGGCAGTAACAGCTTATTCCTAATATCATTTTCTATTCGGTCTATGGTATAGTCAATTGATTCACAAGGATTTCACTAGATATGTTCCGCATTTTTTTCTCCACAGTCATTTAAATGTGTTTTGTCAGGAAAATGTTCAAATGTTATTTCAGGTTGATACCTCTATATAGTAAATAAAGAAGATCCACACAGTCTCTATTGTATCCCAGATTGTGAGGTAACTCTTGTGTCTTCTGCTGGAAAAAAGAAATTTTGAAAAATATCCAATAATCTTGCCTCTAGGAGCATATGTCTATAGGGATACATATTTTCCGTCACGGAGTCGTCACCCGGAGTCACCAACCACCCTGATGAAAATTTAAACCTTCATAGAATTGTTAATCCCCAATATATTTAAGTTATCTCTGGTTTTCCTGTGTCCTACCCACTCCTTCTAATGTTCTAATGCAAAAATCCACCATTTTTATGCTCATTTATACAAGAAATTATTTCCGTCACAGAGTCACCCGGGTGACTCCGTGACGTAAAATAGGTTAATAGGGGTACTTTGGTCTTACCAGATATCATGATGCTTCATATTTCTTAAAGGACACATGATCAGGACACTGTAGAGTGAATTTAACCAATAATGGGACCGTTTGAGGAAACTAGGGTAAACTTGAGAGTATGTAGTTAAAATGTTAATATTTCTGATGAATGTTCAAAATTCATCGGGCTGTATCTCAAAAACTATTACTCAGAGGATATCCATTCTTGGTATGCTTCAAGATATATGTTGTCCCAGCTTGTAAACAAAATTATTAGTTGCTGTGATGTATTTAAAACATAATGTTCATGATCATGGATTTGTCGTCACGGAGTCACCTAAAAAAGGACCATTAACTTCACGAGGCTATAAAAACTGAATCGCTAGGGTTAGAAATGTATCAAAATGTGTTCCAAGGAGCCAAGATATATACCTTTCAATATACTAAACTTGTTGAAACATATTAAGAACTTTCCGATTTGTCCTTCCTCTATCCTAAAACAACATAAGTCAGGATTTGAGCCATACAGGTACCTATGTATGTAACTCAATATGCAAAATATACCTGCATTGTGTAGAATGCTACACTCTAAACTACACACCTGTCTGGTATGAAGAAAACATAATTTACACAAACTGTATTCATAATTGATTACAGCATTTAAAAAGCAAGATCTAAGTTAGCCTGCAACATAGGTATCGCATAGCATAGCAACAGTTCATATGTCATAACTACAAAACATACATATGTATGTTTGTGCTTTAACCAACTTGACCATGACAACATTTTTATCTTTTAGATTTGGAATCAAAACTCTTTCTACATACAATTCCAATGAGAGACGAGAAAGACTAAACAACTATTACAAATTCATATTTGTTCGCCACCCACTTCTTCGTGTGCTATCAGCTTTCAAGGACAAATTCCTACGCAAAATATACATGCAAAATACCATCAACAAGCAACTAAAGATTCTCCATGGAAAGGCTAATAAAATGAATCAGAAAGAAGGCCAATTCAATGAATTTCTCTGGTTGATCACAAAAAGTGGCATGAGAGTAGATCCACATTGGACAAGCTATGAGAAGCGATGTACACCATGTATAATTAATTATGACTTTATAGGTAAACTTGAAACCTTTGACAAAGATCTACTTTATATCTTAAGGACAGTATTTCATGCATCAGAGGAATTGGAAGTTAATCTTCACGCTTTCGGCACAGGCCATGCAACTAATGCAACTATAGATGAGGCAAGACAACACATATCTAATTTGACTCATGTTGAAAAACGTGCCTTGTATGATCATTGCTCTCGTGATGCACAACTGTTTGGGTACAGTTTAGAGGACATTCTGAGGTGAATCATAATCAGGTTATTTGCAACTTTTAAAGCTACTAAAGTCAGAATGGGGACTTTTTCTGTCCAAAATCACTCATCTCTATTTAATATAGTTGCATACTCACATGTTTGATATTAAATAAGCATGAACGTAGTGATGTGAAGTTCATTACATCCATCAATGTTATATTCTTTGTAATTACCTTCCACTAATCTTATTCTATACTATATCTTCCATTGAGTACACTGCCAAATAATGGACAAATTGGATGACAGTAGAATTATATGATTTATATGACTTCATGTACAAGTGGGTTTTTGTTGCATAATCTGTATTCTGTGCCTGTCCCTCTCTTTTCGCAGTGAGGGGCAGTAACATGTTCCCCCATGTACAAGAGCTTTGATGGTGTGAAATATTTTAAAGTGCTATAACTTTTAACAATAAATCCAAGGATTCTTAGTTCTAAATGTGTACTTGCATATATTTTTTCATGTAAGATAGCAGTTGTTAAAAAGAAAGATGCAGATCAAAATACCAGTTTCCAAATCAAATGCATTTAATTCCAAAATGCTGGGTACATTGCAAATTGACCAAGATGTGGATGATTGTCTTTGGAAAACTTTGCAGAATGAAATGAGATATAAATATTTAGTTAATCTCATCTTTGCAATCTCCAGATTAGAGCATGGTTACATTTCGCGTGAGTTAGTACCGGCACACAAAATGCTTTCCCTTATTGACAATTGGCAATTGATTCTCTATAGGAACTATTCTCTCAAATTGGCATTTGACTCTATTCATTATTATTACAACAATAAGATTGTGGTAAAGAGCAAAATCTAAAAAGACTACATTGATTATGTGGTTAGAATAGCATACACATATATGATTCAAAACTTCAGAGTGTATAAAGTTTCATTTTCAACATACCTTCGGTAACGCATAAATCAAGTATTTTGGGATATACTACTCTTAAAAACACAGCTAAATTCTTACTGATGAATAGCACACATTATTTGACTGAAATGCGTGCCACGACAGAACACTATCCAGAAGTCTACCTACCTTTGAACCACACCAACTGCATAGAATTTTTATACCTAGATCTACATTTCGGGGAAATAAAGAAACGATGTGTGTTCAGATATAATGCTGACACTGTCCCAGAGTTCAGGCACATAAGAATTAATGACACTAGGCACATTTCAATTACAAATGAAAATGTGGGGGGCCATAGAGTGTTCTACAAAGTATATCACAAATGTTATACTTGCTCCAATGACCATTCTAGACTTCTCATGTTCATGCAATCTAAGAACAAATTTGTATGTTTTAAACTTTAACAATATCATGTACTATTTTGACACAAATTTCACTATAAACACTGGGGTGAATTTGCCATGATTTCTTAAAATCGACATTGATTTTCAAAATGTTAAAGGGGGAGACTTAATCGATCTGGAAGTTCCAGATGTACGTGATCTTCATATCAACTTCTCACGACAAATCCAGCTCTTGGATCTTGAGAGAAACTACGTTTCTGATATTGTCAAGAAAGCTGAGCGTCAGGTTCAGCCGGACAAGAAATATCGTTTGGATACGAGTTTTGGGATTTACATTCTGTAAAGGCCAGGTAAAAGCGTGTCAAATGTCAAAGGTAATGCTCTAGATTCACACCAATTTACCAGGCCTTTACATTGGTTGATATTTACATTGATTTAACCCTTGTGTAATTTCAGAGAAAAAATGGTGTAAATTCGTGAAAATCTAGTTGTAAATCTCTGCATTAAACCCTTGTGTAATTTCAGAGTAAACATTAACGTAAATTTGTGTAAGTCTAGTTGTAAATCAATGTACAGATTATGATCAAAATTTACACCACTTTACCTAGGATTTACATTGATATTTACATGCATTTACCCAGTCTATAAGTTACTCTCGGCCTCTCTCTACCTGTCCCTGGGCTTCCCACGGCCTCTCCTCACCTCTACACGGCCTCCCCTCACCTGTCCCCACCTCCCCTCACCTCTACACGGCCTCTATTCACCTATACACGGCCTCCCAGCACCTGAACAAGGCCTCTCCTCACCTTTAAGTTGCATAATCACCAAGCGTATCCCACTCACAATTCTAGTACTGTTCTAGTCTACTATATTGTGAAGTGGTAAGAATGCCATCAGTTGGTATTTACATGCATTTACTTCTGTAATTTACACCCCTATGATAATAAGCGCCATGAAGGCTGGGTTTTGGCTCTGCCTAGACAAGCCTGACGCCACTGAGGGATGGGGAAAGGGTATGGGGTAGCAATGTAAGTACAATGCTACACGCCCCCCGATCAAACCCTGCATGTGTCTGTGTCCCCAGGAGCCCGTCCCCGTCCTCCAGGAGGCTGTCCCCGGCTCCCAGGAGCCTGTCCCCAGCCCCCCAGGAGGCTCTCCCCAGCCCCTTGTATGCCCATAAACGTCCCCAAACGATGTTCCAATTGATGAAATGAATAAAATGTTCCATTTATGGTGATATATTCCTTCCCTAAAAGTGATGTATCCCAAGGGGTTTACAATGATTATTATTTTTCAAGGTGAGGTGTGATACATGCACACTGCCAACAATAGTGATCCCCCCCCCCGACACCCACCCTCCTCCATGTCTATTGTATGTGGGCTTTCTCAGTCAGACCCTGAGCCACCAGCCTCAGTCTGTGTGTGTGGGGGGGGGGGGGGGGGGGGAGGTTTAAACAGTGTGACCAGTACACCACCAGACAGCAGAGAGACCACATGTATGTGTTGCTACGGACATACATGTACATATTGCTCAGGTATGTAATATCCCTTGATTATAAAATACATATTGAATTAATTATAAATAAAATTATATTTGGAAATAACTATCTACAGTATAGGTACACTTAAAACCACAGAAGAACAATACCATGTATGCCGTATGTGATGTACCAGTAAATAATGTATACTTCATGTATTGATTGATAATTTTTATAATGTCATTTTCTACTTGTCACAGAAGCAAACAGCGTCCAGGACCTGGTCCCTGCCTCCAGCACCCAGCCCCTGCCTTAAGAGTGTGGCCCTGCCTCTAGAATCCGGCCCCTAACGCCCAGGACCCAGCCCCTACCGGCCCCTGCTTCTAGGAGCCTGTCCCCGGCCCCCAGGAGCCTGTCCCCGGCCTGTCCCCGGCCCCCAGGAGCCCGTCCCCGTCCTCCAGGAGGCTGTCCCCGGCCCCCAGGAGCCCGTCCCCGTCCTCCAGGAGGCTGTCCCCGGCCCCCAGGAGCCTGTCCCCAGCCCCCCAGGAGGCTCTCCCCAGCCCCTTGTATGCCCATAAACGTCCCCAAACGATGTTCCAATTGATGAAATGAATAAAATGTTCCATTTATGGTGATATATTCCTTCCCTAAAAGTGATGTATCCCAAGGGGTTTACAATGATTATTATTTTTCAATTTACCTGGGGGGCGACACAATGTGTAAGGATCAAATCACTCATATTTATAGGGCTTTGTGTAAGGTGTAAGCATCAAAATTAATCACATTTACAGGGCTTTATGCGAGCTGTAAAAATCGAAATTACTGACATTTACAGGGCTTTATGCAAGGTGTAAAAATCGAAATTACTTACATTTACAGGGCTTTGTATAAGGTGTTAAGATCGAAATTACTCACATTTACAGGGCTTTATGCAAGGTGTGAAGATCGAAATTACTTACATTTACAGGGCTTTGTGTAAAGTGTAAAGATCGAAATTACTTATATTTACAGGTCTTTGTGTAAAGTGTAAATACAGCCATTACGAGCTTTGATTAAGGTAGTAAAACCAAGCAAAGATCGATTTTGATCAGCTTTACATTTGAGGTAAATTTTATTGTAAATGTGTGTAATGGTCTGTAATTATCTGTAAAATCGGCCTTTACACCAAATGTAAATTCAATGTAAATGGCAAAGTTTGTGCAGTGCATCCTATAATTGGGCTGCGCATGTTTTATATGATTATGGCCCAGTTTCTATCAGTTTAGTTTTTAGTATTGTGTCTTTGAGCATATCCCTATATTTGCTTTCCTGGATCCATGGTTTGTTCATAATCCTCATTCGATTCAAGTCAGCCTTAGGGTTGAATGTGACCCTCACCCAGTGGAAATAGGAAGATTTCCATGACCTTGACTTGTTCCTTAGAAATCTGTCATGGGCGAACACTGCCACAGACAGTGATTTTCCTGATGCATTTAACACATCCAATGGTGACACATCTATGACCACCTATTTGGCCATAGGCTTCTGTGTGGTTTTAACAATATTGGTTTTGGCATCCGTGTACAACATCTATAAATGTCCTTATAAGTGCAGGACGACCCGGTACCATATCATGGGACCTGCCGACACAAATATTCAAGTATGAAGAGGATGTGTTTGCTTTCCAAGAAGGACAGGTATTACACAACATCTCTGCCATCACCATGCCGAATCCACCCTCTGTAATTGCCAAACGATGTTCCAATTGATGAAATGAATAAAATGTTCCATTTATGGTGATATATTCCTTCCCTAAAAGTGAAGCTGGACAAAAAGGATAGTGGACGCTATCTTCAAATGAACTGTCAATCATTTACCCTTGTGGTTATTTACAATTTGTGCTGCTTTGTTGTGTATTCACATACTTATTTCTGAGGACTGCATGCAGGGGCAGATGACTGGGTATAGACTTGTGGCGCCTTTTCCTTACTTCGTTCTGCCACTGTGTGTTGGGTATGTCTTGACTTCGCCCTGAGATCTGCTTATTTATCTTGTACCAACATGCAATAAACAACCAGTCACCAAACAGTATCTTATGCCTCCCTCGTTACTTGTGTCAAGAATTTATGTGCAGAATAATTACGCCAGTTAACAGGAATTATTTGGCTATAAATCCACCACCACACAAACAGTGCAAGTCTATTGACTAATCCCCACCAGTGGTCACTGAACTGGACCTCACCTGTAGGGTCACACCTGGAGAGAGCCTGCAGGCAGCAGAGCTCTGGGGCTTCACTCACTGACCGGCAGCCCACCTGGAATGAGCTCCCACCTGCACTTATTATATGCGTACATATTGACTTCATAAGGACTTGCACTATATATTTTTTTCTTTTTCTTGTTTATTGCCTTTGTCAAGGCCTGAGATCTGCTTATTTATCTCATACCAACATGCAATAAACAAACAGTCACCAAACAGTAGCTTATGCCTCCCTTATTACTTGTGTATCAAGAATTTATCTGTATGAATAACCAAATCAACATTCAGGAGAAAAGCATTAAAGGTAGCATATAACCTTATATTTACATTATGAAATGAGTTTTCAAAAGTATTCTATTCACAATCCTTTATGTTATGGCCAAAACATAAAGTGTAATGTGGTTATTAGTACATCATCCATTGAAATCACATATCCTCTGACAATAAAACCTAACAGACCATGAATGGTATGCAATGCATCTAGACTGAGGGGTGCTATACTCTAGGCCAACCCCGTGTCTGTGATACACAGGTAAGCTGTTCCCATCTATTGTAGTCTGCTTCAAAACACTTATCTTGTCTAACTGCAGCTCTGTGATACCTAGATAAGTATCCTATTTTTGATACTGTGTTGCAGGAGGTGATGTTATCTATTTGAGAGTTATCTGTCTCAAGGTACCCACAAGATCTCACTATCCAGCCACCTTCCAGTATTTTATTTCAAATGTATATGCTCGGAACACATGTTGTGAGAGACTGCACACAAATAGACCGTTATCAAGGTGAGTAAAGGAAGCAGTGGAAATATAAAAAAGTAGTGAATGTTAATGTGCAAGGAACTGTGCACATTAAATGTTTAATGGCACTTTATTGTGCCAGGGTAATGACCTGTCAGTTGATTGTACACACAGGCCTAGCATTGGTGTCTTAAACACACAGCCATAACACTAAGCCTAAAAGGGGCTACAGAGTAGATGCCATCATACTTGTCATGTCTAAGGTATTGTGTGATTGTAATTAACAGCAACATATTATATGTAATGATAGATGTAGTGTCCTTCTCAACAATCAAAGTGTTTAAAGGTGTCACCATACAAATTTATGCCTTTGTGAAAACATTATTATTAATCGACGTTTCATAGGTCCTTAAGTTGATTATAATCGTACCAATCCCCTCTAATATCAACCCAAGGAATTCAATGGTTCTATTGGTTTGTTGCTAAGATAGCTGGTTGCCTAGCAACAGCTATTCTTATTGTTTATCTGCCTAGCAACACACATTTCCTTGGTCTCGAGGTTGATTATAATCATACCTACGCCCCCCTAAAATGGACCCAAGAAATTCAATGGTTCAACTGGTTTGTTGCTGAGACAGCTGGTTGCCTAGTAACAGCTATTTCTATTGTTTATCTGCCTAGCAACACACATTTCCAAGCTCCTGAGGTTATTTATGATCATACCTTCCTTCCCTAAAATGGACCCAAGGAATTCAATGGTTCTTTTAGTTTAATGCCAATACCGCTGGTTGCCTAGCAAGAGCTATTCTCATTGTTTATTTGCCTAGCAACACACATTTCTATGCTTCTGAGGTTGATTATAGTCTGTGCTTCTCTTGAGAGCCCTGGATTTTTTCAAGCCATTATCTTTTCTCTGTGGAGGTATGATAGCGTTAAGAGTGCCATTGGTCCCTATATCATTTTTAATGCACTGAGAAGATACTTTTTCTATTTGTTTAGGACAAATTGAAAATGGAAAGGGAGGCTAGGAGTGGAAGAAAGCTGCAGTGCCTCCTCTTTATCTGGACATTTATATCATGGATGTGGTTCAGCATCACTGTGCTCCCGGCATGGAAGGCTTCTCAGCAGAACTATTATCAATATCTTCGTTTCAAACCAGATTCAAAAATACAGAGCTTGGAAGGGCGCAAGATTCTACTCAAAGAATTAGACAGGTTTACAAAAGTACTGGAAACTGTTCACATATCAGTCATGGGTGGATTAAAGTCTAATGATACTCCTCAGACTCTTGATGCAACATCAAAAGATTACTTCACAAAAGTCAACAAATTCAGAAATATACAAGTAGTAATATTTAACATGACAAAGTCTGTAGTATCAGCCATTCTAAATAGTAAGACCTATGCAGCACACAGCAATGACTGTAAACGGTTCATAAAATTAGGTTATTCAGAAGAGATATCTAGAATGATGTACAAGCTGCCTTGTTTGAATGGATCAGAGTCCATCTATACATATCCTAGTATCAAAGATATCAAACACTATGACTATCAGAGAGGTTTATACTCCACCAAAGAGCTTATTTCTACCCCAGACCTACCAGATGAGGTCAGTGTTGGGTATCTACAAGTGGTTAAGGATGCGACACTTCTACTACGAGGAGACTACATTACAGCAGGAACATTTGTATCAATCCTTCGCTGCATGCCTTGGGACGGGAAGAACGAAGCACCTAGAAAAAAACTTCGGACCTATGAAAAAGTATACAGTATTGGCCTAATGGGCGGTGTAAACTTTTATCATTTTACAGTGGAGAGTTTGCCCCGGCTTGTCCTGTCACTGCCATTTTTGCTCAAACACAAAGATATCAAAGTCCACATTAATGAGATGGGTCGCTTTCAGACCTCATTATTGGGGAGTCTAGGGATTGCTCCAAACCGTATAATTGCTGGAGATGTTCATGCTACAACAGCCTATGTTTATGGTGGAACTATATGTGGGAAACCACACATCATTCCTAATAAGATAGAGACTGTTCTCCTCAGGGCAGTGTTAGGCACAGAACACATCAGGGATACTATTGTATTGATTAAAAGATCAAAAATAAGATGGTTTGGCAATCATGACAGTATCCTTAAAATGCTAGAGTCAGTTGCACAGTTGTACAACCTAAGGGTTGAGGTCTTCAGAGATAACCCTGTCCCTGGTTTTGAGGCATCCAGGACATTGTTTAACAGAGCTGCAGCAATAGTTGCCCCTCATGGTGCCGGATTGACCAACATGATATTCAGTCAGCCAGGTACTTGCATTATTGAGGGTGTTTGTTGGGCGAAAACACCATGGCACAGAATCATCCACTGCTTCCGGTATCTGTCACAGATTCTTGGTCATCGTTACCATGGTGTAGTACCTGATGATGACAAGAACTGTATGCAAATGGAAGCTACTGAATTGGCACCCCATGTCCACCAGTGTCTGAACAATCTCTTAAATGGACGCGACAAGCCAATGATATGAGCTTTCCAATGTTGTTATGGAAATAACTTAATTAGAGTGTTGTACCTATGTCTGACACCAAAAAAGTGCACTCTGTCATTCAGAGAGCTTATTCCAGTGGTAGCTGCTATAGCATCCAGATGCCCTGTACAAGCTGTAGTATATTGGTTGTATAGATATCAAACTTGTTATCATAACCAGGTGGAGAACTACCCTGTGTTCAAATATAGACTGCTCAAACACCCGGACCTGTTTAAACACAACGCTTAGAAGCTGTAGCCACCCATATGCCATGGGTTTGCTATATGATTTATATTATTTCATTTGCGAAAATCGTATTGGGTATATAGATTGGGGGTGGTTATTTTCTTAAAATGAAGTCAGGAATGCGGTCTGCAGCCTAAAATATGTTACTGGTCATGAGAAACAAGAAACTGGCCTTTGTATTGGATTTTGAATACTCCTACCCCCCTTACTCCCCCTCTGAAGAAAAAAAATCAGAAAATAATCAATGACTTCAAGAAAAAGATTCCCAGATGATATGCATCCATTAAAATTCACTTTGAGGTCAAATATAGAAATAGAATGCAGTAAAATGAGCTAGTTCCAGAAAGATTGAAGATGGCCGCCTTTGGCAAAAAAATAATTTTTCAATGTAAATCTCTCTTTATTTAGTCTCCCACAACTAAAATCCCTGCACTAAAGCACTTTGATATGGGATGTAATGACAGACTGCACCAAAGTCGGCTATTCTGAAGTTTATGAAAATCCATGATGGCGGCCATTGGGGGAAAACATTGTTTTTCAATGTAATGTCTTTGCATGGGCAGCGTTTTGACATTCCTTCATGGTCTACTTCTATACAAGAAACCTTTATGATTAGGCTATTAAGATATACTGCACTCAAGTGGCAGGGTGCTAATACTGGGGGGGGGGGGGGGAGCTTAGACCAATTTTTTTGCCGCAACCAACTTAAAAGATGCTATCCATCATGAGAAACATGAATCTGGCCTTCGTTTTTCAATTTGAGATTCCTAACCCCCCCCCCCCCCGTACGCCCCCTCCAAAGATAAAAAGTATTTAATTATTTAATTAAATACCATTTTTAATTATTTCTGAAAAATCTGTGCATAAAACCTGTATCTAACCAGTTGTGGCTGATGTATAAAAATAGTCAGCATGAAATTGAACCATTTTTAGTCATATGCAGAATCCAATATGGCCGCCAACTGTTAAAAATGACCCATTTTCCCCCTTTTTTGGAACAAAACCTCTACAAAACCATCTTGCAGTGATGTCCAAATGTAGTCAGAAGGAAAGTGACCTCATTTTAGATATTTGAAGAATCCAAGATGACCGCCAAGTTTTAAAAAATACATATTTTTGTTTTTTTTAAAAACTATTTTTGCATTAAACCTGTATACAACCACTTTGTGTTAATGTATAACAATAGTCAGCATGACAGTGAACTATGTTTACTTATCTCATTATTCCAAGATGGCCGCCAAATTGAAAAATACACATTTTTTAAAAACCTTTAGATAAAAAATTCCTGGACAAAATCACTTTTTGGGGGACATAAAAAAATAGTCAGCATGGAAGTGAACTATTCTCAGACATGAAAAAATCCCAGATGGCTGCCCTGTTAGAAAAAGATCAGTTTTTTATATGCTTTCAGGTAAAATGTTAAATATCATATATCTTCCGTGAACTTGATTATTGCTAAGTACGATTTAATATGGAAGTTATCGCTATGCTGAATGGTTAGCCATCCTTGTAAATGTATTATGGATATATTTTCATGGCAAAATAAAAATATAACACATGATCGATCGCCACTTTTTGCGGTTGCCGTTATAATCAGAACTTGTGGGAAGAACCAGAGGAGTCAACAATGAATCCTCCTTAATTTGGCCATGTAAGCAGTAAATTATTGCAAATTATAGCAAAGAATAATATGTTTTCTTTAAGTTGTCAGCATTTTAGGCAGGAGAAACAATGAAAAGTGCTGGAAAAATGGACTTCAACCGAGACGAGTCAGTAAAGTTGCTGACTCGCCTGGAAATTAGTGCAACTTCAGCAAGGAAAAGTATTGTAATCTGTTAAACTACTGTTGAAGGATTAGTGCAAAAAAGTGAGCAGAAATGACTTAATTTGATTGATTTGATGATCATCACCGATGATCGCTCTCACAATATATATCAAATTTTATCCGTAATGTGATCTTTATCTCATATTTTTAATATTTATTATCTAAAGCTAACATGAGCATTTGATATCAACAAATAGCAACACATTTTCTCTTTACATTGGTACCACACTGATTTCATCTGCTGCTGATATGTGCAAACTAACCAAGAATACAAAGAGGACTGGCTGTTCTAGGTTAATGTACACATTGATATGATGCCTTATTTTAGTGCTCTATTATGGATATTCTGTGTCCGTAAATTTTTAACTTTGAAAATTCACTACAAATTGGAAAATATAGATATTTTGACAAGTTAAAAAGTAAAATGAAGCCTTTGATGTGCTCTCTCTAAGGCAGTATAATCCTCAAATCAATTTTTCCGACATGTGACTGGTTAGGTGAAAACACATCACATCCTGTAATTCCCTCAGGATATAGTTTCTAATGTTTTACATCAAGAAACAATATTTTGAACATATGATCCCCTGCATATCTATCATATGGTCCCGTGCACATAGAAATAATCTAAATATATAAATGGCGTACTCAATGTCAATGTGGTGCAATTATAGCTTTCAGCATGCCTATTAAACGTGTAAAATTGAAAATTACAGGCATTTGATTAAGGTGTAAATACAGCCATTACAAGCGTTGATCTGGGCGTAAAGCTTATGCAAAGAGCCATCATGCTCAGTTTTACTTTTGAGGGAAAATCTGTTGTAAATGTCTGTAATATTCTGTAATGGTCTGTAAAATCGCCCTTTGCATCCAATGTAAATCTGTTGTAAAAGCCAAAACTTGTGCAGTGGTAATAATGGGTTCTTTTTTTAGATGCTGGCCACAACCAGATTGCAATGCTGGACCCTCTCACCAGAGTCTGGCAATGCTGGACACTGTGGAAACTCCCTTCCAGTCTCTGTATGTCATCCATTAAAATTTAAGTATATGCACCGACCACCATACTGTAGTGTAGCTTACGATCAATTTGGCAGTGAAAGTGTTCCTTAAGGTTGCCATTTGCTTTCTCCTCCTCCCAGCCTTGGTTTACACCATACAACACATAATCATCAGCAATGAGAACATGATAGTCCATATTAGCGAGCGGACGTAGGTTCTTAAAGTCAGCCATGAAGAATTTATATCTATGTGATCCATCTATTACTATCAGATCACATTTTATTCCTGGATTGTTCTTTGTGAAAGCTGGAATGGTCTCCCGAGAGTCTCCCCATATAACATTGAGTCTACCAGGGAATAAATTGTCGATGAACTCATGCATTGCTTTGTTGTATTTCTCAGCCCCTAAGGTGAATGAGTAAACATGGGCCTTTGTGTTGCCAGTCAACCACATGTAAGAACTGTGTCCAGCATTGAACCCAGTTTCACATATTGTGTTGATGAAACTGTTATTAGCGATGGTTTGAAAGAACAGACTCTGGGTTGGTTTCTCTCCACTGTTCCCCAATATAAATGGAGCATACTTGTAAGCTTCTTTGTTTAGCATCTCCATAGATTGATTGATTTTCAAAAGTCTAGCAGGTCTATCTTTATTGTTTATGTACATATTGTCACAGTTTGTTAAATGTGTGTGGTCAAATCCGAACACTGTTTTCTCATCAGGGACAGGTTTTGTGAATTTACATTTTCCATATTTCCTGTACCCAATTGCCACCATTAAGATCAAGATGAGCAGAATCAGAGCTTGCTGAAACCTTGCTACTGGGCCCATTATCTCTGTGGTATCTGCAATTTAGTTAAATTATGATTATTAGAGTTATAGTGCAGTTTAGAATGATTAATGTTTAAAATGATTCATAATTTTGATGTCCTTCTCTACAGTTATCAACATTGAGGTAAGGATGGTGACAGAAGTGGAAAAATATTTCTTGAACAAGAAAGCTCACCAATTGCCTACATGAAGTTTTTTCTAATACTGTTCTAGTCAAATAGGGGCAACAACATTTGGACGCCGTAAGACACAGGGTCAGGGAGAGGCAAGATTGCTGGTCATATATGTATACATGTAATGTATTGGGTGAGATGTTACTGTTGTATGTTCTCACTGGCAATTCAGTCTGTTGCAAGGACACTTATTTAGGGAATTATGTACTAGCCTCATAAAGCCATGCATGTCGACTTAACTGCAGTTGAAAACTGTTTTAAAGGTGCTCTCAGTTCATGTTTACCAAATAACTACTGCATATTATGCAATATCTCCCAGAAATTCTCATTCTTTGGACATCTGTGGTAGTCCCAGCAAAAGAAAATTCTCAAATATCATGTCTAGGTACCTCAAAACTTAAAAGAGCAGAATGAAGAATATTGTGAATATCAAAACTAAAATATGGCTCCAAATAAGGCGCCTGGGTGAGAGGATTTCAGAAATGTTCAATTTATCTCTTTATCATCTATAGTTCCTGAGCTATATGCATGTTTGCATATTATACTAGACACATCTGTGGTAGTCCTAGCAAAAAGAATTTCTCAAATATTGTGTCTAGGTACCTCAAAACTGAACATTTCCAAAGGGCCCATGGGGGGGGGGGCTGAAAAAAATGTGTGCGCACCTCTGTTAACACCAATGAGTTCAGTTCATGTTTACTAAATAACTACTGCATATTATGCAATATTTCCCTAAAATTCTCATTCTCTGGACAACTGTGGTTGTCCCAGCAAAAGAAAATTCTCAAATATCATGTCTAGGTATCTCAAAACTTAAAAGAGCAGAATGAAGAATATTGTGAAAATCGAAACTAAAATATGGCTCCAAATGATGCGCCTCGGTGAGAGGATTTCAGAAATGTTTAATTTATCTCTCTATCATCTATAGTTCCTGAGCTATGTGCATGTTTGCATATTATACTAGACACATCTGTCGTAGTCCCAGCAAAAAGAATTCCTCAAATATTGTGTCTAGCCAAGCTAACAAAAAAACATCATTTTACGGCAGAATAACGTTTTAAATTTTACATTAGGTTATGTTATACTAAAGAGCCTTAGAAAAACGTTGACATATAACGTTATATAACGTTATTAAAGGGTGTATAACGTTAGTTGTTTACTGGGAGGTACCTCAAAATTGAACATTTCAAAAGGGCCCATGGGGGGGCGGAAAAAATTTGCACACGCCCCTATTAACACCAACGAGTTCAGTTCATGTTTACTAAATAACTACTGCATATTATGCAATATCAAAATGTCTGTTATAATTACAGGGACATTAAGGACCTCACCTACACTTCAGGGTCTCTCCAACACGCCTAGGGGCTCCACACCACGCCTAGGGCCTCCAGACCACACCTAAGGCCTCCACACCACGTCTAGGGGCTCCCCAACAGGTCTAGGGGCTCCCCAACACGCATACTAGCCCTCAAAATATGGACTTTATGAGAGGGAACTTCAGATATATATCGAAATTCCACTGCACATTTAGAAAGTCTTGGAACTCTGCCATTTGTCAATCTATATCCATGCAAATTCAATGCTGTCCTGTTAATTATTAATAAAATCTATTTCCATTATAACACAAGGAATTGCTTTGTTGTCATTTGTAACCTCTATGTTATCAAGTAAACAAACCCATTTCCTTACTAACTTAGAAATAAATTCCAAACACACCTTCAAATGCCTAATGCGTTTCCTGCATCAATATTAAATACAGTATCTTCTCAAACAAGTGAGGGCTGGCAAACAGATGTAATCAGTTTGCACTTCTTTTATCCCTCGAACCATGTATTTTTTATCAAAGGAGCCCTGCCCCCCCCCCTGGGTTAACAATCTACTATTGGTGAGCAGAGCATGCAAATTTTATCCCACTCCGGGTCGAACCATGTACATTTTTTCAAAAGTCCTTATCCCCCCCGGGTTAACAATCTACTAATAGCGAAGAAACCAGTGGTTGCTGTTTTTATCTCTCCCATGGTTGGACCATTTACTTTTATCGTAGGAATCTCCCCCCCCCCACCAGGCGGGAGGTTAGCCATGATTCTTAGTACTGCCATTAAAACACTGATAAATATAGACCTAAAATTCATATGAAAATCTATTCCCAGGTTATTTCCTCAATTTTTTGACTTTAGGGGGGCTGTTTCGAATATTCAACACCTGTCCTGACTGAGCGTCCAATATGACTAAAAGTAACACATTACCTTGGAGGGTTCGGCCCTAATTGTCAATACTGCTACTTTGAACAGCTTTGTAGAGCTAAATAATTGAGATATAGCTGAAAGAGAGAAAAGAGCTCCAGGAATGACCCTTAGATTAATCCCCAAAAATCATAGCTAATAAAAATGTTCTTATTCCGTACCATAATGCTGTTCTAAGAAAAAAGAATGTTTTTGTTCCATTTCCTCTCCATGGCTTCTGAAACTAATTTGATAGAAATATTGAATATGAACAATTTGGTGTATAATCTGTATAGTCTCCACATATCTGTTTCACATAATGCATGCATATGTGTTTATTTGAACCAACCTGTCGAGAGCCCTTAATACACAGAGTACTTGAATACTTACCCGATAATGAATGGATATGGGGGCACGAGTGTTGTGTATTGATCCATACACAACCCAAGTGACCCCATATCCATTCAATATTATGTTTATTATACGATTATTTGGTTCACATGTCATTATTTACCTTATATGGGTCCTAATTTAGCCATTTTGAAGGACTGTACGACAAATATCATGCACACGGGCAGCGCCATGTTGTTTTGAACAAAAGCCTCGTTCTGATATGGAGGGACTGAGGGAGCATACATTATTTAGATTGAATCAAAGTACTTTGCCGTCTAAGCTATAAAGAAGGTTGCAAGAGAAGTTGGGAAACTCAACAAGGATATTTATTTGTAAATGCATAATGTACAATGAGAACAATCATTATATGAAATAACATAGTCAAATATATATTTTCTTTGTTATGCATACAATGAACACATTTTAACAGATTTCAGTGGTATGCATATTACACATCATAATGCATCACTTATAATGGACGTTCACTGTACATTTATTGAATGTCACATTGTTAAAAATGGCACATTCCTGTGCATTTTTTCAACCATAACTACTATAGATACAGCAGATTGTGGTGTGAGAAATATTCCCACCAGCTAGAGTTTTTCTCAAGGATCTACAGACATTATTAGGAGTCTTTGAGTAGGACTCAAAGCTGGCCTCCGATTTGTGCCCAGTCACAGACTTGATATCTCTTGAGGGTACCCATTTTTCACGTAGTGTGGTAACACAAGTGGCTCGTACACAGTGATTGGTGTAAATTTTACTCAATTTTGCATTTTTTGAGATTGTTGGCATGAATTTACCTATGGTATTCTCCCCAACAGCAGACCTGGTATACCATACCGTCCTCATTTTCCATCCATTAGCTTTAGGGGTTTGGAAAAAGGCAGGGTTTGATGTAGTCAGCTTATTTAGATAGAGCTTTAAAGTACTCCACTCCCTCACTATCATTTCTGAACACAAAATCTTTCTGTTTCAACTCATATAAGCCTTCACGAGCACAACGACCAAAATGCAATGACACTTCATAGTACACCTTATGCTACAATGATTTTGGGTCAATATAAGATAATGTGCTACTGCTGTACATCAATTCTTTATCAGCCTTACTGATAGGCGTATAACTAGTAGACGTATCAAGCCCAGCAGCCTTGTTTTGCTTAATATGCCCTTTTAACACATCATTTGCCGAGGTAAAAGCAGAATCCACATAATAAGTCACATTAAATGGAGGTTCAATAAGGTATCTCTGGATTGCTGCCCTGATGCACACAAGGGAATGTTTCTGATATTCCTGACCCTCTTTGGTACGGACTTCTGCATAAAAGCGCTTGAGGAGTTGACAAATAGCTTCCTTTCCATACAATTCGAAGTCCTCAGGTTCATTCACTTCTATGAGCCATTCTGGAAAAATAGATAAAAATTTGGAAAAATTAATATGAAAAAAATAATATGAAAAAAATTAATTATAATATAAAATACACAACAATTAGCAGGTTAATCAATATTGCCATACTGTAACATTGAGTCTAAACATCTAATTGAAATAATAACCACTCCCTAGGGAAAAAAATTGCATATTCATGTTACCGCACATGGTCAGTGGCGCATCCCTGCACTATGTATAAGAAAGTGAGCACGCTGTCAAAGTTGTTTACATTTTGGAAATTAATTAATTATGAAATAAATAAATACCTCTGAAGATTTTTATTCCCCACGCAGTCTGACGGTGTGTTTTGTTAGCCTTGGCTCCCATTTCCATGGCTGTAAGGTCTTCTTTTTGGGCAGTAGCAAACCTTTTCTGAGTCCTCTTGCTCAGACCAGGTTTACCCGGTATGGCCGGCAATGGCACATCCTCGAAATCTTCGCCCATATCCTTAGGAGCGCCAGGGCTTTCTGTAGGAGGACCCCCAAAACGTTCTGATGTGGGGAGTAAAAATAGCCCCCCAAATGCCAGTGCTTTCTGTTGGAGGGCTACCAAAACGTATCATGTGTAATGAATTTTTCAAGTTTTTGGCTGCCAAACGGTAATGATGCGTATTAGAGGATTCATTTCTCTCTATTTTCAATATAATTTTGCCAGCTGAATACACATGAGCCCTCACAGGTCTTTGTAGTTGTACAGGCAAAACGTTTTAAAACGTTTTGGTAATTACTTTCCTAATCAAAGATTATTTTAAATAAAACGTTTTAAAACGTTTAAGCTGTTGCTGCATCCTGACATGGGTCCTATGCCAAAACATCTTAAAACGTTTTGGTAGAGATTTCACCATAATGGTATAATGCCAAAACGTACTATTGTGTTCTTAGGGAAGAATTTGATTTAAAAAAACGTTCTGAAACGATTTGGCTGCTGCTGCATTATTACAGTGCTCCAAGACCAAAACGTACCAGAGTGTTTTGAATTAGAGATATGGTTAAAGCTAAACGTATTAAAACGTTTTGCAAAAGAGGAAGATGTGTATACTATTTCTAGCTATTTGTGATTAATCAGTTAGCCAAACAATTTTGCTACATGTATTGATAATTAACAGCCGTGCTTGATAATGATATATTTATACAAGCATTTCCTTTATCTAACTGCCGTTTCCAATATGAAACAAACGGTTAGACCTTTCATTTGTCACAATTCTTTTACAAATTCAGTTGCCAGAATGTGATAGGTACCTGAGGATGGCCATTGTTTGTGCCT
Organism: Harmothoe impar; assembly: GCA_947462335.1. Lineage (NCBI taxonomy): Eukaryota > Metazoa > Annelida > Polychaeta > Phyllodocida > Polynoidae > Harmothoe > Harmothoe impar. Next base: position 76,047,032 of record OX381710.1, on the reverse strand, counting down.
AATTATACAGAGCTGTGTAACCAATTAGGCTCACTACCACCACCAACACTTTTCCACTAGTATCTAAATTGTTCATATCGGACCACATAATTCCTTTCCAATTTAGTAATTCAAATAACGATAAATACAATTTGCCAGGAATGTTCATGTTGGCTCAATATTGTATGTATACAACACTAACTGGTTAAGCCATATCCCACAATAGTTATCACCCCTCCCGCTGGTGACGTCACTTCCCCCTTATTCTTCAAACACCTAATTTCGCACCTGTGTAGCCTGACCCCACAGGTTGGCCGGTGTTGTTTTGCCATAGCTTCTACAGTGTGTAGCTGTCGGCAATTTTAAGTGTGGTATGGTGTTCACAGCTATATTTGCTAATAGGTATGTGTGATTACCTCGGAAGGTGTCGGAACCTCTAACTAACATCTGTAGCATCGCCAGCCTTAGGGAGACCCAGGGCATTTTCCATGTATTGGAGAACTTACCTATTATAATATTAAAAATATGGGTGTTTACTCAACATAGGGTACACATAGCTACACTGAATCACTTTTCTACCTTATCCTTCTAAGTATTGGAATAACTAGGCTCAAGGAAGTATTTAGTTAGGTGCTATCATTCACTGTAACTTCAATTTTAAATCACATGCTAACAAACTGATACGTAGTCAGTTATATGGTTACTTTGATAGCTAGAATCTGTAAATTCCTGGATTATATCAAAGCCTCTTTAAGATTTAGATAAACAATTAGTGCCCTATATGAATTATGCTAGTTTCTTGTTAGATGTACAACCCTGCGCTTACGGGTCAAAAACAAATATTACAAAACAGGGTGCTTTGAGTAGCAGAAAATGTATGAGAAAAGCTCAGTTACTGATTTAAATACACAGGAAAAAGTAAAGGCGTCACTATGAATCTTTTATCATATTCAACTTATGTCTAGATGGTGTGGTTGAGGGATGTCATTGGAAAAGCTTTCTGAGTCAACTTTCCTCATTCAAATGTGTTGATGAACTAAACAATGTGTTCTAAAAACAGCAGTCTAGAGATTAGTCACCATAGCTGTGGGTAAAAAAAAATAAGCATAAGGCTGGGCACAAACCCTCTGAGATATAAGGTATGGCACTGCCTCCTACTACATATTGTGTGAGGCAGCTATAGCTCAGCCCTCTCAAAAAGGAGTTCCCAGGTAACAAGTGGAAGTTGGTTTAACGTTGGTTAAACGTCATTTGAAGAGTGGAAAAACCTGTATTTTGCATCTAGCCTACCTCCATTTCGTGGGCTCAAATCAACGTTGAATTAACGTTAAATCAACATAGATTTAATCCCCCATTCTAATGCAATAAGGCTCATTTCCTATCATGTTTTTATTATTTCATATTGTTTCTCCAAGCTTACACAGCTTATGTTTAAAGAATTATTCAATAAAGAGAACAAAGACCACTACTATTAAACGTATTGATTTATACAGACCCGTAAAGGGATTATTAGAATAGCCTTTATCTATCTTACAATAGTAAGGCTTATACAAGGCTCAAGAACCACACTCTACTGTTTGTTTGAACAAATCAGGGTAGCTGCCTTTTATAGGGGCTCACCAGGTCAGCTGGGTCTTTATCTGTCTGTCAATGTAACAAAGTGGGTGTGTACCATAACAGCCATTGTAACACAGGCTTTATATTACCATTTTAACTGATTATTTAGCATGGATATATCTATACACTAAATGCTGATGCAAAAGATGATATGAATATGAGAAACTATCGTTATAATAGCTTATTTCATACTAATATGTGGGGAAGCATCGAGCCTAGTTCGATCAGCAGCTAAACTGCCATCTGGTAGGTTAGCTTTGAATCACTAAAGAACGTTAAAACAATGTGTAAGGGAAGTGGTTAGCACCCCCTCCTGCACACCGAACTGACCCAGTAACGTACGGCACGGTCAGAATGTCAGACGGAGAAGTAGTTCAGTCGGTAGAGCAGCAGGTTAAGTGATCTGAGGGTCGGGGGTTTGAGTCCCGCTTTCTCCAGATGATTTTTCAGCGACCGTTGCAAACGTTTATTTAAATGGTTAAATCAATTCAAAGTTATCTGGAAAACATTTATCTTCTAACTGTATTCTAACATTGAACCAACGTTTTTCTAGATAGCATTTATCTCAAAACATTATTTCAACGTTGAAACAACGTCATTCAACTAACCTCAACCAGTTAACACTTCAGAGCTGGGCCACACTCTCCCACCAGTTAACCATTAGTGAACGTTGGTTAAGGTTCAGTTAAAGTTTCTTGTTACCTGGGTTCTCGTGGACACATTAACATGTCTTGTTATTGACCTCTCTTGGGCAATAATCTCACCTACTCAAGTATATACCTGTTGTCCTCCATCTATAGCCTGACAGAATTACACTGAGCCCTACCTGCATGCCACTCATGTATGCAAGTATCAATTTTGACTCCCCCTCTTCTGTTGACTCCAGGAACGGAGAGTCAAACTCACTTGACTCTCCTTCATTGGTTTTGCATGGTAGACAAACTGTGACTCTGACAGTCGGAGTTGTGGGACTCCTTTACTTTTCTGTGTGAAATTCAGAAAACCTTAGAAAACTTTACATATATAATGACCATGCAGGAGAGTCCATATTATAGGGGGTGTGGAAGTGGGATGATCTACCACCTAACATACAACAGATTGATAAATCTGTGTCGAACTGTAATCAATATGTGTTGTGCACTAATTCACAAGCTATGCAAAATGTGTAGAATGCAAGAAACCAATTTAATTTATTAATGTTTTAGAAAATGTGAATCACTTGTGCGTATACAATTCTTTATCATTTTACATAGTCTGCCATGTCATACAGGATTTATGATAATCCAATTACTATTTTCTATTTCTATCATCGAAGGTGTGCTCGACCAATTATTGCTGCCAAAGAAAATCTACTTTTATGTTGGCAATAAAAAAAACTGAAATTGAATTAATTGAATTGAACAATTTTAGCTGTTTTCAGCAAAGAAACCTTACTATATAACAGAGTGATTTTCAACTTGTCGGAGGGAGGGGGGGGTTAAAAAATGTTGATCCCTTGACAATATCATATTGCATGGTATTACATTATGTCACAAAGTACTAGATCACCTTTTAGTTATTTCTATAGGAAAACTGGAATTTATCAAAAAATAAGTGTCCCAGGCTTGTAAGGGGGGAATGAGGATTGACATGCCTATGGAAAGATAAATACATTATAACATGTAATAGCTTTCTTAAAGCCAACGGATAGCAGGTTGATATGAACTATGGTACTTGTTAGTCATATTGATCTTTCAGTGTTGATTTGAGCTGCTTTATTAGTTTGATGATGGAATCAATCTTATAAATGATATTAACCCTTACTGTTGTAATAAACCAGCGTTTGGGTAAAAGTACAACAGTGAGAGTTAATATCAATTATTAGATAACTGAAAGTGTGTCTAGTTCCCAAGTATCATGCCAAAATGCATAACAAGGGACAGAAACAGCCTTTTTCACTACTCTGAGCGGTGCAGATAACCCCTCTATCTTTTGGCATGATTGAGCCTTGTAGAGATCCAGCTGCCAAAACGCTCTAAAACGTTTTGCATGTTACCTCTAAACACTCTAATACGTTTTGGCATGATTAAGTCATGTAGAGATCCAGCTGCCAAAACGTTCTAAAACGTTTTGCATGTTACCTCTAAACACTCTAATACGTTTTGGCATGATTAAGCCATGTAGAGATCCAGCGGCCAAAACGTTTTTAAAGTGTGATGAAAAACTTTCAAAGGAAAAGGTCAACTCAGCATGGGATATCCAATGAGTGTTAAAACGTATTTAATTAAATTAGCAATTAACGAAATATTTAGCATAAAGCATGGTACAACATAGAAATTTAAGCTTACTAACAATGCTTGAAGTGTTTCTCTATGCAATGATCTTCTCAGTGATGAAATAAATTGTGTATGACATCATATCACATGTGCACGAAAATTACCTGTTTTGCCATGTGATGAAATAATTGATCAATTAGCACATTATGCAACCAATTAATGTTTATATACGTTTTAGTAAAATACTCCCCCTTCCTTTGCTATGAAGACTAGATTGAGACATTTTAAAATATCAAACCATTATATTCCTAAATCATTTATTCATGGAAATATTTACTATCAAAATGTAAAATAAATGCAGAAATCCTTGGCGTTTGGGACTACCTAACCTCCAAAATCCTGGCATCTGGAGGGCCCATTTTACCCCCCACATCAGTACGTTTTGGGGGTGCTCTGACAAAATGCACTGGCATCTAGAGGGCCATTTTTACTACACGCATCAGTACGTTTTGGTTGTGCTAAGGATATCAAGCTGGCTTGGACGGACACTTTTTCTACCATGCGTCACTATTTTCCCATCCGTCATTAACTGAATGGTATATGACAGAAATTGCTGCTCTTGCACACATATAATAAACACTAAGGTCCATATATTGTCATGGAGAACCTCCACATACTCGCCGCTCCGATGGGAAGCCATTTTGAAAGAATTGTGGAACTCTCAAGTGAAGAAGGTGCAAGGTGGAGAGAAGACCCGGGGAGCATTTATTATTTAAAAGGGAGTGATATACTTTGGCGCCCAAGAAATAAGATGCTAACACGCTATGGGAAATTCAACAAAATATGTTTTATTCTTAGTAAGGAACATAATAATGATAATTATCAACAATATTACATGTATAGCTGTAACACAGTCCTTTGCTTACAGCTGCGACTAAAACAGGGGTAGGGGATATGAAGGGGGTCCCCCTCCCCCAACCCCCCCCCCCCCCAGAAAAAAAAGAAAGAGACAAATCATTCCCACAAGAAGGCTACCTGAGCATATTTAGCTACTCCAATCATCAAACCTCTTATAATTCATCTATCATATACATGCATGGCTTTAGGGTAGGTTGACCCTAAGTCAAACTCATACCTTGAGTCAACCACTTTTGACATGAAATTACAAGTTTAGTATGCATCTGGTAACAATAAACTCCCCCTGATTTAAGGATTGAAGCGTTTCAAAATATATACTGCACATAGCATCTGCATCATCACTCTTTTTCATACTGTAAAATCAGTCAGAAGTACCTCGGTTTGACCTGTTTTAATAAACAGAGAATGAAAATCTTTCCATTGTTCATTCTCTTTGGTAGTTGATTTGAAGAATTTGTTCCTTTCATACACAGTGTCGATTGGTTTTGTGAGCTGGATAGATATCTAAATTACACAAATGATGACTTTATTGAGCCAAATTATACCCCCTAGAATTCTCTCACCCTGAATTTCTGTCTAAGATCTCTCCCCCTACCTTGTTAATACCTCCTCCTCCCAAAATACCCTCTTCTACTACAGGGTTAAGGATAGTAGGCCTACTTGTGTAGTGTATAGAGAGCAAGTATGAAATACAAAAAGAGGGGGGAAAGGGGGTGAGGGGGCAGAGCCCCAGATATATATTCAAAAGAACTCCATACTGCATGTCTATAATGTTATATTTAGTCCTCATTGCTCATACAAGTAATATTACTTGTATCGATAGCTCATAATGCAGTTGTATTCACCTGAGGTGAAGTAGGCTACTGACGTTGTCTTGATACTATTCAATAAATTGCTTTCTTCTCTATTGTTAGCTGTAACATATTGATATATGATTTATGTATTCATCCATTGATGAACATCAGAAAATTACTGGTTTATTGCACATATTTCTGGTGGTTGTAATAGGGCTGACTCTCGGTGCATTTTGGCTGACTTAGGGTAAAAGGGGGCAATTCTGAATACTCTGATAAATCATAGAATTAAATATTTCAAACTGATATATAGCATTGTAAGACATCATGAATGTCACTCTCCAGAGCAATAGCTAAATTTTGGTTCAATTCTGAAGGATGTGCACAAAAAACTCTAGGAGCAATTATAACTGAAAGGTAGCTCATAAAAAACATGGATCAGACAGGTTTAAAGTGCTGAACCTAACCTACCACATCACCACAAAATTGATAAGAGACACAAAGAGACCCTTATATTCTTGTGATTCTATGCATACAGTAAAACCTTGTTAAAAGTAACACTTTTTGGCAAGGTTAATTTGCTCACCTGGGAGGTGGAGAGGGAGGCGGAGAGTGACTGTGGGAGATGCAGGGCGTATGGACCCAGCCCTAGGTAGGGAAAATATCCCTGCCTGTGTGCTCGGCGCTAGCACATCTGTACCCAGCCTAGTGCCTCTGTGCCCAACTTTAGGTGGGGGTAGAAAAAAAGAGTTCTGCCTACAGGCAGACAGAACAATTAATTGTATTAGAAAAATACCCCATTCAAGGTCAAAAGGTGCTCCGTATAAATGATTTTCCTTGATAATTGTTCTTTCTAGCAGGGGTTTTACTATAGCAAAAGAGTAGTATAGTGTGAATCGGGATGGGACTATGACTAAGCTACTAGAATGGTCCAAAGGATAAGAGACCAATCACAGGCCTCCATTTGGTCACGTGACCGGAAGTGACCTACTTAATTGAACAATCAGAGGGCTCCCTTTAGGCAGGAAATTCAAAAGGGGTCACGTGACCGGAAGTGACCTACTTAAGGGTGAGAGGTCACGTGACCGGAAGTGACCTAGTTAAGGGTGACCTAGGAGTGACCTAGAATCGACCAATCTGGTGTTCTGATATCCATGAATATCAGTACGATTTCCACCAGGGATATGCATGAATATCAGCATGGGCATATCCAAGAACAAGCACGATGAAAGACGAAATCATATAATAAACTATGATAAACATTGATATCATGGTAAGTGGCATTTTTTCTACCACATGCATAGCTGAGACCATGAGTACATATGTATGTAAGTGGAAACACCTGACCCCATGGAAACACCTGACTTCTTACAAAAAGCCTCTTGTACAGTATAAAAATGGTATCCCTAAATCAAGTTACCAGGAAGGCGTCTCACCGTATCATACGGAGGGGCCGTATGTGTCTTTTTTGCGTTTCAGTTCATTTTTGCGTTTCAGCTCAACATGTCCGCATCTTACGGAAAAAGATAAGGCTGCCGTATGTACATACGGCCATAATTGCGTTTCTGTTCAACATATGGAGCAAGAAAAAAACGTATCTTTGGCGTATTTAGTACAAGATATACGGAGGGGTAGGGGGGGGGTGCTATGTTCAAAACAGGACATATACCCTGTTTTTTAGGGCCGTATGTCTCTTTTGTGCGCCGTATGTGGTATTTATGCTCCGTATGTTGGTACTGGATGTGGTGTACATGAGGAAGTGGTAGGGGTTGTGAGGAAGTGGTACGGGTCATGAGGAAGTGGTAGGGGTCGTGAGGAAGTGGTAGGGGTTGTGAGGAAATGGTAGGGGTCGTGAGGAAATGGTAGGGGTCGTGAGGAAGTGGTAGGGGTTGTGAGGAAATGGTAGGGGTCGTGAGGAAATGGTAGGGGTCGTGAGGAAGTGGTAGGGGTCGTGAGGAAATGGTAGGGGTCGTGAGGAAGTGGTAGGGGTCGTGACGAAGTGGTAGGGGTTGTGAGGAAATGCTAGGGGTCGTGAGGAAGTGGTAGGGGTCGTGACGAAGTGGTAGGGGTCGTGAGGAAATGGTAGGGGCCGTGAGGAGATGGTAGGGGCCGTGAGGAGATGGTAGGGGCCGTGAGGAGATGGTAGGGGCCGTGAGAAAATGGTAGGGGCCTTGAGGAGATGGTAGGAGCCACTACTACCATTTCGTCACCACTACAGCCAGCTCTGTACTCTGTTGTCTACCACCGTTTATACACAAGGAGTCTGTGGGCAAAGTTTCAGCTCTGTAGGGCCATTATTTACCGAGTTAGAGAAGAAAAGACATTTTTGGGTATAATTTCGTTGAAAATGATTTTTTTTAATTTATCTTTTTTTAATTATAAAGGTAGAAGTTGGACTTTACTTATCTATTCATTAAAACAATCATAGAGACATTTTTTTTACATATATATGTGCACTTTAAAAAGGGAGAAGGGAGGTGGGGGACTGTACTAGCTTACAGATAAATGGTTTAGATCCACATGACCTCCAACACAAGGCTTGCGATCTCCATTACCTCATATATATATGAGAGGAGTTGAGGCCAGCTTGACTTAGCCTCTAGGTGGCAGCACCAACACAGCCCGGAATATCCATCCACACAGGTGCAAAACCTCTTGAGTGCTAACATTTCAACTACTACAAAGTACAACATAGATACAAGCCATACGGGTAGCCAAGCATATATATATTCGCTCAGAAATCCTAACAGAAAGATGTATCAATAATCACAGCCCTAGATGGTGGTAGACAACAGAGTACAGAGCTGGCTGTAGTGGTGACGAAATGGTAGTAGTGGCTCCTACCATTTCCTCATGGCCCCTACCATTTTCTCACGGCCCCTACCATGGCCCTAGAATTATTTTAACGGGTAAATAAGTTCAGTCCAACTTCTACCTTCATGATAAAAAATAAAATAAAAAATTATATGGATTTTGGGAGAAATTACATTAAAAAGAGTCTTTTCTTCCATAACTCGGTAAATAATGGCCCTACAGAGCTGAAACTTTGCCCACAGACTCCTTGTGTTTAAACAGACAATAGCTATCAGAGTACAGAGGTGCCTTTCCCGACCTTTTCTATCTCTTCCCCGACCTATCCTGTCCCTTCCCAAACCTCTCCTGTCCCTCCCCTGTCTCTTCCCCTAACATACGGACCCTATATATACCCTCCCCAGCCTACCTCCGTATGTTGCTACACATTATGACGTCACAGAGGGAATTCCCTAGGGGTTCCCCGGAATGTAGACTGGTTTTTGCACATTTTTCCAAAAGAGACAGGTGACAATGTCCGTATGTTGAGAGGGCCGTATGTTGGGTGCCGCATGTTGTTATTTTCTACTAAAAGATACGGAGGGTATACGGAGCACCAACTGAAACAAAAAAAGTAGTTTAGATGTATTTTGTCCGCATCTTGTCCGCATCTTAAGGCCGTTCGTTGTTTTTTATATCAACATACGGTGAAACGCCTTCCTGAGATGTTGTTCAGTAATAAATACTTAGTTGACATATTGTCAATTATCCCACGACTCTGGCATTTTGCGTGCGGAAAGTGGATATTTGCAGTGCGGATATCTCAGGCTTAGGCACGCTCAGACCTCCCAGATTTTACTAATATGCAGTTAAGCACTATAGCCATTTTTGCATACAAAAATCTTCACTGTCCTCATTGAGATTAGAACCTGGGGTCATCCGCGTGAGACGCGGAGGTGCTACCCCAGCACCGTGATGGCCTCGGTGTAGTGAGTGGATAGTGGGTTATGAGAGATATTAAGCAATGGGTGTGGACCACCAAATGGCGACATGGCCATGTCTTATGATCGACAATCTACATGAGGCCTAGTGACATGCGACATGAGGCTCATGAAACATAGGGACAGGTGACATGGGTAATACTTAAAAAAAGTATGTATGGTCTACCAGGTGCAGCTCCCACCACGGGTTAGTAGGCTTACTGACCTAATAGGGCTGCAGCAGACCCTCCAAAAGAGCCATATTTCAGGAGTTTAATTTGAGGAATTACTAAAGCTATGGCATGTTTTTTTTATGCTCTCCAAGGCTTCTGGATGGAAAAAAATGATGTTGTGGGGATGAAAGATGGCCACCAAAATGTTATAAATCATTGAAAATGTCTTATCTTTGGTTGTAATCAACAACCAAGTGGCAGCCATCTTGAATTTTTAATGAGGTCGGCCACCGTAACATAAGAATTTCTTTTAGGAACGTGATTTCTAGTTCATATCAGCATGCAGAAGAAATTCATAGTTCAGGAAACATCATTTCTGATAATAAGGAGTTGAGAGTCAACACTTAGCATAATGCATGTGGCAGCCATTTTAAATGTCTAATGAGATTGGCCAAATAGTGAGAAAACAGCCAAAATTCTGACTTTCAGATTCCTACTCAAACTCACCATGCCTTCATCAAATTGGTCAGAAACCTTCATATGGGACCCAAAGAGACAATTTAAAGTCATATAGTTGTATTATATGGGTATGTGCCCCTCTGGGGAGGGGGTTAGGCCTTGGTAGAATACCAATAAATCAGCTATTTTGAAGGCAGTTGTTCCCACACAATCAAGTTCCTATCCTGCCATAAAACAGCAATGAGACTTAACCAGGCAGAGTAAACCCTTTTGGAGGGCCCTCTGTTTCTGTGAACTACCCCTAAGACCCATCCACCAACACCACCACTCCCTCAGCATGCATAAATTCCCATCATATACCCCCCCCCCCTTGACCTCCATATTGCACTGTAAGCAAAATGTCAGGATGTTTAAACATCAATAGACATTCAAATACACTTTGGCCTGTCCAGGGAGTAAGACAGTTGTGTGTTTAAAAGAGGGGTAGGGGATATGAAGGGGACTAAAACAGGGGTAGGGGATATGAAGGGTTTAGTATGCATCTGGTAACAATAAACTCCCCCTGATTTAAGAATTGAAGCGTTTCAAAATATATACTGCACATAGCATCTGCATCATCACTCTTTTTCATACTGTAAAATCAGTCAGAAGTACCTCGGATTGACCTGTTTTGATAAACAGAGAATGAATATCTTTCCACTGTTCATTCTCTTTGGTAGTTGATTTGAAGAATTTGTTCCTTTCATACACAGTGTCGATTGGTTTTGTGAGCTGGATAGATATCTAAATTACACAAATGATGACTTTATTGAGCCAAATTATACCCCCTAGAATACTCACCCTGAATTTCTGTCTAAGATCTCTCCCCCTACCTTGTTAATACCTCCTCCTCCCAAAATACCCTCTTCTACTACAGGGTTAAGGATATAATAGTAGGCCTACTTGTGTAGTGTATAGAGAGCAAGGATGAAATACAAAAATAGGGGGGAAAGGGGGTGAGGGGGCAGAGCCCCAGATATATTCAAAAGAACTCCATACTGCATGTCTATAATGTTATATTTAGTCCTCATTGCTCATACAAGTAATATTTACTTGTGTTGATAGCTCATAATGCAGTTGTATTCACCTGAGGTAAAGTAGGCTATTCAATAAATTGCTTTCTTCTCTATTGTTAGTTGTAACATATTGATATATGATTCATCCATTCATCCATTGATGAAAATCAGAAAATTACTGGTTTATGCCACATATTTCTGGTGGTTGTAATATGGCTGACTCAAGGTGCATTTTGGCTGACTTAGAGTGAAAGGGGGCAATTCTGAATACTCTGATAAATCATGGAATTAAATATTTCAAACTGATATATAGTATTGTAAGACATCATGAATGTTACTCTCCAGAGCAATAGCTAAATTTTGGTCCAATTCTGAAGGATGTGCACAAAAAACTCTAGGAGCAATTATAACTGAAAGGTAGCTCATAAAAAACATGGATCAGACAGGTTTAAAGTGCTGAACCTAACCTACCACATCACCACAAAATTGATAAGAGACACAAAGAGACCCTTATATTCTTGTGATTCTATGCATACAGTAAAACCTTGTTAAAAGTAACACTTTTTGGCAAGGTTAATTTGCTCACCTGGGAGGTGGAGAGGGAGGCGGAGAGTGACTGTGGGAGATGCAGGGCTTATGGACCCAGCCCTAGGTGGGGAAAATATCCCTGCCTGTGTGCTCGGCGCTAGCACATCTGTACCCAGCCTAGTGCCTCTGTGCCCAACTTTAGGTGGGGGTAGAAAAAAAGAGTTCTGCCTACAGGCAGACAGAACAATTAATTGTATTAGAAAAATACCCCATTCAAGGTCAAAAGGTGCTCCGTATAAATGATTTTCCTTGATAATTGTTCTTTCTACCAGGGTTTTTACTATAGAAAAGAGGAGTATAGTGTGAATCGGGATGGGACTATGACTAAGCTACTAGAATGGTCCAAAGGATAAGAGACCGATCACAGGCCTCCATTTGGTCACGTGACCGGAAGTGACCTACTTAATTGAACAATCAGAGGGCTCCCTTTAGGCAGGAAATTCAAAACGGGTCACGTGACCGGAAGTGACCTACTTAAGGGTGAGAGGTCACGTGACCGGAAGTGACCTAGTTAAGGGTGACCTAGGAGTGACCTAGAATCAACCAATCTGGTGGGGTGGGGGGGCCCTAAAGGGGGGGGGGCGAGAGAAAAATAAAGAAGAAGAAGAGCAATATACCAGAGGCCTTCGGCCTCAGGTATTTTCTCCTTTTCCCTCTCTCCCCTGCAAAGGGATCGACCAGAGAAGAGAGCTCGCTCGAAGAGTTTGGTTGCAAAAAAATAATGAAACTGCTTCAGAATTTGATTACGTTATCGAATGCAAACTGGTGATTGACTTCTTGTCGACCGCTATAGTTCCAACCAGATACACACTATTTCTTTATTAAAATGGCACAACAAGTAGATGTTTCATATATTATTTATTCATTTTAAGTCGATTTATTTATAAGTACATGTCTTCAACTGAATTTTTTTACAGAGACCTTTTTTTCTTAGTTTTTTTCGACAGACATTGCAAAAGACCACAAAACTTTGTGTCACTGCTTTCACAGTTTTTGAGCTTACCCAGCATATATTCTGCTAATTCGGACAGTTTGAAAATCATCTCAACCAAATTCATAAGCTCTTCTTGCATGTGGCACCCGTTTTTTTCTTCTTCTTTTATGTCCACGTTGCGAGTTTTTTGACTCACTCTTGGATCGCTCAACTTCGAGTTTCTGCTCATCCACATGACACATGCATCTTTTTGGATTCCTTGTCCGACACGCTTCTATCAGGAAATGTACGCAATGAGCTCCACAGGTGTTAGCAGATGTGTCTTGCAGTTGAATACGGTTTCTTTGCCACTTGAAGGGAGTACAGCGTTTCACAAAAGATAGAAACTCTATACTCAGTGGAGGTAAACCAAACAAATCAAAGTAGTACACTTCTCCTGTTCTTGACACATAAAACGCCACCCAATGTTGACCTGGTAAATGTTGAGGGTCTGTGTTGCTCACGGAACAAGTGTCCGTGAAGGGGTGTTTGAGAATTGTGTCACAAGAGAAAACTCCTAGGAAATGGTGTTTCGTGTGAATGTTAACCTTCAACACTTTTTTTCAATTTCGAGCGTGTTCATACGCTTAGAGTGGACCAGCGCAGTTCATGTTGTAGTCTGTGATGGGATGACGGTCTCGGGTCAACTCGACGATGTCAAGTAGAGCAGCACCGTTGTCATCTGTGGGAGCGTGGTGTTGAAACTGAGCGCTACTCGCAACTGCCCTGCCTTTATAAGGCGACCCTGCAACCGTTGCGCGATCTGTCGGGAGTTAAATCTAGCGGGAACACCGTGTAACCGTTCAGGAAGTCTTCGTAGCTGATATCGCAAGAGTGCAAACCCTGTTACATCCCTGTTTCTGTGTGCAGTGCCAGATATTACCTCACCGCTTGCTTTTGGCCGAAGTTGGGGTCGTTCACGATCACTTGCAGTGAGTTGATATTAAAATGTTTAATCTCGAAAGGGTTCTTCTTGTAATTTACGTTGAAAGCGTTGTGGCCCAGGAAACAAACTGTCACGGACTTGGGGAGCTGTCCCGTGTTCCAGTGCATTTAGGTGTGATCTCTGTTGCCCTGGGGAATAGCGTAGGTCGTTACTTCCACCCGGTTTACCGGGTAGTCGAAGGGACCGTCTTCTATGACGGCCTTCTTGTGCGTTTCCAACACTGAAGGAGCTACGACAATGCGACGCACGTAAAGCTTAGCCTTAGTGATCTTTAGCTTGTAGTTGCTGTCGCTAGCGGCCATCAGATAGAAACTAGGCGAAGACTGTTTCAGAGTGTGGTTGATCTCAGTTTCTCCAGCTATGAGCTTCGGTTGATGAGCCAAGTCGAAGTGGAGACTCGTGATGAGGTGAAAGCTACCTTTTTTAGCCATTGCTCTGCTAGCCAAGAATCCTGCGTTTGCCTCTGCCAGGCCGTTGAACTGACCGGCCGTGTCTCTGTACCAACCTTGCGTCGTCATGATGCCCTCTTTCACACCCTTGTCGTAGTTCAGCAATCCTTCCAGGTTAGCTCTGTAAGGGTTAGTTTCCGTGTTACCGGATACTTTGAAACCTCCGATGGAAACTTGAACATCCTTGAACAGAGCGTGAGCCAAGCTGTTCACAGGGGCCACGGTGTCCTCCGCTTCGAGAGCCTCGCCGTTTCCTTTACATCCGTACATTCCAGATGTAGATAGTTTTTGTTCAGGGCCGTATACTCTTGCGACTTGCCGACGGTGAAGTTGATGTTACTCCCGTCGCTCAAAGAATTTTTGGTTTCTAGGCCGACGAAGGTGAACTTGAGGATAGCAGTTTGAGTGGGTGGGGCAATGGACTTAAGTTTAATAATACTGACTAGTAAATTGAGATCTGTAACCAATCTAAATTTCTAAATACATATTTATTTCAACCCTAATGTTTATATAGATTGACATATTTCAACAGTTACAAATTGTTACATAGATCTTTTCATGAATTTCAACATTATCTATATATGTCAACAGTCCACTGTCTGTATATAGTTCTAGATAATTTCAAAGGTTGTGGGACAACATTGTGGGTTGGAGGGTTTCCTTGTGTTCTACGCAATGGACCTAGGTTTACTCATGTGGAATAGTTCTTTGAAAGGATCAGTTATCAATCTAGATTTCAACAGGAACTATATATATTGCAACAGTCCGTAATTTGCATATATTTCAAAGAGCATGGGACATCATTGTCAGTTGAAGGGATTCAAAATTGTGTAGGCAATGGACTTAGATTTAATAATACTGACTAATATTTTTAGAGGTTATCAATCTAAATCTAAAGTTAGTCCATCACCTACAAAGCAATTGATTGATTTTCACTCCCCCTCCGTAAATCACAACAATTCTTTGCCATTTCTTATTACAACGTTGAATCTATTCTGAAGCAAACTATGGCCTACCCTGATTCAACACAATCAGTGTAAACTGTGCCTAGCTAATTATTCCAGGTAAGTTACTGCTGGCAAGTTTGTCAAATAGGGCTTTTAAGGCCAATTTCAACCTATCATTATGTCTAAGCTTAACCCATCCCAGGAAAAATCAAGTTGAGTCCCAACAATGAGAGGAGTAATGTACCTCCATTGAGGGTAGTTGCTCAATCGAGCTATGCGGCTTTTTTGAGGTACACATTTCATTTGAGGGTAGTCTCAAACCTGTACATTAATCTACATGTTTACACATGGGTTTGGGGTGTTGGTCCCCTGACCAATCCATTAGGCCAAGATGGCGAAGATGTTGCTCTTTGTGATTTAAGGTAATAGGGAACACTATAGGCTTTTAGAAAAATGTAAATGTTCACACCTCTAAAGGAGATCTTTTGATTCTGACCTCCTGAAGTCATAAAATGCTCCCAAAATGTGATTTCCACTTAATTAGACATGGGTCACATATCCTCCATATCAATTGAGATGACCACAATCCTTTCCAACCACCATATTATATCAGATATATAAGTTACTTCCCAGTTTTAAGAGTTTTAACCGAAGTATTCATCACAAACTTTTCACCATAGCCTGTCATATATGTGAAATGGTACTTGTGTAAGGTCCGACACTTTTATTTTTAGAACCTCAAATGACCTTCAAATAAAAGCACCAAGTACCAATTGTACTTTGAATCTTGTGGGGCTTAAGGCTACTAAAACTGGAAAAAAGTTATAAGGATAGGCATATTATTCACAAGCCCACCCCCAAAAGAGTGATTTTTGATGGCGATAAAAGTGTCAGACCTTACATCATTAATCCTTTATAAATCAAAAAATACCAAACACCTATGGATTCTAAGAATGTATACTTATAGTTACTACATGTTCGTTCAATCTGGACAGTAGTAGCAGCATAACTTGGCTTCTAGATATTGGGTAGGGCTGTTTTCATGTATCAATGTGAAGTCCAACACCTTAATGTAAGGTCAGACACTTTTATATTTTTCACATTAAAGCAGCTACAGAATTAAAGTCCCTGCACCAGTAGAGCTCTTTCTTATTTCATATAAAAGGGAACACTGTTTGCCTTCAAGGAATTGGAAATTTTCACAAGTTGAATCAAAATTGTATGATTTCTGACTTTCCAAAGTCTGAAAATCCCCCCAATAACATGATTCCCACCTGTTAGACATATTTCATTATTCCCCCATGTCCACTGAGACGACAACAATCCTTTCTAAACTTCATGTCTTATCAAATATAGTTGTTCCTTCACAGATACAAGAGTTTTCACCAGGTTATTGATGACAACATTTTCACCATAGTCCTTCTCATGAAAAATGGTACTCGTGTAAGGTCAGACACTTACCTCAACTACATGATTATGACATGAAGAAAAATCTCTATACATGTAAAGTGATACATGAAATTAAAAGCATGCATAATGAAGCTAACACACAGTGAGTTATATAATGAGCAAGACACATTTGAGCTATGTAGAGTAAAGTTGGTTATGTTTGGTAAAAGTTTCAGTATTTTCAAGGGTTTTTCAAAGTATGCTGATTCACAATATGAAAGTTTTTTAACGGTGATTATCAAACCTGGTATGCATGATTATATATACTTTGGCTACTTGAAAACAAAATAAGGAGTTACTGTGGTGTTTTCCAGACATTTTTCCAGTGCTTTGTAATTTTTATTTTAAAAATAAGGTCCGACACTTTTATTCTAGGTTGTGTTCCCCAGTTGATAAAAACTGCAATCCTAGGAATTGATTGTGCCAATCAGGGTTTTCAAACACCCGAGATATATGTCTTTCCATATAACAAGCTTGTATGAAGATGAATTAAGTTTTTGAAATTTAATTCCTTTTGGCCCCAGAAAGTGACTTTTTTTTTCAAAATTCTGACTCATATCATCAGCACTCAGCCTTCATAGTTGTATACTAGGGTCGGTCACACCATTAATAAATTGTTTAGACATTGGCGAACATGAGGTTCTAACTCATTTGCCTTAGTTTGCATACAATTCTTGTCATTATCAGGTACCACACCATGATAACGATGGCCAAGCACCTGTGAAAGATACCTGAAGCAGTGACTGATCAGGTTTTTCCCTTTCTTCCAACAAACACCCTCAATAACACAGGTACCTGGCTGACTAAATATCATGTTGGCCAATCCGGCACCGTGGGGGGCAACTATTGCTGCAGCTCTGTTGAACAATATTCTTGATGCATTAAAACTAGGAGCAGGCCGATCCATGAAGACCTCAACCCTCAAGTTATACAACCGTGCAACAGATTTTAGCATTTTAAGGATACTGTCGTGATTGCCAAACCATCTTATTATTGACCTTTTAATCAGGATAATTGTATCCCTGTTGTGTTCCATACCTAATACTGCCCGGAAGAGAATAGTCGCAATCTTATTTTCAATGATACGTGGTGTCAAGCATACAGTTCCACTATAAGTATAGGCTGTTTGGGCACGAACATTTCCAGCAATTATGCGGTCTGCAGCTATCCCCAGACCCACCAAAGGTGGTTTCTGAAAGGAGCCATGTACATTAATGTGGATTTTGATATCTTTGTGTTTCAGTAGGAATGGAAGTGATAGGATAAGTCGGGGCAAACTTTCCACTAGAAAATGATAAAAGTTCACACCTCCCATTAGGGCAATACTATAGACCTTTTTAAAGGTTGGAAGTTTTCCTTTTGGTGGTTCCTTTCCTACCCTAGGCAGGCACCTGAAGATTGAATAAAATGTTCCTGCCATAATGTAATCACCTTCCTTTAGAAGTGTTGCATCCTTAACCACTTGTAGGTATCCAACACTGATTTCATCTGGCAGTTTTGGGGTAAAAATGTGCTCTTTGGTTGTGTATAAACCTCTCTGATAGTCATACCGTTTTATATCCTGGATACTAGGATATGAAAAAAGGTACTCTGTTCCGTCCAAACAAGGCAATTTGTACAGCATTCGGGAGAACTTCTCTTCATAAGCCATGTCTACTAACCTTTTACAGTCATTACTATGTACTGCATATGTTCTAGTATTGAGAATGGCTGATACTATTGACTTTGTCATGTTAAATATTACAACCTGTATATTATTAATTCTTTTAACCTGTGTAAGGTAATTCTTTGACCTTGCATTAAGAGTGTGTGGAGTACTTATAGACTTTAATCCATCCACAGGTGATATATGAACAGCTTCTAGAACTTCAGGGAACCTGTTGAGTTCTTTGAGTAGAATCTTGCTCACTTCCAAGCTCTGTTGTTTGGAGTATTTTGTAGTGTTCCATGGCTCAGAGCGAGGATTCTTATGAATATTCCACTCAGGAGTCTGACTTCTAAGAAACACACTTACCCAAATACTCATCAATACTATTGTAAAGCAGATAAAGATGAAGCATTGTGGGTATCTCGTAGTCGCCTTTCTCATTCTGAATGTGTAATATACAAAAAGAAACATATATATTTTGACACGCATCAAAATAGATCCAGTGCCCACTTGGCACCTCAGATACACAACTAACACAATATGATAATTTTGTAGCATTGAGAAGAGAAGATTTATGTGACAATACATTGCCAGGACATATTGGAGTTTAAACATTATCACCACGTTTGAGCATAATATGCAAATATAAATATAAAAGTCAGGAAATTTTAGTATTAGAAAGGATAGCATTCTCATAATCATGTACATATAGGTAAGTCTAGAGCACCGGCACTGCTACCTCATTGTCTAAATCACCTAAAGGCATCCCTTAACTTGGATAGAAAGTCCAGTGCACCAGCACTGCTTCTTTAACAAGATTGGTCATTTGATTATTGCTACTGTAGGAAAGTCCAGTGCACCAGCATTGCCCCCTCTATGAAGGTCATCCTTGCTTAGTATTAAGTTATTGGATCATCGGTAAGTACAGCGCACCAGCACTGCTACCCATAAAATATTCATTCAAGCATATCTTTATGGTCTGTACAGTACAGCAGAACTGCTCCCTTAAGTTTTCATGCATCGAGGACACAAGCAACTAGTCACATGAAGACATGGTATTGATACAACCTAGTAAGTGTGAGGTACAGAGCATAAGCATTGCCCCACCCAACGGTAAAACTCCGAGGTATATATAATCATTTAGGGAAAGTTTATTGCACCAGCAAAACCCTCCATTTATCATCATAATACCACTTTTTTTTATAGTTATCATAAACAAGAACATAAGTCCTATGAGTTGACCAACACTCAATACCATGATTTATAAGTTCCTAACCTTATTACCGTTGTAGGTTGTCACTCTGCTATACTGGACATTATTTTCTGCCAAACAACTTGTAGAGTACTGTTCTGTCTATCTATCTCTGACATGACTATCACTGTGATGTACATACCTGTCCTTTTTTCATCCTATGAAAATCGCAGCAAGAACCGTGACTTGGAATGAATAAAAAATCTTACAAATCTTACAATCTTACAATCTTGCAACAAAAATGTATTACATTAGGCCACTCAAAAATATAAAATGGTTTATCATCACGGCGCGCATCATAGAAATCAGGTTTTGGGGAAAACTTTTTTTCTTTTTTTTTGCCAAATTTTAATGAAAAACCTCATCAAAATGGACAAAACTGGTCATATTTGGTATCAAATTAAAGCTAATAATGCCAGCAATGCAGTGGTATAGAAATAACTTACATTTCCCCACTTTAAAAGATCTATCAATTCTTAAGCAATAAAATGTGTATTTTGGCCAAAGAACCCGTAAATTATCCTATACATTTTGGCCTGCGAGTAAAAAACTAAAAAAAAATCAAAAAAATCCTCCCTCGTCAGATTTCTCAGACCTTGGTGATGAAAAACCACTTTTCATTTTTTGAGTGGCCTTACTAAGGGAATTCCCTGGGTGTTTCTCGGCATATAGACTAGTTTTTGTATATTTGTGTAATTAGGACAGGTTACAAACGAAATGCCTGTACAAACTAGATCAAACTAATTTTATGAACAAATTATCTTCAGCCCCTTTAAAGTCATTTTTGTTTCAGGGTGCAGAAACGAAAACCTAAAGAACATATGCTCAGAAATACAAATTACAAATATTCTAAACAAATTGTCTTGCCCATTAGCTGGTGAAAACCGTAATATGCAATTTTTTCAAAAACAGAGAAAAACCTTCCTGGTGTCATATGTCCATTCCTCATGCAGGTTTAACCCCATAGCAAGAAAGGCTACATGTGTTATGTGCACTGAAACACCTGCCATTGGAAGATGACTATGCCGCCTCTTTGTCTACCTAAGGTGTAGCAAGATCTAACAAAAGTTTCGCCATTACCTTTCGACTTGTTGAACATCTTTAACTCATACTGCCAGGTAATCTTGCACATAGGAACTCATCGGTAATTTTGTACACTTTGAGTTGTACGACTGAAGTTGTATGGGAAGTTCCTGCAATGTCCCCACAATAGTCCCCGGAAGGCAATAAGTTGAGGTGACAACGTGATTAGGAGGACCTGGAGGTTAGAACTGTGAAAAAGGAATTTCAATAAATGGAGGAACATACATGTGCACAAAACTACAGGATGTTAAGGACACCCAGCGACTTGTAGACTGATATATTATGTTACATATTCTGCTATGAGTGTACCCAAGCGGTTTCTCCTACATTGAAAATAAAAACAATATATTTCAGACCAAATGATTGGTTACATTAATTTCCAATTCACAGGAAACCTCTGACCAGGGAGGTACCATCAATGCCACTTTGACTTGCCAACAAAATCTTGGAAAACAGTGACCTCGCCATTAGTTAGGAATCCCATCCACCAGCCAAATGTTCCAAAGGACATTATTGTGTGGTTACAGCAAACTTGTATGCTAAAGTCCTCTTCCTTAGACTTCTTGCCAGAATCTGCAGTAAAAACTACATCTTCATTTTTAAGAAATTTATGGCACCATTCCATATCTATTTTTTTTCCTAAAATAGTTCATTGCCTTCTTGAAATATGCCTCAGTAGGTACTTTGACTCCCTTAATCTTTGCCATGTCTCCTCTCCTTACATGTGCACCAACAATGTGTAAAGTACCATGAATATGATTTCTCTCCCTGTACAATCTAGTCTGTTCATTCAAATTGCCATGACCCTTGTTCCTGTAAAAAGTGCTTAATGAAAATTCTCTTCGTATTTCATCAAAATATTCAACAAAATACCCCAGGTTTTGTAAGTGGCCTGCTATACGAATATCAGATTCATTGGATAATCTAATCAATTGATACATTTGAGGGTCAAAGTAATGAGCACTATGTTGCTGAGAGATCTCCACAACTTTGTTTGGTACCTTTGTGTTGTGGAAACCTTTCTTACAGATTTCAGGTGAATGTATCTGTATAGAGAGATTAGAAAATAACACAGACATGTTAATAATTGCACAAGCATGTGGCATCCTATTGGTCTTTTTGACAAGTCCATATAGTGAGGCATATTCGAACATGTGATTCCCAAGACAACCGCGAAAGGTCATTGATATGTGACCATGAGATGATATCTCTGCTTCCTGTGGTATATATTGTGGTACATATTGCGGTACACACATTTTTCTACTTTCGGTGTACAAGAACACATAGATAAGAAGTGTGGTTCCAATTAATGCTACACATATGTTGCTTAGTCCATTCATATTCACTGTCTATGTAATAGTTCTACAACTTTTGAATAGAATTTGCGGCCCTCGCTGTTATTCTGGAAAAAAGCAAATTGGTTGTGAAGTATGGAAGCTCTGAAGGGTAACACCTATTAAACATCAACATTGAATATAATATTTTCACAAAAGAGTGATAAAAAGTATATAAGTTTACCGGCTGGGGGTTAAACATGCCACTATTAATGCTCAGTGGTGTTGAGTATGTCATATTTAGCAGGGAAGCCGAAAAGAAAATAAAGTATACATAAGATTGTGTGAAAGATGCAGAGAAATACCTACAAGAAACATAATTAACCAGTGATCCTGATTTGAGAGCTCATTTTTTATCTATGAAAAATCTCTATATCAGGCCTTTGTGTGGTGTATGTATTCACCTAGGGGAAACCAAGTACTGATAACAAGACCTCATGAGAGGTACCAACCTGCATGGACTGCTGCTTAACCTCATACATCAACAAATCCACAAAGAGAAAGAGGCGGAGGCAGAAGGCGAGAAATGAATCACACAGTCAACTAATTTGTAACTTTAAGGGAATTAGGGACTATAATATACAATTTAATTTGACCAACAGCAGAATCTGTCCATGATAGCGTATTATATTGTTCTAAATAAAGTGTAATTTACCTACCATGAAATTGCATTTTTTTCCATCTAAAATAATGTAATATATTCAACATAAACATATCCTATAGGTCTGAATTACCCAGCATACAATCTGTACTTACCACTTCGAAAAGTCACTGTGGTGGAGGGAAGATGGAGGTAGGCATGAGGGGAAATGACCCCATTTTCATAAATCTTTCCAGGGTTATGACTAGGTATTTCCTTAGACCTGGTATGTTATGTTTTAGCGTATCCCCCCCATCTGTGGTATGCTTTTTGGTGCTGTAGGCCAATCAGAAGCCAGCATTTAGTCACGCTAAAGGAGAGCTAACAATACACTTAGCCATTTAAAAACAAAACTCAGTGATTTAACAAAAAAAAGTTTGAGATTTAACAACAAAATCTGGTTGGGGCTGTTAAATAAATTTGTTTAGGTTGTGTAATTAATCCTGTATTGCACGCTAGGTTATTGCCTGCCCTGCACCAGATCTTGGTGCATCTATCTTCAAAATGTACCTTGGTCTGATACCGGGCAGACATGAACCCATAATACAATACTGGTTATGTACCTGTCCACGGACTGAGAGCGACTGTCTACCTACTTGACACACAACTTTTCATTGTGTGATAAAATAGGATTCATTATATTTAAAGATGAATTTTGTGGCCAAAAATTATATCTTATCAATTAATCCTACAGTGTATTTACTCAGGTGATAAGAACCAAATAATATTAGAAACAATCTTCTCAATATTTAATATTGCACTGTTAGCCACTTCTGACCATTTTAATGGACGCACCCAAGGTATACTCCATATCATCAAAATAGATATCATAAATACATATTTCTTTGTAATTTTGATGCAATCAATACATATACATAACTAACCTGTTTCAGTGCAAGCAAAATCTGAGCTTGAGAAATTTAAGTTAGCCAATGCCTAAAATGAATTTCTGAATACGCTGAGAACCTGTGATACTAGGTCAGGAGACCATTCAAGGATGAGAAAGTGCTTGTTCTCTCTGTACATAGATACAGCCCTACACTGAAAACCCTATAGGAGAAAAAGTAATAAAAAGTGATTACTTTTTGTAGTCACATTATTTATGACACCTGTGATGACTCGGTAATTACTAAAGTAATCATATCTGATGACCCTAGGTCATGACCGTGATTGATTAAAAAAAAATCATGCATGACTAATGCCATATCATTTATATCTCTGTACAGCAATATATAAATCCCTATCACTCCCTCATGTTGTCATCATACCCTTTTTGAACTGAATTGGTATCTAGCCTATTCTCCCTGGCAGAATGCAAGGAGATTCAGCTTTCTGCTTCTGAACAATTTTGGGGATTTAATTCTTCCTCCCTCTAACAGATGATGAATCTACCATGCATCACCACCTTCTGTTGTATTTTTTAAATGGCTTAATTCCAATTAAAGACAAATTGTCTGGAAGCATGGCCAAATGGGGAGATTTTTTTTGCAAGATTCAATTTTAAGATCAAACATTTAAAAGTAAAAACTAAACGTGGTTCTAGGCGCATCATCTAGGATTCCCACTTTTGAAGATGTTGGGGACAACGATGATAGAAAGTCATTCGAAACACTCGCTTTAATTCCATTCATGTCATCAAATACTTTGGGGAAAATGATAATTGTGAAAATTATCCTATAAGAATATACCGACCAAAAATCCATTATGATTAAGGATAAAACCCTTAATGCTATCACAAGGGCACAATCTAAAAAATTACGACAGGAGGTCCACGATCCTAATGTTACCCCATTATTGGACCAAACAGAAGGTTTCAAAGACCCTGTAAAATCAAAAGAGACTGTGAAACTCAAACAGTCTAAACGACCCATGGTAACCAGCTCCAACGCAACCAAAAGACATATAAAAGCCATAGTAGGCTTGTCACGGGAGTTCAGATAGTCTATATTTAAGGATGTCTTGTCTATCTATAGAACACCATTTTCTTGTGACGAATTGGTAGCAGCTCAAAAGAAAGACTGTTCAGGTCTTATGAACTAAATAGACCAAAGAAGGCTACCAGAAAATAACAACGTTGCTAAAAAATATCCTACTTTCTCAAGACCAATATTTTATACATGACAAAATATTGTATAGATACATGGGAAAGTTGGACACTGAACACACTTTAGAACCACAATTGATGATACCTCTTGCTTGGACTTCTAAAATGTTACATAATCTACACCATGGCCCATTAGGACTATTACTAAACTTACTAGTGTACCAAGACCATGCATATATTGGCAAACTATGAACGTGGATATTTATAACCATGTAAATACATGTCACAAGTGTTCCGCTTTAAAGTATGTGAAAAATCCTTTGACATTGCCCATGACATTGCATGAATGGTCACCAGGACCTTTTGCAAATGTAGAAATCGATACCATAGGACCAATCCACACATCTGAAAGAGGCTTTGAATATATACAAGTAGTAGTGGATGTTTACAGCAGATTTGTAATGGCTTGGCCATCAAAGAAAGTCACAGCAGAAGAAGCCATCCGTAAGTTCTTTGATAAATTCATCTGTAGATAAGGCCTACCAGCCTGTGTATACAGTGATAATGGCCCGACTTCAAAGGCATGTTCACCCATGTGTGTAAACTTTTCAGAATAGAGAATAGATATTCAAGTCCTTATCAAAGTAGGACCATTGGTTTAGTTGAACGTGCAAATCAATCAGTTGTAGAATCACTGAGAACATTCACAGACAAAATGCAATCAAATTGGTGTGAATTTGTGCCAGCCATCACGTTTGGTTTAAACATAAGTGCTTCTTATAGTCCCGGGTTACAGTCCCTATATGCTGATCTATGGCAGAAACACACGATTACCCTCAGCTACAACCTTGTCTGATGTTAGTGACACTTTGAAGACCACATCCGGAGGTTTTAAACAATATGATAAAACTAAAATATTTTACTGCAAACATTCTTTATAAAATAACCCTTTATTTTAAATTGCAAAACTATGTGGATACAGTGGTATTATTAACAAAAGTAATGAACCTCACCAAATATTGAATTGACCAATGTGTGTTTTCCTCACTTTTCACAAGGGGTCACTATAGTCAATGGCAGTGTGCACTCATCTGTGGTGGCCGTTGAAAAGGACTAGAGTGGCAGTCAATTATGTAGCTTCATGAATGTGTGGGTGGGGGTGGGAGGCTAATTGACCTAGCACTGCCTGTGCTATTATGTGGATGGCTCTGTAGCGTTGCTGAAAACATTTTATGCATACAGGCCAATGTGGAGATCTTACACAGGCCACTTGACTTCTACACGGGCCATATGTGGAGAAATGTGTATATCCATTGAATAATGATTACATGGCTATAACTTCGCTTCTACTAGGTCTATCTGAAAAATTCTTTCACTGCTGGAAAGCTAAGGTCATGGCCGGCCATTGTGGCTGATGTGTGATGGCTTCACATCGGCCATTACGATTCTACATCGGCAAAAGCCGATGTGCCGATGTCATTTCGGCAACACTGACATGCGACATGAGGTTTGAAAAGATAGTGACAGGGGACATGAGCAATTCTTAAAATCGACATTGGACATGGAGATTATTAAGCGACTGTGACATTCGACATGGCCATTTCTTAAAATCGACATACGACATTGGGGGCCCCCCATCTATACCCCCATACATAGTACAGTAGCGCCATCTAGGGTTGAAAGATGATGGACGTCTAGCTCTGTCATACCTTGTGCTATAAGTAACAGATAGACTATGGTTATGGAAGGGTATTAGAATAAACCACACAGACTGGTGGGGGCCAGACAAGGGCAAAGCTCAAGTTGCCCTACCAGTGTGCTGTAGTCAATTCTAATACCCCTCCATAACCATAGTCTATCTGACTTAACCTTTGGTTATTCAATATACCCAAAGAGTGAAGCCTTTGTCTCAGGCTTCCACCTTTGGCCAAACAGTAAGTAAGAGCCTGCTGCATAGTTTAAGCCTGTTGCCCAAGTGGAGAAGGTAGTCCGTCTCAGGTACTAGGCTGCCCCCTCCCCGGTAGACGCTTCAAGCAGCTGGCTGACTACTGCAGAGACATGGGGGGCACTCCTTCACTCATGTGTCAACTAGATTCCATGGGAAAGGGTCACCTTTTAACCTCTCAACATGGGTTCATGAGTAATTTCCTGTGAAAAAGGTGTTATTTTGTTGAGCTACCTCTTGTTATAAGGGGCTAAACTTAAGGTGATGTTCACACACTGATATTCGCAGTTACTACACAAAAGATAGGGAGTGGCCTCCCCCACAGTTGGTTGTCACCCAATGTGACATCACATTGGGTAGGAGGGACTGTAGTTCATGTCCATCTCTCTAGGAGCAGCACCTGCACTGCCTTTTTGGACCTGAGATACACCATGAGTGACCCTAACTTAATCAAATAATAAACAAATAAATTTACCCCCCAGGAGTTGATTTTTATATGAAACAATCAGTAAATATCCCAAGGTACCCGTTTATAAAATCATAATCACTATTCAAAAACCTCCGGATGTGGTCTTCAATACCAGTGCAAGAACATTTATTGAAGTTAATGAAAATCGAGAACAAAATATCTAATAAAATAGAAATAAATTTCACGGCCTCACAAAACAAAATAAAAAAGAGATGGGATAGAGGTACCAAACTTCACGGCTTCAATGTCATTGATTTTGTGTATATAAAAGATAAGTTCAGAATTTCTAAAGATACATCTGAAAAAGTCCAGCCCTTGTATGCAGGACCCTACATGATTGTTGAACTACCATCACTGACTTCTGCAAGAGTCAGACGAGACAGATGGTGTCACAATAAAACAAAGCGTTCATGTGGAAAAACTACAGAAAGTCAACTTTAAAAAAGGTCGACTCCACAATCCGGATGTAAATCTGTGTGAACCACCTGTGTGTTACATAAAAGCCATATCATCGCATGTATGTGTACACAGCAATCCAGTTAGTGTATCAGTCACCCCTTGCATCCTACAAATGCCACTCAATTTGTGTGTTTAGTCTTTGTGTGAAGTGGATTATTGAAGAGTAAGCTCTTTGAGCAGCAACACACACGCTATGATTATCGAGGTGTCTAACAGATGCTGAGTTTATCCGCCTCCGGGGAACCTTTAATGAATTCCTGCAGGTGCCATAATGCACAGCCTGGGATAAACCACAGAACAGCATACATATGTGCAGTCGATTAAGTGGAAATGCCACTGTATATCTAATGTTAATAGGGACTTTGTTCCAACCAAAATGTTTGTATGTATGTTGTAGGTGTTTGGAAGTCAGGCTTAACATGGTAATCGGCACCATGTGGCGCTGTGTGTATATCAGGCCACGTGCTTGACGTAGCAATGACAGAGGTGTGGTAACTTGTCAAAGAATCAGAATGGTGCAATGCACCATATCTTTTGTTTATTATATATTTGCCGCACATGTGGCCAATTATTCTAATAGTGGTACTTGATTAATTAAGCTGGCCTCCTAGTAAGCATTGTAGATAAAGATTTAGGCATTGAACAGCAACTCAGAGGTTGGGCGACTGTGGTAGGGTTCTCCTCTGTCGTGCACAGTACCTGACCTGTGACATTGACTATTTACATCATGTCATTTTAACTTCATAAATTATTGTCATCTATAATAAGACCGTCATTGGGCTCTAAATACCTTTATATTGATGTGCTGGCTTGTATAAACGTATTCCCTCCTGTATTTCAGGTATTCAATGTTTTTAAATTGACCTGAAGCGATGTTAGTGTCCTCGTGTGAGCTGGCTGCTGTCCCTCGCCGAGCGGATATTTGAATCTTTGTACACACGTTAGCGCAACTAGAATATGGGGGGAGTGGGATATCCAGCCAGATAAAATTGTATTTCTGTTGTATTTGAGCGTTTTGTCACCTTACTTTTCATAAATCACATTTTAACATCGATTTTCTATAGTAAAACAATGAAATCGAGTAAAGATGAAAAGGGACCAGATCCTGCGATCAGCTGATCGTTGACCCACATTTAGATTGGCCGCCTGGCTCTTTCACACCGTCCAAGTTACGATAGGAAATTCTGCTTGCAGGCCGGGAGTGGTTTCTTCACTTTCCCCGAAAAATAATATGGTGGTTATTGGGTTTAAAATCGAGTCATATTGAAAAAAACATAGCGCACTGAAGAGAAAAGATCCTACATTTAGACACTGAAAGCTGAATTAGGCCCTACCCTCCCCAGAAAAATTGGTTGAGGGTTGTTTACTTGACCATTCGGCGAAAAAATGGATCTTTAGAAATCCCCATAGACAAACAGTGGCGCCAATGTCGGGTCCTGGCGGAATTTCCTATCGTAACTCGGACGTTGTGAAAGAGCCTAATTTTTCATATTTTTTTGAGGATTATCGCTTAGAACCGATAGATGTTTATGGGATGACAAGAAATGTCAGATGAATGTGAATATTGAACTGATAAGGAAACAGCAGCAGTATAATTATCAGTCACTGACCGAGGCACCTGCACCTGACAGGAGGGGATTCAAATTGCAAGATGGTCAGTGCTGCACTGACTAAGTGCGGCTGCAAATCAGCCTATTGGGGGATCCAGGGGGGGGACATGTCTTTTTCTTGGAGGAGGGAGGCATATATATATGTGAGCAGGTGGGGGAAAATGTGGAGGGTTTAGTTCTTGTTCTGACCACTAGAGTGCACAGGGATAGCAAAAGAGTGACAAATAGGCCACAAAATGCATTAATGTACTTCTAATGTATAATATTCTCCTCTTAATAATCTTTGGTGCAAGTGTTTTATATTTATTGCCCCTTCGGCAGGTCCCTCTTGCCCCTCCTTCTGGCCCTCCTCCAAAGCACAGCCCTGAGACACAAGGTCCTTCTGGACCCCCACCCCTTTCCCTCAGGCTCCCACCCCTCCTAGTGGGCCCTCCCAGTGGGCACAAAATTCTGTTCAACATCTTTCTGTAGTGGATGTGCTGCTTTAAATCAAGTTCATTAATGCATATGTTAGATGCAGAAATGGAAGTCAGGTAATTCCGCTTCAATGACAAAAGCATGTCATTTCTAGTTAACTAATGCCTAAAATATCTCAATATAGGATGCATGGCGTTGTCAGTGTGTGAGGGAATTAAGTGATCTGTTCCAAGGCTGCTGCATTGATCAAAAATCTGGTCCCACTCTCAAGGCTGCTATATCCGGGGAACACATTTGTCATTTGTCGTGAGAGCCTGCACACAGGTAATAGTCTCAAGTTAATATAGCAATCTATGGCAAATTAGTGAAGATATATATACAGCTGTTACACACTAATGGCACACTATAACTGAGTTGTTTTCTTAATGAGGCAAAATGTGTAATTCACACATACTGCATTTAGCTGTACACATGATGTGAATAATCAGTAAGGAAATTAGGGTCATCCTGTAGGGTTCATTGCACGAAAGTGGCTAAAGAATTGTCATTAAGAATATTCCCTCAATGCCCCAAAAGAATATGTTTACATCCAATTCATTCCAAGGATAATGACTTAATAAAAGAAACACAACTCCATTTCCCTGATTTTGCGTATCAATAGTTTTGGTATAATATACAGGATTTAGATATTCTTGTAAATTATCTGCAACCATATTCATTTCAGGCAGTATTCTTCGAATGATTTACTGGTTGAGGAAGAGATTGAGCAGGAAGCCTGTCATGCTGTACCTCATCACCATCTTCTTTGTGTACCCCTTAATACAGAGCCTGCCATTGAGGACCCTGATATCATGGGTTCCAAAGTGAAAGTGAGCATCAGAAGCTACTCAAATATCACTAAACTACACCTGGATGGTGCTAGTAAAAGCCTAAGTAAAACAAACATCTCAAACACTGATGTTTCCCCTCTCTCCAGTGTCATAGATATAGCAGGAGTCCTATTGGAAGAGCTGAAGGCTGTACACATGGAGCTCGTAGATGTCCTCAAGAGTCCAGTCACAACAAACAAGACAGAGGTTCACAACCTCAATTCACAGGTTTTGTTGATGATGAAAAGACTCAACAATTCTAAAAGCCTGCAGGGTGAAAGAGCCATACTGGGAGTTATTGTGATGCTTAAGAACATTATATACAAGGAGATGAAATTGATGAGGAAGCTTACTTCAGCTTTTAAGCAGAGTGTTAATACGCACCAGGTTAAAGTATCATCACCACGGAGAAAGCAAAATAAGAAAACACTGCCAAAACCTTCAGAAAAGGAACTGTGGTATTGTTTGAAGTTAAACTTTGCTAATCCTCCCATGGCAGTGACAGCCTTGGCCAGTTTTCCAGGGTCAGGGAATACATGGCTAAGGCACCTTATACAGGAGGCTACAGGTAATTATACAACCCCATAACCCTGAAACCTAATTATACACTAATATAAAACCTCAATTGTTTTAAAAGGGAGATAGAAGCCAATATAGCTACTTGTTTCATGTAATCATATGATCCGTTTTGCTATGTACCATTTGTTGATACCTTTCATCTCATCTCTTCTCATCCACACGAATGTACCGACGTAATGTACCATGATTTTTTCACACTATTAAGCTATTGGTGATATATTTTTTATACAACATGACACGAAACTACCTTCCTACATCAAGACCTTGCAAAAGATAGAGGTCTTGGTGGAAGAACGGCAATGTGCCGAAACCATATAATTATGTTATGTAATTAATTACCTAATAAGACACTTTAAAAAAAATAAGGGCCACATAGTGCTTTAATAGATAATGCCATTAAGTATTGTCGTGATGCATAAATGCGGCCCTGACTTCTATGTGGGCAAACATATTTATAAACCCATATGTCTATGGACCTACGTTAACTGTACCAAAGTCAGGAAAGTGTTGAATCTCAAATTTGCTCAGATTAAAAAGATTCTTGATATCATTAGTACAAGAATCAATTTACTTTCCTAATTCTTTTTTTTACTACATTATGAATTACTTAATTTCATTGTACCATACCTCTCAATCCTTTATCTATATCCCTTAGAATATAATGGAATATTGTACCGAAATTGCCGACCCATTATTCTCAGAAGATCTGAATGTTTTAAGCCTTTCCACATGAGAAATGATTTTTCCACAAATTGTTCTGACATGAAAAGGCTGTATGTCTATTGTTAAAAGTCATTATATGTTCAAATCTCTCCCCTTCTATACCCTCGGCCCAGGTTTGCTGACAGGATCTCTCCATTCAGACCCCTACTTAACTAAAGCAGGCTTCCCAGGAGAAAAAACCACCAATGGACAGGTTTGCTTTGTGATTCGACTTATTATGCTTTGTATTTCATCATCATCTAAGGTCAGGTATTTGGTATGATTTATAAAACATCATTCATAGATATCTGTTTCGCACAATTCCCAGTCTTTGTGAAAACCTTTTCATTCCACAGGACATTTGGTCCTGAAATGCTTCTAGTTTGGAAAAAGCCCAACATGCGACTGCATTGCCACTGTCTTGCATGTCTTTGCAAAGACTAAAGCCTGCCCAAGAAAGAATGAGTTTCTTTAGAATCAGTGTATGCCATTCCAGTGTTTTCAAAATAGACAAAATGCCATTTGTTCAATTATCAACTTAAGGTGGTAGTCGTTAAGACCCACTCCCAGCCGAACTCCCTCAAGGGTTGCACCAAGGCCATCCTGCTGGTGAGGAACCCATACAGATCACTGCTTGCTGACTTCAACCGCCACACCAGGATCAGCAGTAACGAGCACACGGGCCACGCCCCTGACAACCTCTTCAAGGAGCCAGGTGAGGCAGCGACTGAGCTTAGTTTAACTTTGTGTTGCCTACTGCTATAATGTGCCATAGCATTTCCTTGATAATTATATGAAACAGATTTGGCAGGTTGGGTTAATACGTCATACTAGGGTTGATATACTCCTAAAGCTTTGGTATGAAACACCCTGTCTTTGCGAAAACATGCAGTCCTGCTGAAATGCCACCGGTCCAGTAGATTGACAATTGCAGCAGGACCAAATGTCCAGTCACATGTCAGTCTTTTTGAACTAAAGTCATTTAGTTAGGTTTCTAAACCTCGAAAATGTTTGTCTATTTACTATGTAAAACAATGCATTTATCCTGATTTAGCCATAAATTATAACAAATACAAGTGAGAGCGCAAACAGATTACATCTGTTTGCTAGCCCTCACTTGTTTGAGAAGATACTGGATTTAATATTTATGCAGGGTTGTGTTTGGAAATGCATTGGGCATTTTTAGGCGTGTTTGGGATTTATTTCAAAGTTAGTAAGGAGATTTGTTTACTTGATGACATAGAGGTTATAAATGATAACAAAGGAATTCCTTCTGTTATAATGGAAACCAATTTTATTAATAATTACAAGTGAGGGCGCAAACAGATTACATCTGTTTGCTAGCCCTCACTTGTTTGAGAAGATACTGGATTTAATATTTATGCATTTGGAGGGGTGTTTGGGATTTATTTCAGAGTTAGTGAGGAAATTTGTTTACTTGATGAGGTTATAAATGACAACAAAGGAATTCCTTCTGTTATAATGGAAACTGATTTTATTAATGATTATAAGGGCAGCAATGAATTGACTTCGATGAAGATTGGTATATTGAAGAGTTCCTAGACTTTCTAAATGTGTAGTGGAATTCCATATAGTTTCTAGACCCAATGTTGAGTTTAGATACACATGTTGAAGAGTTCCTAAACATGTGGATGACATTCCTAGATATGTGGAACAGTTTCTAGATGGGTTTCACGCCTGACTTGTATCGGAAGTTCCCTCTCATGAAGTCCATATTTTGAGGGCTAGGATGCATGTTGGGGAGCCCCTAGGCATGTTGTGCGGCCCCTAGGCATGTTGTGCAGCCCCTAGGCGTGGTGTGGAGCCCCTAGGGGTGGTGTGAAGCCCCTAGGTGTGGTGTGGAGGCCCTAGGCGTGGTGTGGAGCCCCTAGGCGTGGTGTGAAGCCCCTAGGTGTGGTGTGGAGGCCCTAGGCATGTTGTGCAGCCCCTAGGCATGGTGTGGAGCCCCTAGGGGTGGTGTGAAGCCCCTAGGTGTGGTGTGGAGGCTCTAGGCGTGGTGTGGAGCCCCTAGGCGTGTTGGAGACTGTGAAGTGTAGGTGAGGTCCTTGATGTGTGCCTGAAGTCCCTGTAATTATAACAGAAATTTTGACTTTTAGTCTTTTGTATGTTTAAACCTAAATTTAGGGTCTATATTTAACTGTCACATTGGGCGCTCAGTTAGTATTGTGGAGTTCATAATTGGCTCTGTAGACCAAATTTCAGAGACCCCCCCTTGAAGTCAAAAATTGGGTAAATGACCTGGGAATAGATTTTTATATAAATTCAAGGTCTATATTTAGCAGTGCGTCAGTGGCAGTACTAAGAATCAGGCCTAACCCCCTGAAAGTATGCCATGAAAATTGGTCATATTGGGCGCTCAGTCAGTATTGTGGAGTTCATAATTGGCTCTGAAGACCAAATTTCAGAGACCCCCCCTAAAGTCAAAAATGGGGTAAATGACCTGGGAATAGATTTTTATATAAATTCAAGGTCTATATTTAGCAGTGCGTTAGTGGCAGTACTGAGAATTAGGCTTAATCCCCTAAAAGTATCCCATGTAAATTGGTCACATTGGGCGCTCAGTCAGTATTGTGGAGTTCATAATTGGCTTTGAAGACCAAATTTCAGAGACCCCCCCTTGAAGTAAAAAATTGGGTAAATGACCTGGGAATAGATTTTTATATAAATTCAAGGTCTATATTTAGCAGTGCGTTAATGGAAGTACTGAGAATTAGGCCTAACTCCCTGAAAATATCCCATGAAAATTGGTCATATTGGGCGCTCAGTCAGTACTGTGGAGTTAAAGATTTGCTCTGAAGACCAAATTTCAGAGACCCCCCCTGAAGTCAGAAATTGGGTAAATGACCTGGGAATAGATTTTTATATGAATTCAAGGTCTATATTTAGCAGTGCTTTAGTGGCAGTACTTAGAATTAGGCCCCTGAAAGTCTTCCATGAAATTTGGTCACATTGGGCGCTCAGTCAGTATTGTGGAGTTTAAGATTTGCTCTAAAGACCAAACTTCAGAACCCCCCCTTGAAGTTAAAAATTAAGTAAATGACCAGGGAATAGATTTTCATATAACTTCGAGGTCTATCTCTATCCGTGTGTTAGTGGCAGTACTGAGAATTAGGGATAACCTCCAAAAATACCAAATTTCTCTCCCCCCAGCCCCAGAGTCAGAAAAGAGGGAAATGAGATGGGAATACTTTTAAATCTAAATTTAGGGTCTATATTTAACCGTGTGTAAGCGGCAGTTTTGAGAATTAGGGCTTACCCCCAAAAAAACACTTTTGGTCACATTGGATGCTCAGGCAGTACTCACAATGTCCATTGGTTGAGGGCTCGTATGGCTACAGGTCCTACAGCTCCCGGTTATACGACTTCCACATGTACGACTCCCGCACACATGACTCCTGCACGTATGTCACCCGCATATACGACTCCCTCTCCTGAGTCTGTAAAACATAGGTACATGGGTCTAAAATGATACTAATATTCACCAAAGAATGAGAATTTCTGGGAGATGTGCACGAGCACATTTTTTCGGCCCCCCCCCCCCATGGGCCCTTTGGAAATATTCAATTTTGAGGTACTTAGACATGATATTTGAGAAAATCCTTTTGCTGGACTAGTGTAGTACATTGTTAACCCGGGGGGGGGGCACCGGGTCCCTTAGATAAAAGTTCATAGAGTCTATCCTGGTTCTGACAGGTTGGTCTCACAACTGTAAAAAGTAGACCAGACATCAAAATGCTTTTTTTTTTTGTGAGATACTTAGGAACCAAATTAAAATCTATCCTTCGTACACAGTATAATAAACATGTTTATCTACTTTCTCATGTCCATCCCATATAAAATGCTTTAACATTAAGGCCATACACCCCCCCCCCCCCTCACACAACCAATTTTGAAAAATTGTGGATTTCGTCAGATTTCAGTAACAGTTCCAAGAATGACAAATTATATAATTTAGGCTCCGACTTCTTAGTCGGGACTAAAGCAGCTTATTCACAAGGAAGGGGGGGGGGCAAAAGGTTATTTATATGCACCTAGCTCTGGAACTAAACATGATAGAGAGATAAATTAAACATTTCTGAACTCCTCTCGCCAAGACGCTTCTTTTGGAGCCATATTTTAGGTCAGACATGTATCAAACAGGGGGGGCACAAAAGGTTACTAATATTGACCTAGCTCTGGCACAAAACATGATAGAGAGACAAATTGAACAATTCTGAACTCCTCTCGTCGACAAGCATTGTTTGGAGCCATATTTTAGTTTCGATTTTCACAATATTCATCATTCTGGGTTTTGAGGTACCTAGACATGATATTTGAGAATTTCCTTTTGCTGGGACTACCACAGATGTCCAAAGAATGAGATTTTGTGCGAGATATTGCATAATATGAAGCAGTTATTCAGTAAACATGAACTGAACGCTTTGTTGTTAACATGGGCACTCACACATTTTTTCGCCCCCCCCCATGGGCCCTTTGGAAATATTCAATTTTGAGGTACTTAGACACAATATTTGAGAAAATCCTTTTGCTGGGACTTGTGTAGTACATTGTTAACCCGGGGGGGGGGGGGGCATGGGGTCCCTTAGATAAAAGTTCATAGAGTCTATCTTGGTTCTGACAGGCTGGTCTCACAACTGTAAAAAGTAGACCAGACATCAAAATGCTTTTATTTTTCAGGAGATACTTAGGAACCATATTGAAATCTATCCTTCGCACACAGTATAGTAAACATGTTTATCTACTTTCACATGTCCATCCCATATAAAATGCTTTAACATTTAGGCCATACTCTCCCTCACACAGCCAATTTTGAAAAATTGTGGATTTTGTCAGATTTCAGTGACAGTTCCAAAAGGTTACTATATGCACCTAGCTCTGGAGCCAAACATGATAGAGAGATAAATTGAACATTGCTGAACTCCTCTCGGCGAGACGCTTTGTTTGGCGCTATCCCAAAGACTCTAAGTCAAAGCGTTATACTCGGGGTTTCGGGAAGTCAGCCCCAGAATCCTCCATTTTTGGAATGTAATCACAATATCTCATCCTTTCGTACTAGAAACATTTATGTAAGACATAGGGCATATGCATTCAATGTCAGATAACATTAAATGGGCTTACCTTGAGCCATAAGTTGAGTTGTTGTTGTGGCAATGTGACTGCCATGTCAGCTAGTGGGGGGAGTCAACTTGACCTATATGACGGTCTGTGTTAAATCGCCGAGTACATACTATGCATACCTATAGGCCCTACCACACTGCTATTTGAATGTGTAACATATGCTTGGCGATTTAACACAGACCGTCATATAGGTCATATAAGTTTCAGGAATTTCCAGACTTACTATGTTAAAGCCGAGTGAAAACCTTGTTAACACCAAACAAGTTCAGATCATTTTTCACACCGAGCCGAGCTATATTAAACTGAAGCCAGTTTTAATTCATAGTGTGCTTCCATACCTCTAGTATTTTTTCTCTGTACCGAATAATGGCAGAGAAATTGTGATTATTAGAAAAGTGGCAAAATCTCCTCCGGCAGTAATCACTCGCACAAGTAACCTACATCACATTAGCAACCACCACAGCCACCCTCTAGTCTAAGCTAGGGTAGACACCAGGAAAAGAATGGCAAATTTTTCTAACCAACAATATAGATACCACCTTATGAAACAGCCAAATCTAATTTCCTCATATGATCCTAGAATACATCCTAGTGTTATCTCTGTTGTTACAACTGGTAGTGCCACCAGGCACAACCAAGACAAGGTATTTGATGTTTGCACTTTACCAGAAGTCAGAACGGGCGCCGCCATCTTGGATTGCGCTGCCATCTTTGATGAAGGAGTCACAACACAAATTTATGCTCTGTGATAACAGTAATTTAAATCAACCTTTGATAGTTCATGAGGCTGATCATAATTATACCTATCCCCTCCAACATGGACCTAAGGAATTCAACTGGTCAGCAGCCGGCAAGGGGTATCACCATGCGGCATCTGTGGGAAGCCTCTAACACTGAGGTCAGCCCAGGGGCTGACGCAGGGGTTACTCAACCCCATCCTCCTGTTGGTGCTCCAAATAAGACACCCTACTTTTCCGTAGCAACCACATCATAGATTGTGTACTGTGCTGTTTAAGCGCCAGGTATTGAATAAGTGCTTGTTTTGTATATGCGCTTGGGGTATGAGGGTCTAGAAATTACTCTTAAGCTCTAGAAATGGATTGTGAATAAGTGCCTGTCCTGGATAAATGCAGGCGGTAAACACTCCTTCCATGTTATAAGCACCGGGGCGCTTAAACACAACGATATGTTATACACTTCTTGGATATACCATTTCCATGACTGCACAGTGTAGCAACATGCCAGAGGTGTCTGATTGTGTAAATATATAATTATGTATAAAGAATTTTTTTTAGGATGACTGATCAGCTGTGACATAGGTAACTTGGGTCATCACTTATGCTCAAGGAATTACTGATGTCACTTAAAGGGTGAATCCACTGAGGCGAATCCGTCGGATCGGATGCCTTCACAATGTTAAACCTATGGACGAATCTCGTGGTTTTAGTTTACTTGAATTAATGTCCATCAAATAGAAATTTATAATGAAATAGTATGTATCATGTTAACAATAATTATATTGACTTGATGCACATCTATTTCAGACTCAAAGTAAAGAGAGAGATGAACCAGATTCAAACCACAATGGCAACTACTTGGTGCTATGTCTTTGTGTATTGTGGAGGTTGGTGCTTTTGTAGCAACAAACGCTGTCTAGGTCATGAAATCGCAGTGTACCAGGGGCATGTCTTGTTGCCCAGTCTGGTAATGCCCATCCTTCCGTGGTGCTGTTAGCGAATACATTCAGATTGGGGCTCTCCTCAAGAGGGTCCTACATATATACATTGGTATCTTTATTGGCACAAATTTAAAATTCTACAATCTCAGCAATGTCTGGAACCCCTAAGAAAGTCAATTTGTACAGAAGCATTTCTAAAAATCTGTACTTAACTTTGGGATGGGGCATCATTCTTTTAAAAGTATCTCCTCATGAAAACATCTACTTAACCTCTTCTGCATAATAATATATGACTTGGTAATGTGTCTGTGTCTGTGAGCGATATCCATGAGCGATGCTTCTCTGGCCTGCGTAACAGCTCAAAAAATGAATTATCACATTTGTCTAATTTACAGAGTGGGACAGAAGGGCTAACACCTTGGGAGCAGACTGGTACCATTTCTATGACACCTGGCTTCATGTTGAGAAACGACTGCTAGTTCTATCATATGAGGACCTAAGCAGCAACACTAAATACCATGTAAAACGCATTGTCCAGTTCCTTGGCCTCAATATACCAGAGAAAAACTATGAATGTATGCTTAATAACACAGAGGGGAGCTACCACAGGAAGCCAACAACAGTCGAGGTGAATCTGTTTAATAAGAAGCAGGTTGACATTACGGACATGTATGCTAAAATGATAAATGAGAAGCTAAGAAAGTACAATGTAAGTGGGGATACAACAGTGCCACATTAATACCACTGTTCATACCTATGTATCATTGACATAATTATACTAGGTTCTCAAGTTTAAAAGACCAATTCCATCTTGCGCTTTTCCATAGCAGCATGAAAATCCATCCATCATATTTTAGGGGAAGGGCTGTGAACCAGTGAGACTTATACAATATAATGTATTGTACTGATAGTCCAATATTGTAACCATTGGTAGTTCAAGGACGGCATAGGGGCAACTAAAGTGTAATGAATCTAATGCAAATAACATCTGGTGGTGAACATCAATAGCTTGTCTCTGCAATGTATTAGATCAAGCAACAATGTCTTGGAATAATAAAAAAAAGAAACAATATGTCAACATCAGCATTGTACGGAAAAGTGAACTCATGCATGTAGATATTGAAATGAGATCAATATTATGTTTCTATTATAGGTACTTTTTGATTTCTATTGTAACAATACTTCTTTATAGTGTGATAATTGAGAGTACCAGCATCATCCTGACAGTGTAGGTCTATGATATCCTTATGATTAACCATATTGTAGTTGGTCTCTTACTACGTATGTAACACTTGAGTACAAAAACCAGACAAGGTAAATTAGACTTTAATATACGGCGACTTTATTGTAAAGGTAACTCTTGTGTATTATAGTACAAGTATAACCAGCGGATATACAAGATCAGAACAGATATATAATACAGTGGGGCAACCCTACAGCATAGAGTTAAGCCCGTGAGCACAGGGTGGTCATGTCACGACAGTCCCAAACCTGACTGACTTCCAACGGAGAAGTAGCCGTCTTATATACAGCGCTGCATAGCCACGTGACCGTACTAGCAGCGCCACCTGTTAGATTTAGTTATGTAAAATGCTTATGTAACAACTACCGACGGTAACCGAAGGTGGTACCGGTACACTACCGTATAGATAACCGAACTAGAGGAGTCGGTGTATGTAACGAACCGACGACACTAGTTAGATGAATAAAACAGTTATTAAACACAATAGAACCGTGTTGTCTTACATCATACAACATACAATAGATATACAACAATAACAGTTAGACTTTATAGTCAACCCGTTACACTACCCCCCTTTAGAATGTAGGAAGGGTTGGTTTTATAATAATAATACCTCTTGGATACATTATATACCACGTATATCTATTTATCAACAAGTAACATTTCTACTCATAGTAACAACAGGCATACATACATGAACAACCAGGTTAACATGTATATAACAGTTTATATCAACAATATAGTCTTTGGTATCAAACCATAGTCCCGTAGGCACATGATATAAAAACTGTCCAACTGATAGTCCTAGACTAGTATCAGTTAAAAGTAAAGGCACCAAATAACCACCTTGGAAACTCAACACATCACCTATTACATTCAGCAATGGTGCGAATCCGTGTGGAGTTAGTGTCCTTATATATAAATAATAGAACTATAATAGCTCTCACTTCCTTTGGCGAAGAAAAGTTTTATAATTGGAACTATAGCAGTTCCCACTTCCTTTGGCGTAGAAAAGTTTATATATAAAAATCCATATTAGCGTATCCTAAATAAGGTGGGATAGATCGTCATCCTTATTAGGGGCGGTACTCCAGTACCTAGCAGTTTATGGTGGTAGAGATGGATAGAGTCCAGTACCGGTATAGTACTTCCATCTCTTGTGAAATATAAATATAAAAAGGTAGGTCCGTGCCTCCCTATAAATAATTATCACAGGAGGATGATCCATATAATAGTTCATAGGTCACAATAGTAGAATGTGACCACAGGATCAGGAGCCCTGGACAGTAGTAGAGCACCGACGGTTGTGGCTTAGTAGTAAACCACGGTTGAAGACATCAGGCTGCCTCCAGTGTGGTGGCAGTAGAGACTCGGTTAAGTCACGACAGCACCGTCGGTCTGCTTTGGTTGTCCAGGGGCGTGTAGCTGCGTCGATGGTTTAGTTTTACCTCCGAGGGGCGGAACAGTGCACCCCAGAGGGCCTGACGGGGGACCATCCTTAGGTGTCCATAGGGACACCGCCGGATGGCTTTCCTTCCCCATCAGGACTTCCTCCAGGAGGGGCCTCCGTGGTGTAAACCACAGCAGCCTCCACCTGGAGAGGAAGGGCTCCACCTGGGGCTACCGAGAGGGTACTCGGCGCCGCAGTAGGCTCCCCGCCACTGACCACCCGGGTAGATTGTGCCATGAAAGAAAATGGCATCTCATACCTAGGTGGGTGTACTGACAGTACCGGGGTCACAGGAGGAGCAGGCCTTGCGGCAAGCCCCAACCTGGACTGGAGATCTGGAAAACCAGTTCTCTCCCACTCTGTCAGCTTTAGCCCGAACTGCCGGAAGAACTTGGCGTCACAAGTTGTCAACCTTGATTCAAGCTGTTCGATCGTAGCCCTCCAGAGGGCATGATCTTGCTCCAGACTCGCCTCACGCTCGGCAAGGACTCTGGTGCGTTCAGCAACCCAAGCTTTCCCTTCCCGGATAGCCTGTTCTCTGAGCAACTTGTACTGCTCAAAGTAGGACTTCTCCAAGAAAGAAACCTGAAACTGGAGTAGCTTACTTGCGTTTTCAGCCATCTTAGCCCTGTAGCACTCAAATCCGGGGACTAGAGTGTCAGAGAATCCAGTGTCATAAGCAGGACCGTCTCCAGGCAACACAGGTAACCCTGCTAGCCCTTCGTCAACAGCCCTGTGCTCAGGTACTGGAGTCACCTCGTCATCCCTTACGGGGTCAGAGGTTGCTCCGTGCTGGGGTGGAGCAGTCGGCTGGGCTGACGCCCCATCCGGCTGTTGTACCTCTACCTGTTAAGCGTCACTGACAGGTGAGACACTCTCCTGTGGGGCTGAAGCTTTCTTTTGCTTCTGACTCCACTTGTACTGCTTGACATAGTCAGCAGCGACCTGACCCGCCTGCTCGTCACCCAAAGAGTTCTGAACAATAGCCAGTGCATTACCCAGTCTCTGTCTCTCCTGCCTGGGCAGTTGATCAGCAACCGGGGGCAATGCAACCGAAGATACCGTGACGGTACCGACGGTTTGGCTACGGTCGACCTCAGATGTTACCGTGGCGGTGGCGAC
Source organism: Harmothoe impar (assembly GCA_947462335.1). Lineage (NCBI taxonomy): Eukaryota > Metazoa > Annelida > Polychaeta > Phyllodocida > Polynoidae > Harmothoe > Harmothoe impar. The sequence continues at coordinate 76,004,977 of OX381710.1, read as the reverse complement.
ACGTTTCTTCGCAGGTTCACTGCGGGAACGGTCACGCCCACCTTTGGTATCATCTTTGGATGACTGGCGGCCCCTTTTCAGATCTTTCTTCTTAGGAGGGGTATCCTTTTTGACAGTGGGCATCGGAGTTTCTGTATCTGGCCCGAGATCGGTTTGTTCGCACTTGGCGCCCTTACACAATCTCTCCCAGTCAGCCTCCGAGAGGTAATTCCACTGTTTAAGTTTGTTGGTTCGCCACTTAAACTGTAGATTCCCTACACGTTTGTGGCACCCCCAAACCTTCAGTGCAGCCTCAACTCCACGACTAATAGTGCGCTTGTGCACGCCCTTATTGTCGCAAAGATGCCTTACCAAACCAGCCCTCCGTTGGCAACGGAATAGTTCCCCGTCACTGTACTCAGGGCAGGAAGTAGAAGTACTCCCACTCACACAGTACAAGTAGGGACGCACATTCATGTGCTTCTCTACCAAATGACGGGCAAACTTGAACAGGTTTGGCCACCGTTTTGCTGCTGTCGAAGCCCCTTTCAGGCGCTGACAGCGAACGTACGGGCAGGGATCCCCTGGCACGTAGTTCTTCCAAGCATATTTCAGCTTGGGGCGGCATGACCTGTGGATGTTAGGTTTATTCCCTTCCAACACTGCCCTGAGGTACACGAGGTACCAGTCAATGGGGTGGGAATCACCTGTCAACCAGTCTTCGTCATCCGAACCATCGGTCGTGTGAGGTGCAGGAAGAGCCATTTTGCCATTTTCCTGAACTAAGTCAGAAAGGCTCAGGTTCTTCCGGTCATCATCACGGAGACACAGGTTTAGACGAACATGCGCTGCCTTGGCGCGGAGGCGGCGATTGGCTCTGCTCTCTGCGACAGACCATCCCTCGGCTTCCGCCTTGGACAGTCTATCAGCAACAGCTTTGAGTCTATCTGCCTCAGTCGGTGCGACCTCTTCGGTAGCAGGAGTTTCAGGGGAAGATGCAATCCCCCTCTTTCGCTTCCGCTTCCGTTTGGTCTTGACACGAACCGTGGACCCGTCTGATGAATCACCATCAGGGACCGTCGGTTCTTGTGTCACTACACCGGCGGGTTTCGGAGAAGATCCCCCAGCAGGGTTCTCCTCCTGGTTGGTATTACTACCACCCAGACCAGGTTCTGTTTTCGGAACAACATCACCCGACCCCTCAGGGTTAGGTTCCGCTGGTACCGAAGCCGAGCCTTGACCGACGGTTGGAGCACCGGTAGTGTCCATTTCCGTGTCAGACTCGAGAACTCGGTCTTCCCCATCGGAGGCCTCAGCCTTCTCCGGGGCCGTGCATTTGCCATCTACACGGGCTGCCATACTGTTAGCTCAGGCGTAGGTGAACCTCACGGTTCACTCACCCGAGCATTTAGTAGCACAGCAAGTAAACAATAGTGTAGGTACTGCCGGGCAGACCTAGGCACCACTGATCAACACGCTACCCTACGGGCAAACGTGTTGATCTGAAGAAGCCTGGCTGCCTGTGGGGCTTATATACCCCACCCGTCCCCCGTGACCCCGCCCCTTGACCGGCTTCTCAGCCAATCAGGGGTCGCGTCTCGAAGACGCGCCGAGGTGACCCAATTTCTCACGGCTCATTTGGCGGGAGAAATCGATCAGGTGACGCGGGCAGCGCCCTTCCCACGTCTGGCATATCCGACGGTGGGAACTCTCACTGTTGTTTACAATTTTCGTGGCGGAGCCACCGGAAAACCCGGGAATGATATACCGGCATTAGAGGATATACACAGCAGCGTGTTACTAAGCAATATGTGGTCAAAACTAATCCCATACTTAGAACTAATCGGCAAAGCCAGCCACCCGCCCTGAACACGTGCTTTTCTACCTCCAACGGATAACCACACCGGATAACCCGTCTCTTCTCGTTGTGTTTTGGTGATCGAGTACCGGGCCAATGACCACCGGCCCAGTACGGAACTGTCCATGGAAATTTAATCAAGCCAGCAGCAAAATGTCGTCAACAAGGTAAGAAAAAAAATGTTTACACAATTTTATCTCGCTCTCTGACACGTGTGCTCCTCCGTAGACCTTGTACCGGTATGTCCAGCAATGATGACACCGGAGGTATCACCTTGCTTTGTTTACCGGTGCCTACGGTTAGTCCTTTACGCACAGCTGACCCTTTTTTACGAGGCCTACCGCGCTTGGGCTTGGTAACACACGACTGTGGTTCAATCGGTAATTTCCTAGGACGACCCCTTCGGCGCGCTACCGTCGGTACCGACGGTATGACCGTTGGTCCTGCCTTCGGTATCTTCGGTAGCGCAGGGTCGGTTGGTGCTGGTACTCGACCAGCACCGAGGGAATCTTCACCGTCATCTATATATGGAACTCCATACCAAGGTCGGAGTCTAGCCACATGTGATTTAGTGAGAGTCCCTTTTTGCAACCGTATTACTACAGTAGTTTCACTCACCACCATAGTAACCGTATGCGGACCATCCCAGGAGTACAGGGTCTTGACTTTGGAATTTGGTGTGCTAAATCTCGCGACCTTATCCCCCACCTTGAATTGGCGGAGTTTAAGGCCCGTGTCATAGCCCACCTTCTGCAAACTAGCAGATTTTTCCAAGTTGTCCCTTACTACTCCATAGGACTCGCGTAATGATTGTCGAAGTGATTCAACAAACATCACTGTGCAGGGTTGCTCGAGCTGGTGCCCCTGCACTCCATAGACCATGTCACTAGGCATGACTATGTCTTCACCCATTACGAGCATATTAGGCGTACAGCCCGTCGACGCATGTTCGGTAGCATTGTAAGCATGGGAGATATAGCGAGCGTGCTCATCCCAATCATCCCGGTGCTCATTAACCATTGTCGTGAGACATTGGATCAACGTCCGATTGAAACGTTCCACCATACCATCCGATTGAGGTCGGTAGGGGTTCGTATGCGTCTTGCAGATGTGTATTTTACTACACAGTTCTGCCCACAGTCGAGATTCAAACTCACGACCCTGGTCGGAGTGAAGCATTAAAGGACCTCCCCACGTGAGGATCCAATTCTCGAAAAGTGCTTCTGCGCAGGTAACAGCTGTATGATTTACCAACGGATATACTTGGACATACTTGGTATAGTAGTCCTGTACCACCATCATACAGGTATTCCCACGGGGGGTCGTGTTGAAACCACTAATGATATCAACAGCGATCCGGGCAAATCGAACACCGAATAGCTCTTGACTTAGAGGTAGTTTACCAATACCAGGTCCAGGCTTTGATAAACAGCATTGGGGACATTGTTTCACCCAACGCCGTATGTCCAAAGTCATACCAGGCCAGTAATATCTACTCTTAATCTTTGCCTCAGTCCGTTGTCTGCCAAAGTGTGCTGAAGTTCGGTGGCCATGACAGTAATTGAGCAACTGTAGTCTGAGTGACAAAGGCACTACAGACTGAGCTGCTCTCTTCCTGCCAGGTTGCACTCTCCAGCGGCACAATACACTGTTCCGTATAAAAAGATTATCCCACTGAGCTAACAGTTGTCTAACTTCTTTACATTCCAGCGAAAGTGCGGGGCGAACAGGCTTGGACAGGCCCAACAACTTCAAGGAGTACACCCTCGAAATAGCCGGATCCGCAAGCTGCTCATCCTTCAAGTGATTTAACGTCCAGTTAGGAACTTTCGCACCCACAGACGCAATCACTGCATTGTGAGACCCACAGTCTCGGCAGTCTACACGGTGACAGTTCCGGATAGGATAGCGGGACAAGCTGTCCGCATTCACATGATCTACTCCACTCCTGTGTATGATATGCTCATTCGTCATGCCAAACTCAGAGAGGTGGTTCAACCATCTACCCATCATCCCCTCAGCGTCCTTGAAGTTAAGGAGCCACTGCAGAGATGAATGATCCGTCCGTACGAGATAATTCCCACCATATAGGAAATGTCTGTACTTTTTTGTGTAAACCACCACTGCCAAGAGTTCACGCTTGGTTGTGCAGTAGTTACGTTGTGTTTTGCTTAAACTGTTGGACGAAAATGCCAGCGGCACTTCTCGCCCATCCTGGATCTGCGACAAGGCAGCACCAATACTTGTATTAGAAGCATCAGTGTCCAAGATGAACTTACCAACAGGTGCAGGGTAGTGCAAAACAGGTGTTTCTAAGAAGAGTCTCTTTAACTCACTGAAAGACTGTTCTGCGGCTGGAGACCAGACTATCTTAGCCTTAGCCTTCTTCTCTCCAATCATCAGCTCTTGTAAGGGAGCTGCGACTCTCGAGAATCCAGGTATAAAATCTCTGTAGTATGAACAAAACCCGATGAAAGAGCGTATCTCCTTTGTGTCCATCGGACGAGGCCAGTTCTGTACCACTTCGATCTTATGAGGATCAGCCATGATGCCATGTTCAGAAACAATTCTACCTAGGTATTCAACTGATTTCCTAAAAAGCTTGCACTTTGAAGGTTTCAATTTCAGACCATATGATAAGATGCGTTTCAGCACAGCTTGGAGGTTCTGTAGAGTTTCCTCCACAGAACCACCGAAGACGATGATGTCGTCCAAGTATACTAGGCACTTCTTCCAAAGTAAACCCCGTAACATGGTTTCCATCATTGCCTCGAAGGTTGCCGGGGCATTGCATAGCCCAAATGGCATGACGTTGAACTCAAATAGTCCCATATGGGTAGAAAATGCAGTTTTTTCTCGGTCCCGGGGGTCCATGCCGATCTGCCAATAACCAGATTGTAAATCTAGTGTACAGAACCATTTCGCCCCACCCAGAGATTCCACACATTCATCTATCCGAGGTAGAGGATATGCATTCTTCCTAGTGAGTCCGTTCAACTTCCTATAGTCGATGCAAAATCGACAGGAACCATCCTTTTTGGTGACCATCACCACAGGACTTGACCATGGACTCTCACTAGGTTGAATCACATCTTCATCCAACATCTTTTCTACCTCAGCCTCCATAGCACTTTTTTTAGCCATGGGTAACCGACGGTAGGGGATTCTACTGGGAAGCGCGTCCCCAGTGTCAACCCGGTGTTGTACCGTATTGGTACGCCCTAGAGGATCTCCTGGTTGCGCAAAGGCGTCAGATAACTCCGACAGCTCCTGCGCCACCATTTCGCTCTCTAGGGTTGTGAGGTGTGACTCACACAACAGAGACCTTACATGTTTCGGTAGGTTGGATTTAGCTAGAGCCTCTTCGTGGGAAGAGTCTCCCGCCACCACACCTACTTCCACAAAGTCCGTAGTTAGTGAGTCTACCCCATATGCTCGCGTAGTGTTACCAATAGGCGTCCCTTTTCGTAGAGTGATTTCTCTACTACTCGAGTTACAAATTGGTATCACCCCCCAACGAGCGTTGGCCAGGTAAGTATGATAGCCAGCAAGACCTAACTCTGAGAGCTTTTGATCTTCTGGTTCAAACATTCCCGGCCTTTTGGCCTGCACTCCCACGCAGCTGACTAGGACATCGGATACATGTCCTGCTGCCAACTTTGTGTCTTGTGCCACTGACGCCACAGACGAACCATTCCTTAAAACGCACTGTACAGATTGCTTATAAGGATGTTTAATCTGAAGTCGGCCTGTTGCGGTGTTCATTGTTACCCCGTAAAGAGCAGCAAAGTCCATCCCCAGTATGCCATCATCAGTGATGTCGGTGATGGTTGGACATATCCAGTATGTCTTGCCATCGACCAACATAGGTTTTACAGTTCTGCCATAAGTCTGCATACTATCTCCCGTAGCAGTCCGAGCCTTTACTCCCAGTAGCGGAGCTTCGGGCTGGTTGCAAAGACGGGCCATGAATTTACGATCGACCAAGGTGTGAGATGCACCCGTGTCGACCAAAAATTCACCACGCGTCCCGGAAATAACCAGACTCAGGTACCAACGCTGTCCCCGTAAAGGGACACACTCAGAGGTCAGCATCGGGCTTCCCCCTCCATCCATAGCAACCCCTTTTGTCAGGAGATAATCCCAACACGGGTCGCTCGGGGAGTCTTGAATCACACTGCTCTGGGCAATTGATTCCAACCAAGACTCCTCTAAGCCAGCGACTACAGAATCCTCCGGATTCCGTTCGTCCTTGCCAGCCCCGCCTTGCCAGACGCTTACAGGTTGTACAGACCCTTCTGCCTCTGCGCGGCCTTGGTTCATGGAAGAGTTAACACCGTCTACTAATCCCTTACAGGCATGGCTAACTGTGGGGGCGCCATCCTTGCCAAGAGGATGGGCCCCATTCAGTTTTCCGTCTCCTTTTCGGTTTTAGCAGCGACGGGTGCAGGGGCTTTGCATTCGCTAGCCCAATGACCCATCTTTTGACAGCGTCTACATGGCTGAGGTTTCGTGTCCTTTTTCTTCTTTTTCCTTCTCTTTCCAGATCCAGAATTAGAAGTGGACGCAGAGCTCTTTTCTAAGTGCTTCCGCAACAAACCCTCAATCATCTTTTCCATGTCCCTGTCAGGCATTACTGCCGCCACCTCCTCGGAGGCGGGCTGTTTTTTCTTAGGTGGTTTTGTGGCGCCCTCTACCACCTGAGCTCCTTTCGGGGCTACAGATGGAGCTGCCGACACTCCTCCACTAGGAAAAACAGCCTGTTTGGTGTCATACACATCTGCATGGTCAAAAAGGTCAGCTAGAGATAAGTCCGGCTGCCATTTCTCCCGCAGATATGCCTGGAGATTGGTGTCTCTGACTCCATTGACAAACCTGGAGGTTAACTCCTGGATGACAGTGGGGGTGTCAGGTCTACATCCCTGATAACACTCGGATATCAGTTCTTGTAGAGCAAATCCGTAGGATCTCAGATGCTCGTCCTTGCGTTGGACACGTTTGAGCAGCTGAGTCCTTGGGTCATGCTCACCAATCTTCCCAATCGCCCATTCAGCTGTTTCCTCAAGTGAGCTCAATGTCTTGATCTTCACTCTCTCGAACGCCAAAAGGGCTGGTTCACCTGGCCCGTTGCAGAGTGCCTGCTTCAGAGCAACCAGAGCTTGCTGATTGTTCCAGCGATTGCTCTCCACGATAGCCTTGAACCGAACTTTGTACTTTCTCCAGGGTGGCGACCCTGTGAAAGGTGGAATATTGATGGCCTTTTGACGGGCTGCATCAGGATGTTTGATCTCCCCAAAGTTGAAAGGAGCATACCGTTCATCCAGTTCATGGATGTCCCGCGGGACGATGTCTGTCCCCAGCTTCTCAATAGCCGGGTTTCGGTCGTACTTAGCCCGCTGGACAGGAGTTAAGCCCTGTCTAGCTCTGGGTTTAGGTACTGGAACTGAGACCATGGTCTGCTGTTGGTTCAACATCGTTGAACCAGTAGATGGGTGGGTGCCCCCTGGAGGTGTTGCCGTGCCTCCAAAGGCGCCACCACAGACCGGAGTCTGTAGATAGCTAGCCCCCATCTGAGGTGTCATACCTGCTACCGTGGTGTGTACTGGCGGCGGGACACTTGAAGGTGTCACTGTCGTGTACACATTGGGTACGGGTATGACTGGAGGTACCACCGTGGTAGGTGGTGGTACTTGCTCTGACTTCGTCTTTAGGTCATGATTGACTTGCCTTAAGCTTGCGAGGTCTTGTCTGGCTAGGTGAAGCTGCGTGCTCAAATCCTTTCCCAAGGCATTTAAGCTTGCCACCTCACATTCGCCAGACACCCTCTGGTGCAAAAGTTTGTCAACCTCCACCTTGTGGGAAGCCATCTCGTTCTGGAGTTCCAGCAGGAACTTTTTCGTCTCATCAACCTCCTTTAGGAATAATTTCCTAGTTTGATTGATGGAAGCAAGTTCCCTCCGGGCCTCCGCGAGCTCATGCAACTCAGTTTTCCTGGTGGGGATACCCATGGCAGCTAGTAGGTCCCCATCCAGTGGTAAACTGGATGGCTCATCTACTGCTGGCGGATACCCCTTACCAGGAGCTTCTGTTGCCACATTAGTCTTCTTTGATAGCCCGCCGCCCCCTATACCGTTCGGTGTAGGAGTGGCACCATCAGTGAAAACCGACGTGTCTGGATCCAATGAAGGATCTGCTACCGTCGGTGTAGAACCGAAGGCAGCTGGGCCGAGAGTTTTAAGCTCTCTACCCGGTATTTTCTGACCCTCAGGACAGAAAAGATTCGTGGAAAGGGAGTCCAACGATCTCCTGGAGCTTATATCAAAGGGTCCCGGGATTGGAGATTGCTCCCCATCCTCTCCTCTGGTAAAGGCCTCCACAATAGGATCACCTATTGCTTCTTGGGAGAGGTCGTCACCGGCCACCTCCAAGGCTGCCCGGCTCTCCCCCCTATTAGATTTGCCTGTGAAGAAGCGTACATTCTGTACGGCTTCTTCACGTTCCTCAGCAGGGGTTTTAGTAGGGGGGGTGGTTATTCAGTCAAAATGAAGCTAGGAATGCGGGACCCATCCTAAAAGATGGTACTCATCATGAGAAACAAGAATATGACCTCCATTTTTGATTTTGAAACCTCTAACCCCCCCGTACGCCCCCTCCGAAGATAAAAAGTCGGAAAATATTAAATTAATTCAATTTTAATTAATTTTTCTTGTTTCCATGGGGTTTACCTCCCTTTAAATGGACATAAAACCACTTTGATATAGAATATAAAAATACAATGCACTAAAATGAGCAGTTTTTAGCTATCTGAAAATTTCAAGATGGCCGCCATTGGTAAAAAAACACCATTTTTGAGCTCTCTTTTTAACTCTATATGGTCTAACTGACATGAAATGCATATAAAAATATTCTAAAATGGAATATAAAGATATACTGTACCAAAGGCAGATATTTCAAGGTTTTGAAAAATCCAAGATGGCCACCATTGGCAAAAAATATTGTTATTCAAGCTTCAGAAATGCTATTCAAGCGGTAGAAATATTTTGTTTTTCTTCTTGGGCTGCAACTGAATAAATGATATGACCAAATAGTTGCAATATCACTTCCAGCCCCTCCCACCATCCAGTAAACTATTTTGAAAATATGAAGCATTGTGTAGTTCCGTTAAATACATGTAATTTTTCCTATATGTATTGAAATAAGGACCAAAATTATCTACATGACAGTGTTTAGATGCTGTTTACAAACTTAATGGAGGCACAGGAAGTAATCATCAATTGGCAGCAGACCTCAGCCCCTGCCCCCTGTCTGGGCTTGTATGTATAGGCCTACTAGTATACTAGCCTTTATGCTGGAAAGTCAGGGATTATTGACTATGCGAGGGAATAAGTTTAGTCTCTACTGCTTCTCCCCTTAATCATGCTGAAAGCAATTATCTTACATATTAACATTTTTCCTGTGATTATTAGAAAATAGAAAGGTGATAATCAAATTATAACTTAAGTAGAGTATCTCAGAATCATTCACGGATGCATAATGCCTGCAGTATACTTAATGAAGCCATATATCTACCCCAACTCGGGCAGCAAAGAGCTCTCTGACATTCAGATGTAAATAAAGAGACTCCTGCTGCTACTGATGGCCAGCAATTTCAAATTTAATTATCTTTCTAAAACATATTGGGTTCTAATATCAAGCACTGACATTGATATACAAACCCAACCAGTATCTACACAACAATCCAAAGTATCTAATCATAGGGAGTCTGCTATGTTCCTACCGCACTGTGTGCTATACTCTCAAAACTCAACTTTGTCTTGAACGCACCTGTGATCAGTTTATTTCATTGTTGAGTACATAGGCATAGAAAGCAAATCTTCATTGGGGGGGCCAGGGGGGGGGCGCTTCTACCAACTTTGAGTATTGGTTTTTATCCATCATGTTTACACGCTTACATAAAATTGTATGGAAAAGAAGTATTTGAGCCACCTCTAGTTCTAATTTGGGGCCCAACCCCTTCTGCCCCCACTTTCTCTTATGCAGGAGAGGTAAGGATTTGGAGGCCCAAACATATTCAGTCCCCCCTTCCTTAGTGATTGGGGGCCCAGGGCCCACCAGCCCCCTCCTTTTCCTATGCCACTGCAGTACCCCTATAAGCATGTGTCTTAAAGTTTAGCACCATTCAGCTACTAGGGAGGGGCTGTCAAAACCTAGGGGCAAATGCAAAAGGGAAAATATGACTACAAGCCTTGTCCAGATACCATCATGTATAAGACATAGTACAAGTGACTTGGTGTATAGGAGTTATAAGCCAAGGACAGGGTAATTGTCCAAGGCACTAGGCGGGAATAATTACCCTTCACGGCCAAGTGTGGTATGAATTTCTATATCTTACAGGGGGTCACATGCACACACCCATTATATTGTAACTGTTGGTTTTGCACTGATGATATTGGATTAGGATCATCCGGGGTCTAGGAGAAAATTATTACTAGGGGGTCCAAGGGGGCTGATGCACACTGAACCTATAAATGCATTTATATGATGTGTATAGAAAAGTGTTTGACTATCCTCTTTTATTATTGGAGGCCTATCCCTCATCCCCTGTTCCCAGCTTTCTCTATGTGGAATAGGAAAGGTGTGTAAATCTTGTGTATTTTATTGTATGATCTTGGAAAATTTCAGGGGGTCCCATAAGCCTACATGTTCTACCCCCCCTTCTATAACCAGGGTCCGGGACCCCTTTTATACCTCAGATCTTGGATAGAAGAAATTTTCTTCTGCAGAGAATGACATTCAATGATCTATGAATTTACAATGTCGTTTTTGGCTTATGGCAGCCATCTTGGATTTTTCTGGAACTTCAAAATCCTTCATTTTGGGGTAGTAGGCCATGTCAAAGTACTTTTATATAAGTTTTATGTGAGGTTGGCCACATGGGAATACAAAAATTGATAATCGGGTTGAAAAATGGTGTATTTTGCGAATGGCGGCCATCTTGAATTTTTCAGATACATCAAAATACCTCAATTTGTTGGTTTATATTTTTGTTATCCACCTAAAAGTAGTTTGATGTACATTTCAAGGAGGACAAACCCTGTAGAAATAAAAAATGGATTAAAATTGAATTAATTTAATATTTTCCGACTTTTTATCTTCGGAGGGGGCGTACGGGGGGGTTAGAGCTTTCAAATTCCAAAATGAAGGTCAGATTCATGTTTCTCATGATGAGTACCATCTTTGAGGATGGGTCCCGCAAAAATTTTGCGCTAACCACCCCCCCTAGTTTTAGTCCTGCCGCTGAACGAGCTGACAAAATCGTATAGGTAATCCATATACTATAAGTCTATTTAATACCCTATCAATGGTCGGTTCGATCAAGTGGTCACGGCACCAATGTAGTTGGTCTCTTACTACGTATGTAACACTTGAGTACAAAAACCAGACAAGGTAAATTAGACTTTAATATACGGCGACTTTATTGTAAAGGTAACTCTTGTGTATTATAGTACAAGTATAACCAGCGGATATACAAGATCAGAACAGATATATAATACAGTGGGGCAACCCTACAGCATAATAGAGTTAAGCCCGTGAGCACAGGGTGGTCATGTCACGACAGTCCCAAACCTGACTGACTTCCAACGGAGAAGTAGCCGTCTTATATACAGCGCTGCATAGCCACGTGACCGTACTAGCAGCGCCACCTGTTAGATTTAGTTATGTAAAATGCTTATGTAACAACTACCGACGGTAACCGAAGGTGGTACCGGTACACTACCGTATAGATAACCGAACTAGAGGAGTCGGTGTATGTAACGAACCGACGACACTAGTTAGATGAATAAAACAGTTATTAAACACAATAGAACCGTGTTGTCTTACATCATACAACATACAATAGATATACAACAATAACAGTTAGACTTTATAGTCAACCCGTTACACTATCTTACTTTAGCCCGGAGCAAAAACAGGGAATCAGGAAGTGTACTAAGAGGAATATGCTCTTATTCAGTGCAGCATAACTAACAAGAATTTGCGGTTGGTGCAGCTTAAAAAAACGCTTCAGGCATTGCTTGATGTCAGTGCAACAAAGTGTGACGTCACAACTCCGTCATTCTGTAAAATTAATTAACCTGTCGCTATGCTAGGAAGATAAACAGGGGGGGTTGGTATAATTATAATCAACCTTAGGACAATGGAAATGTGGGTTGCTAGGCAGATAAACAATTAGAATAGTTTTTGCTAGGCAACCAGCTGTATTAGTAACAAACCAAAAGAACAATTGAATTCCTTGGGTTCATTTTAGGGGAAAGGGAGGTAGATATGATTATAATTAACCATGGACATGTGTGTTGCCAAGATAAACAATTAGAATAGATGTTGCTAGGCAACCAGCTGTATTAGCAACAAACCAATAGAATCATTGAATTTCTTGGGTCCATTTTTTTGGGGAAGTCAAAAATGATTATAATCAACCTTAGGGTCTATCAATCATAATTCTAAGATCGACTACTGGGCCATTCCAAGTTATTTCAACAAGCAGTCCCTACGTGACCCCTCAGATCCTGATAATTTAACATGACCACATGCAAAATTGTAGCGCCATACTCCAATAACTTTCCAAGATTTTGGCCATAGAACATGAGTGGGCTTGGCCCTCAATGTGCAAAATTTCAATTTGGGGTCATCTTTAAAGTGCAATATTTTTAGGATGCAATGAGTTAGAGGTCTGATATCGCTTGAGTTATCTCACACATTTATACACTCTTGGGAAATGCTAATTCTGGGAAGTTTTGATACAGGCTTATACTTAAACAATAAGCATAAAAGGTAATAAATTTCTCAGTTGTAACTGAAGTTCAAAAAGGTTTGAAAATTCATAGCATCTAAACGGTTAATTTAAATGCCCTAGTAGTTTGGAATCAAATGTCAATGAAGGTCTTTACATGAAAATCAAAGATTAAGTGTCCTCTATCATATGGGAATCCAATATGGTAGCCTCAAAATCGATTTTTGCCACTTTTCAGTGCCCCATTTCGGTAGGTGGGATAAATAGCACCAGCTAATGCTCTTCACCAATCAAAAGGCCATAATTTGCCTTAGAGGGGTATCCTACACTTTATTTTACACAAATATATTTGTGCATGTATTTACTGAATAAAAGTAAGAAAAAAATAGGACCTTGCGGTCAAAATAACCAGAGTAGAGCAGTAGTTCATTAGCCACTTGTGTCAAATTTATTGAGATTACTATACCTTACATATTCATAATGTATACAGTTGCTTCTATCCTTGGTTTGTATGCAATTTCACAGTGGCGCTCCATTTGTAAAATGCCACTCGCCAAAAGTCTGTAACAGAAACTATTAATGTCAAAGATTGCTTACTTGCAATTCCCACCCAACATTGCTTTTATCCTTAATATGTAGGGGACTTTCGGCTCTTACGATCAAAATAAATTTGAGATGATCTGCAAACTTTTACTCAATCACAGGTCCAAAAGAGTCACTTTGGTGATCCATTAAGATGACCGACTTTCACATACATTTTCTTGCACATAACAAAAAAATACCCCGAAGCTGCTTTTTAAAAGCAATTGATATTCATGGCTTGTACATATTCCCTCCCTCTGGAAAGCTGCTGTAGCCTAATATTGCATCTGTGTACTCAGTAAGGGCATTTTGGTGCATAATCAAGATGTCCATAACATTAAAGAAACTCTGTGACACAAAACCAGGGGGTCCTATAAAAGTCCATCTACTGTTAATTGTATGATAAATATTGTATGGTGCACCTTGCTACATAGCTGGGTGAAGTTTTGAGCCAGTTGTATATGTTCTAGTTTACCTGAGGAGTGGTTAAGTTAGACGGTGCACACGATTTGACATTATATTCCAAATATCCTCCTCAGGCCCTAATTATAGAAATTAATGCTCCCATTTTATGCTTTATATTATACCTACAGCCCCAACACATGGATTTGATAACTATAGGTCAAAATGATTGTTTGTGTTACAGACTTTTGTTTTTATTACAGACTTTCATTGCCAACAAGAAAAATACTTGTAGAATTGTTAATAATCAACAAATTCAAAGTCTGGAAAAAAGGTAGTTCCACTTGGCCAATCGTCCGAATATTTGAACAAAAGATGCCCCTATGGTACTCACATTATCCCCATTAGCACAATATCTTATGCTTGAAGAAAAATGTTTCAGGGGATATCTTCTTCTTCATCCAAAGACACGGACTCCCCTGGTCCCCAGATGTGTAGCTAACCCTATGTCTAACCTTAACTGTGATAAGAATGTACCAAGCTTACCCTAACCCTTTACCCTAACCATTGGGCAGGTATCCAGCGTAGTTGGTTTCTTAATGAAGCATCCCCTGGGGTACTGAGGGATGGTCAGGCATGATGGTTTCTTATTAAATAAATATGGAAGATTTTTGAGATGTATGATACCTATTGTGATAATAAGTTCCCATTCTGGAAAGTCTGTGATAAAAACTCTGGTTTTCCTGGACTTGTGTACCTCCCACTAGATGCCTTACTATTCTACTAATAACAATAGTATGGTGGTTAATGTTATTTATTCAAATATGGGACATGTTTGATTCATGTAATAAGGGTTAACAAGTGTTTCTGTGGTATTTTTAAATGACTTGCATGAAACTCCATGAATATGGCTCGTTGTACAAATACACACAGGGTGCAAGATTATCAATGATATTGGAAGCTTACAACCAATGTTTTACGGTAGTTTATTATTAAAAAAAACGGCCCAAAAATGTTGACATATTAGGGGATGTGCCCTATTCAATATGGCATTGCTAGATATAGTGAGACAGGGATGTGGCATTATAATTTAGATGGATGTTAGGGTAGAGTCCACTGCTTCTCACACGACCTCCACAGTTGATGAATGATACCTGGGGTGGCAAGATGCACAGTGTACCACTTGCCCTTATGTGGGCAGCCTTTGGCACGTGGCAGTCCAATCTTTGAAGCATCTAGCTGAAATCCTGGCACATTGGCTCTTGGCATAGCTACGGTTTTCATGACCATCCCAATATAGGCATCCTCTATGACAAAGAATGGGACATTGACAGATGCGCTTAGAAACTTAATTGCAGCATTCCTGTGGAACACAAAGGCAGTACCAATACAGTACTCAGGATATTGCTTCCAGCTCATGTTGAGCTCATTTGCCGTTATGTACCATTTCCGACTCGGGTGTCTAAGGATATGAGGGGCTATAACAAAACCAATCTGTGCATAGTCCATACTGTGACCCCTGATGGTCTGGTCCTTTTTCTGCAGCAGCTGCAGCACCATGGGAATGTGGACAAAGTTGTCGCTGGCAGTACGCATGATGTACTTGGCACCGGGACAGTTACTGGTCACCCATCTGTACCCCATGATAGCTTTGTAGGCCAGGTTGTAGTAATTGTCAATGAAGTCATCTTGGAGGATGTCCCCATGTTCCCTGCTCTCCTTGTCAATAATATGTTGGTCTGCCTCACTGATTCCACCACCAAACAAGAACAGATGGCGGACCTTGGCAGTGTTGTTAGCTGTGAGACTGGCCCATGTCTTCCTCACAGCCTCCCGCTCCTCGACCTCCTTGGAAATGGTTGTGATCATGATAAACAACACAATTGCTTCATGCCCCTGGCAGATATGTTTTGGGTTGATCATGTTCTTGAAGTTGTATGCCATGCATCCCTTACATGTGTCAGGTCTGGCCGTCTTTGGGAATGTCCGAGTCCTCAGGACCTTCAGATGGTAGAGGATATCAGTTAGGGGCAATCGGGGCTCCTTGCTGATGTCACGTATGGTACTTGCCATCTTGTACAGTGTCTCTATCAAGTCCTGGTCACTGGAGGACCTCAGTGCTCTACTAACTTCATCCATCAGTGCACTGGCAGCTTTTGTATCTCCTCTCCTTTCTGAATTGCTTGGTGATTCATTACTGTTTGGCTTTAATGCCCTTGTGTGGTTGCCTCCCGTCTTATTTGTCAAATTCACAGTTTTGCTCTGATGCACCAGCATATAGTTGACAAGTAGCAGCAGAAGTAATATAAAAATAATGACATTACTTTGAACCTGTTTATTTTTGAGGTAAGTCCTCAGTATTCTCAGATTGGTGCCTGCAGCCCTGGTACTAGTCATGGTGTAGAGTCTAACAAAACTCTGGTCTTGTATAAGGGCAGTACGGATAGAGCATGGATACTACCCTAAATCCTCCTTTACAACCCTAACCCTTGTATAAACCCCACCTAGACTTTAGGGCAGTCCTATGAGCTGCACTTTAGGGTCTGAAAAATCCTAGGGTAGCAAAATCCTCTGTATCAGCCACACTAAAACTTTTGGACAAATCCTATATTGACCATTGAGTCCTGACTCTTGTCTGTAGAAGTAGCATAGAATTCATAGCAGTCACAGCGCAGAGTGCAGAGTGTTACAATGTAGTCTTGTGTTTGGTCAGGCCTTGTAGATTGGTGGGCTGAAAAGATATATGGCCCTGGTTCCCCTCCTCTCCCTGCTAGTTACTGCGGTCCAGTTTGATCCTGTGTGAGGACTATTGGAAAGTGAGGTACACAGTTCTGGCAAACTCTTCTGAAAAAAGAAACGAGATATTGCAAAAATTTGTTTTGTGGAATAGAATACCTTGAATCTGATTATGTTGACTTTTGTGCATAACCATAATAGCAGCTTCCATGTGAGGTTTGTGGTATCTCCAGTCATGAAAAAGATATATCAGAAGTATCATAGTGGATTATGCAAAGTATGGAACAGGGAGACTACAGCATGCCACTACTTTTAAATGACTATGTATGTAGCATGCCACTACTTTTAAATGACTATGGATATGAGTAGTATACAGAAATGAACTTTGAAGGCAGGATGACCCCGGTTAAGATGGCATCATACACCATGAACATTATTATTACCCTTTCAACACTTTACTCAACACTTTACTACTACTGTCTGTATGTAAAAATAGTAATTTCCTATTCATATTGTACCGGTAAACTGAATACAATGTGTGTTTTTCTTTACAAAATGCCTTACAATATTAATATTATTATCATTATTATTATGAGCAGACTTATCACTACTACCCTCTAGCTATTATTACCTTCACATAATCGGACCTAGAACTATTAAACCCATTAGATATTACCTCCTTAATCAAAAATTTAAATATTGTGGTTTGTATTAAACTTAACATGCCTTCACCCCTAATCCGAACCATACATCTCTGCTAATTTCTACACATACCTATATCTGATGTAAGGGAAATAGACGCCCTGGTTCACTCTGTCCCTGCCTTCTATCTGATTACTGAATTCCCCATGGGATGCACTAGATGCGTGACCCATGGTTTCTTGAGGCTGCTGGGTGGGATTGGGACAGGGGACCGGGGGACCAGGCCTGGGCCAGGCTGCACACTGAGGCTATATGATTCATATGACTAATACCTACTTTGAGAACACGAGAGGAGTGGTTATAGCACATATGAATGTGCTAACATTTCACTAATAAAAACTGAGTTGGATGACTGTGACATTGATTGCTTATCAATCTCCGAGACTTGGCTTCATGAAGCTGTCCCTGACTCTCTACCCAACCTGAGGAGTTTTAATATCCTGAGGCACGACAGGCAAACCCTAGATAAAAATGGTGACATTCAAACTGGGGGAGGCCTATGTGTATATCTTAAACATGCCTTCACTCACTCCATGTCAGAACTGGGGCATCTAAACCTTAGCAATGAAGACATTGAGCTACAATGTATAACTTTCAGTAAACCCTTCTTCAAAAAGTGTGTCTTGTTTAATATATATAGACCCCCCTCAGGATATGCTTATACTTTTTGCACTAAGTTATCTGAAGCAGTTGGGTTACTAGGGGAGCTGATGGATAACGAGCTCTTCATGCTTGGTGATTTTAATGTGGATCTGTTGGGACCATATGTAACTAATGCCAAGCGCAATGAGGCTCGTCATCTAAAAAACACTATACTACAGCTAGGCTGTAATCAATATATACATGAATTTACTCACTTCACCCCTGATGGTAGTACCTCCTTGCTAGACTTAGCCTGTTCAACCTCTACTAAAATAGTACCTTCTGGCACCCTCAATATACATATTGCAGATCACCTCTTAGTATATATGGTAAGGAGTGCAAATTCACCCCCTAGCATTCCAGTTGAGTTCATAGGCCGGTCCTATAGAAACTATGTCGAGGACGATTTTGTCACTGGATTAAAAAATCTGGACTGGAACTCCTTTTGGGATGCTGATGAGCCTGAGACTGCTTGGAACATACTCATCCAGAACATAGATAACATACTCTCAATAACCTGCCCAGTTAAGCACTTCAAGTTTGCTAATAAGAAAAAAACCTGGGTAACAAATGCCATGATTGACTTGTTTACCAAAAAAAATCTTGCCCTCGCTAAAGCCAAAAGAACAAAAAATATTGATGATTTTAACATAGCTAATTTCCTCAAAAACCGGGCCCGCAATATTTCCAAAGATGCTGAAGATAATTACAATAAAGACAATCTTAACTTACACAAGAATGATCCTAAAGAATACTGGAAAGCCATTTCAAATATTATAAACCCAAAACAAGATCAGGCCACAATAAATCTAATTGATGAAAACACAAATCTTCCCGTAGCCCCTGAAGACATAGCAGACTTCATAAACAATTATTTCATAAACAAAGGGCCAAACCTGGCAAGGAACATGGACACACCATGGACTTATAATGGTTACATCTCTGACTCTGATTTCCAGCTTCAGCCCATCTCCTTAGACCAAGCCAAACTCCTAATTCAAAAAATTAAGCCCAAAAAAGGCTCTGGTATTAAAAATCTCTCTACCTTGGTCTTCAAGGATGCCCTCTCAGCTCTCCCAAATCAACTCCAACATATAATTAAGTTGTCCATCATTACCAGCTCCTTCCCTGACTCATGGAAAATTGCTACCATCACGCCAATCCCCAAGGGTGGTTCCACCTTCAAGGTTACTAATTTCAGGCCCATCTCAATCTTACCTGTTATTTCAAAGCTGTGCGAAAAGGTGATACACACTCAGTTGCTAACCTTTCTCATAGAAAACAACATCCTAAATCCAAACCAGCATGGTTTTTGCCCGAAACATTCTACCATGACTAGCCTATATGACCTAACAGACCATATGTTTGCTGCCATCGAGCAAGGGGCAGTCACACTAGTTACCTACCTCGATTTTGCCACGGCTTTCGACACAATAAATCACTCCCTGCTTTGTAAAAAACTACAGAAAATTGGACCTGGTGAAGCCACTGTAAAATGGTTTGAATCATACCTATCTAATAGGAAACAAACCACCAAAGCAAATGGGATTATTTCAGCCCCCAACACTATACTCTGCGGTGTACCCCAGGGGTCCATACTAGGCCCCCTTTTATTCCTGGTATACATCAATGACCTTGACACCTCTCTGAAACTGTTTAAGTCAATTGTCAAACTGTACAAGTCAATTGTATGCTGATGATACTGCCCTCTATTGTATCTACCCTGTGCTCACCCCCGACATTCTAGCTCAGATCAACCAGGACCTTGCAAATGTTGCAAACTGGTGTAAGAAGAACAAGTTATCCCTCAATATCAAAAAGACTAAATATGCATTGTATGGGACCAAGCAACGTGTCACTCGTCAAGGTAACCTCGTACTAGCTATAGATGGCCAGGTGATCTTACAAACCCACCAGTATAGATATTTGGGCATTGAGTTGGATAGTGACCTGAACTTTAAAGGACACCACAGAGTGGTCAACAAAAGCCTCTCATACAAATCATATCTATTAACTAGACTTAGAACCAGGCTGACGCTTGAGGCTGCAGTGGATACCCTTATTACAATGGTCATGCCCATAGTAGACTATGGCCAACTGATATATGGTACACGGAATAAACTTGGTCTTGATAAGATCCAGAGCTCCATCGACAGAATGACTAAGGTCTGTTACTACCTTGATAAGAACCAAGACATCGAGGTGCTCAGAGCTTAGGTGGGACTTACCTCTCTTGAGGAAAGAAGGGACACTGCTATCAAAGTTGCCTCCTTTCATTATATGCAAAACCCTGAAAACCACGACGGTAGGGCCATCTGTACTAGGAGACATGATGCAACCCTAGCAAAGGTGAAATGGTACAAATCTACCACAGCCCAACACAGTGTTACATATAGGTTAGCCCATACATGGAATTCCCTGACAGTAGTGCAAAGAAACTCATCCTCTCTTGTTGTGTTCAAAAAAGCAATTACATGATAATAATGGTATTCTTAGTCAGCTAAGCGTATGATAGCTGTCTGCTCCTGGCCCGAGCAAAATCTGGTACCCCCCCCGACACTTTTTCCCCTAAATTTTTCCCAGCAGGACTTAAGTCTCTTAGATTATATGAAATACTATGTGTACTAACATTAAACAGTATGATGGACATGACGTAGCACACTCAATTATTGTCAACATGTTTTAATTTCTTAATTATAAGTTACCTTCGCATCTCTGGCTAGATGCCCTTGAATATTATGATATGACTGATGTCGAGAAATGAATATCCATGCTATGCTGTAATAGACAAAATACAGGAATCAATTCCTGTCTGTTGCAGTCAAAATAAAGAACTTTGAATTGAATTGAATTATATGCTAACATACCGGCCTCCAATACGACTATTTTTATCAGACTCCTTCATGGTGTATTGATATTTCAGCAGAGCCCCCATAAAAAGCTCCACCCTTCATGAATGAGACAGATAAAGATTGTTGTAATGGGGATGAGCATGTTTGTGAATTTGATATACTTTGGCGTCACAAAATCAATGTTAAGTTATTATGGTCACAAGTGCACATATGTATATGATCACTAAGACTGAAGTTCCTTTTGCCAGCTAATACTCTCACTGTCACTCGTGATAAGATAGATAATTAAGCTTATGTTAGATTTGATTGTGGTATTTAACAGTCAAATACTACTTTTGGAGTGTGTAATGTATTTGTTCCACTTTCACTAAATATCATATATAAACGGGGATCAAATTCAGACAAAAGTTCTTGATATACCAACGACAAAACAAAAATGTAGCGTTGACTACAGTCTGGGTTGCTGGGACTATGGTCAAAGCCACATAATATTGTGATGTGATTGATATTTTACATTATAGTACATGATAAATAGGCCCATGCAAAAACATTATTATTTCTTTTAAATTTAAACTCAGGTCTCTGGGTATAACTAATTATGTCTATATGTTATGGACCAAGATATAGATAGATGTTGTCCTCTTGATATAGGTTATATGCATATAACCGTCTATATAGGCCCAACTGTATCCTCTTGCTATACACTTACACAACTTTCAAAGCCTATGCCTGTAATAGATACCTGGCGCAATAGTTTTTAGAAAGTGACCCCACCCATAGTCCACTCAAAAAAAAAGTGGTTTCTCTTCAGCGCGCCCATCATAAAAATCATGGTTTGGGGGAAACTTCTTCTTTTTTAAAGATTTTTAGTGGAAGATATGTCAGAAAGTGGACAAATGTTGGTTTATTTGTTATCAAATCAAAGCGTATACTGCCAGGAATGCAGTAAGCTGGCAATAGCTAACAATATAACAACCTTTGGGATTACTAAACTTTTAACTACTAAAATGTGAAAATCATAAGCGAAAAGTTTCAATTTTAGCCAGTCAGTGAAAAAAAAAGTTAGATGAAAAATGCCCTCGTCATATTTGTCAGTGCTGGGTTATGAGAAACAACCTTTTTTTTGAGTGGCCTTAGTGAGTGATCTTTTAACAAAGGGGGGGTGGTGAGTTTTTGTGCAGAGAGTTTTACACACACACACCCAACTTAAGGTGCCCCCCCCCCACAAAAACCACCACCGCCTCCCTCCCGCCTCCCTCCCCTGCTGTTTTGAAATGATTAATCCCTTAATTGGTGCATTGCAGCAGCCGGGCAACTCTCCAAAAGCCGATTGTCAGCCCATACAGTAAACTGCTTTTAACTACAAATGTAGGGCTTAAGTAGATACATCAACTGGCCTTTATCTCACAAAAGCTATGTAATGAGTATGTCAACTGGCTTTAATATCACAAAACCTATAATAGTGGTCTGATATACCGAATTCCCCTCAAATAACAACTATTCACCTCACACACCAACTAGCCCTTATATCACAAAACCTATATATATTAGTCCCATATACTGAATTTCCCTGGAATATCAACTATCTGGCTCATATATCAACTTGCCTTTATATCACAAAACCTATATATACTACCCTAACATGTCAAATTCCCCTAATATCTCCTCTGGCCTATATATCACAAAACCATTATATTTTAGTCTAATGTACTGAATTTCCCTGGAATATCAGCTATATCAACTTGTCTTTATATCACAAAACCTATATATATACTACTCTAACATGTCAAATTGCCCTAGAATCTCTTCCGGCCTCTATATCACAAAACCTTTATAATTGTAGTATCTACTAGCCTTTATCTCACAAAAGTTATGTTATAATCGTATCAACTAGTCTTTATATCACACATCTCATATATATTAGTCTCATATACTGAATTTCCCTGGAATATCAGCTATTCACCTCATATATCAACTTGCCTTTATATCACAAAACCTCTCTCTCTCTCCCCTACAGAATAGCAACTTCAGCACTATTTTTTTCTATTTTTTGGTATATATGAGAAAATATCCTAAACTTTCAGGAATTTCTTTTTTTGTGTGTAATGGCCCAAACTTTTTCATTTTCTGGCCTTCCAAAGGCTAAAATCACCCTAAAAGCGTCCAAAAAGCTAAAAATGACATGGTTTACATGTGTTCCATGTATACTGAGGCAGTAACAGCCTATCCAAAATATCATTATCTATTAGAACTATGGTATAGTCAATTGATTCACGTAGATTTCACTAGATATGTACTGTATTTTCTTCTCCATAGCCATTTAAATGTGTATTGTCAGCACAATTTTCAACAGTCCTTTCATCTTGACACCCCTATATAGTAAAAAAAGAAGATACACAGTGTATCCATTGTACCCCAGATGGTAAGGTAACTATTTTGTCTTATGCTGGAGAAAAATAGATTTGTGCAAAATCCAATAATCTAGCCTCCAGGAGCGGTATACATATTTTCTGTCTCGGAATCACCTGGTGATTCCGAGACGGAAATTCCTGAAATGTGATATATATTAGAAGGGATAGCATGCATATGTGGACTATGTGTTTGCCTTTGTTACTGTTTAACCTGATAGAAGACATGTTAACCTTATGCCATACAGGTATTGGAGTGCTACTATGATGATATTATATTTGTATCTGGTCGCATAATATTAGGAAAGTTAGAAAAATAAAGGAAATTTATTTTTTAAGACATGGTGCATATAGGTAAATGGTACCAAATCATGATAAATATACCTAGGACTCAGCTTTCACATGTTATGTACATGCAGAGATAGTTTGGGGAGGTTGAGTGGAGTTTGGTTGTGATGGGAGAACTTTATGTCCAGCGGCTTGATACGGGTGATTCCGAGACGGAAATTCAGAATCTGGGTTTATATAAGAAGGTGCGCATAGTAAAAAGGTAGCAAATAATGTAAAATATACCCAGGACTCAGCCCACAGATGTTTAGTACATGTAGAGATAGTTTGAAGAGGTTGTGCGGAGTTTGCTAGTGATTGGAGACCTTTATGTATAATTTAATGGGTGAATCATACGGGTGATTCCGAGACGCAAAATCAGTGATCAGCCCATACTTTAGGCCAGTACTGTGTGTAGTAGGTACAACCAATGGTCTTAATGCTCCATATATATATTGAAGTATATATGATGAGGATGTGGTAGATTGATTTTGAGGACTAATTGAACCATTTTGAGGAAAATAGTGTAAAGTTGAGAGTATGTGAAGGAAATTGTCTTAATTTTGGCTAAAATTTAAAATTGATCGGGCTACAACTCAAGAAGTTTTTTTGGGGGATATCAATTCTTTGTATGCTTTTAGATACATGTTGTACCATGTTGTAAACAAAATGAGGAGTTGGTAAGATGTATTTAACACCAAGAAGTCAATATCCATGTATTTTCCGTCTCTGAATCACCCAAAATAATGAAGATCCGCTTTGCGAGGCAATAAAAATTGAACCGCTAGGGTGAGAGATGTATCAAAAAATGTTCTAAGGAGCCAAGATATATACTTTTCAATAAAATCAACTTGTTAAAACATATATAGAACTCTCTAGTTTGACTCTCCTCTGCCCCAAAACTGCATAACTCAGGAGTTTGTGCCATATACTACTCTAACATATCAAATTGCTCTAATATCTCCTCTGGCCTTTAAATCACAAAACCTACATAATTGTAGTATCCACCAGCCTTTATCTCACAAAAGCTATGTAATAATCATATCAACTAGACTTTATATCACAAAACCTATGTACATATTACTCTGACATATCAAATTGCCCTAGAATCTGAGACATTTTACTTAATTATATTTTGAGGTTATCACCTTTTCATTTTCCAATATTCACAGGAATGTTAATGTGTTTACAAAATAATCGCTTTCAGCATGATTAGGGAAAAGCAGTGGACATTTAAATAATTTAGGGCCTTATTTCAATGCATGTAGGAAGAATAACATGTATTTAATGGAACTACACAATGTTTTATATTAACTAGACATGGGAGGGGGCAGCAAATGATATTGCACCCATTTGGTCATGTTATTTATTCAAGAAGAAAAACACATGGTTATGCCAAAAAAGAAAATATTTTCTACCACTTGAAAAGCATTTCAGATGCATGAATAAAAAATATTTTGCCAATAGTGGCCATCTTGGATTTTATTAAACCTCCATATGTCTGGTACAGCAGATCTTTACATTCCATTTTAAAATACTTTAATATATACATAATGTCAGTTAGACCACTTAGAGGTAAAAAAGTAGGTTGAAAATGGTGGTTATTGCCAATACAGAGGCAGAGGGATGTGGGATGCAACAAGACGTGTAAGGTACATGTATAAGAATATGGGGGAGGTATCGCAGCACATGGCGAGTACTTGGAAGGGGATATTACCTGGAAGAGGGGACAATCACTACTCTTTCATAGTCATATGCATTTTGATCGCATTACGCAGTGCTAAAATGTGAACGCGCCCAGGTGCCCTTATGCTTAGACTTTCAGCTTTCCCCTCCAATCCCCACCAAGGCCCCTGAGATACTTATTTCACTGATATGAGCTTCTACGTGTTACATATTGTTTCATTCTCTCACTGAAGATTATTTAATTTCTACAAAGATGAGGATGAATCTAGTAGGAAAAGCAAAAGAGCTCTTTCTAGTGAACCTAAACTGCGAAACCACAGACCTATCCACTAAGTAAACTAGGTACATATTGATTCATGAATTGTTACCTTAATTTCTGACAGAATTGTTCCTGAATGCCCAGTATTTATGCACGTCCAGGCAGTTCAGGACTCTGAGAATGATTATGTAGATAGGGCACAATGGTTTCACAGAAGTAGTTAACAAACTTGGTCTCCTTTTTAACAAGAGGTGACAGTTTGAAAGGGTGAACAAACGTGTGTTTACCAGAAAGGACATAAGGTGCCATTTTTGTAAAGTCATTTCTGACAGCGCCAAACATAGGCTTCCCACGTATCTGGAAGGGAATTTCAGGCCACGATATGCAAGCCAACACATGTAGTATGGCAACTTCAAGGAAAACCTTATGAGCACTATACATTCGGAATAACAAGCTACTGTTATGCATATATGAAGATGGAATATAAAACACATCCACTAAGCAACTCATAAAAGGCACTTTGAATCCTGTGATGTTCTGAATGATTCGTTCACATCTTGGTCCCAGGCTATCTTTGGGTTTCAACTTTAGTTCTCTGCGTAATGAAGCCAGCTCCTTTGCACCATGACGGAAATGGCCATATCTAAGGCACACACCAGGTTTCCGAATGTCACATGAGCTTGGTAAAAAATGTGGCAATGCGGGCAACTTTTTGCTAGTAAAATTAGCCACAAGTAACAGGGAAATGAACAAGTCATCAGCCATGAACAAAAAGCCATCTGCATTCAGACCCAATCGGTTAACATAGTCCACACAGATGTAGTTTTCCCATCCACCTCTACCTGGCAGTGATTTGTAAGATAATATTGTCAGATTCCATTTCTCTAATTCTTTTTGTTTTTTATAATTTGAAATACAGTAGACTATTCTAGGGAAGAAAGGACGGTACACCATTTCCATCAGAGGAACGATTTCATGTTTGGGGTTGTTGAAGATGATGACGAGTATGATAGACTTAAACTGTATCCAAGGCTGTAAAATATTGATGCTTTGGTTAGGACACAGACTTCTGTATAGGGATGACAGTTGATCCTTATTTTCTATTTTCTCCAGTAGGCCATTTCTTGGTGATAAAGTGTTGTGAGCTGTGAAATTCAACATATTATTTATATGTGTTAATGCATTATGTAAGACAACAATAACTAATCTTTCTACCACTGTACTAAACCCATCATACTGTAAACATATTATATTTAGGGCTGTACATAGTTACACAAATTTTAAACATTTTGAAACATGGGAAAATAAGTACAGAGCAAGAATTTATCCAATGTAGCTTTGTAACTATCAGCCTACAAATTCCTTGAATTCAAATCCCAGTGAAACACTACTCCGTAAAATTTTAAACCAGCGAAAATATCTACATTACCATATTTGATATCTAAGTCAGTGCTTCCTCCTGCAGTTTTGCAATATATTGCAATGCCCTGCAGGGGATGTGTATTGATTTTCCGACTGCTGCCCCTATCAGGACCTTATCAGAGGCCTGTAAGCATTGTTGCATCATCATATAACATGGCAGGAAGTCTGACACAATACACATCAAGAATGCACTCAGCATATTTAAATGTAAACCGACATATCTTGGTAGGATGAACCAAGGTAAACTGTATTTTTCTTTTTAATTGAACATTGAATATAGACAGGACATCAATGTTATCCCTAGTAAAATGTTTTTTCACTACCTGACGGAGGTATTCTATGTCAAAGATTAGTCACGCCTTAGCTTAACCCCCGCAATGTTCAGATCAAGCAGAGCTATTGGGTTAAACAAGCAGCATCACATCTTGTTGACCCATTGAACACACGCCAATATTACAAAGTAGTTTGTTTAGTTAGAATGTTTTTTTTTCACTTATTGAACGTCAGCTGACGTTCAATGCAAGAAATAACCAGACTAAAACTCAGGTACCCTTGTCTACGTATTTTCATGGGAGTATTTGATGTAACTTGATAGAGATGGAAGCATCATACACAAAAGACAGTTATAATATTGTTATACTTACTATTATTATGCATTGTCTGTGCTATGATAAAGAATATGCAGCAGAAAACACAGAAGACTTGTATATACCATAGAAACGTTGTATTTTGATATCTTTTCATGGTTACAACCAATGCCTAAAGATCTCAAAACCTTTTCCCCCTCTGGATATTTCTTAATTATTTTGTGTCACGCATGGTGCTTCGTAGTAGGCCATGGGCCAGGGCTGATGTTAAACATGCCAGTACCATCATGGGGACTAAACTAGACCACTATTTTTGGATGGACATATGTCTGGTTTACTCAAGCCCCATTATGGGCAAGTCTTTTATGTTTTGGCAAATCGTGTACCCTCTGGTTCATCTCTAAATGTGTATATGATGATAAAAGACCACACATCTAGCCACTGAGTAAACTAGGTCCATATTGATTCATATTTTGTTAACTTAATGTCTCACAGAATTGTTCTTAAATGTCAAACATTTATACCCATGCAGGTGGTTTAGTGCTCTGAACATCTTTATGCAGATAGGGCACGAGGGTTTCACAGAAGTAGTTAACAAACTTGGTCTAATTTTTAACAAGAGGTGACAGTTTGAAAGGGTGAACAAAGGTGTGTTTACCAGAAAGGACATAAGGTGTCATTTCTGACAGCGCCAAACATAGGCTTCCCAAGAACTGTCCATCGAATGCAAGCCAACACATGTAGTATGGCAACTTTGTGAAATACAAGATGAGCACTATACATTTGGAATAAGAAGCTACTGTTATGCATATATGATGATGGAATATAAAATGAATCCACTAAGTGACACATAAAAGACACTTTGAATACTTGATACTTGTCCTTCCAGAGGCCCTTCCCTTTATTAGGTTTGTCCGGATAACTGTAGCTGTCCAAACCTAACATCTTTGTAGACACTCCTCATGGCTGATGCCATAGAGGTCCTCCTTGTTAATGGTTTTGACAGGGGGCTATAGCCCGAAGTGGGGTTACTACCTGAAAGACCCTTAAGAACATGGCCACTGGAATGCTTCGGCCTGGATGGACCAACATTATAACGAAGTTCTGTCCTTGCATCTCCATTCCAACCGTTTCTTTCCTCTGATTCTGCCCATCCGTAGGATACTTCTGGGCTTCCTCTTCCTTCCTTTTCCGCAGCTCATTCTGGTTATGATAGATCAGGTTGCCCCAATTGTCATAAGCATACCAACCACACTGTTGATTAGTAATGTCAGTGGCATTCAGACACAATGGTGGCAGATGTGGTCCATAGTT
Source organism: Harmothoe impar (assembly GCA_947462335.1). Classification (NCBI taxonomy): domain Eukaryota; kingdom Metazoa; phylum Annelida; class Polychaeta; order Phyllodocida; family Polynoidae; genus Harmothoe; species Harmothoe impar. The sequence continues at coordinate 75,976,429 of OX381710.1, read as the reverse complement.
CGATTGACTATCCCTTGAAAAATGGTTTAAAGAACCATAGCTGTGTTCACTCACTGTATTGGTTGGTGTGAACGTTGCAGGGTCTATGGTGACCTAGGACTTAAATGTACCCAAAGTACTGGTAGTTACTGGCACTAAACTTGCTGCTTGTTGGTACACATTTCCTTGTATCTGAGCTCCGGAAGGTAGAACTAGTGCACAAGGTGTGACCACAGTTGTGGCCTGCAGGTTTGGGTTCCGATTAGTAGGAACCTTTCCGGAAATGATATCCTGTTGTGCAGGACAGCCTGGATGACCTTGAGTTTCTGACAAAATAACTCCTGATTTTCTTCCAGGAGAGCAGCCTGGGTTACCTTGTGCTCCTCCACTTGCCTGTTTCTAGCATCCTTTGCATTATGCCATTCTATTGCATATTGATCTCAGTCTGCTTGATACGGTTGTTTACAGCCTAGGGACTTAAGGTTTGCTTCTGCTAGCTGAGAAAGCGTTTCCCTCTCTCCAGAAAGAGTCTTTTGATTCCTGTCAACCTGTTCCTGTAAGAACTGGTTGTCCAGACGAAGGACCTCCTTCTCTGCTTCCATCTTTAGATATATCCTACAGTTATCCGAGATGTACTGGTTGCTCTAAGTGATTAAGGAGATCAACTACTCAGTCAAGCATCAATCTGTTTGTTCTTATTCCGATTGGTGCTCTGGTTATCTTTATACAACCTATCCTTCTGCTCCTCATATTGAGTAGTTTGTGCTCCCTAAAAGTGCCTTTGGAACCTCTCCAATGGTCCTCCTTGGTGTTGCTATCCTTAGCAGCGCCGCTCAACTGTGTTTGGTTTTCCAGGAACGACCCTTCCTGATTCAAGTATTCAGGCTTCTTCCCTCCGTAAACAAAAACAGTCTGTGGTGTTAAAGAACCACCTGCCGGTGTTAAACATCCCCTGTCCCTCGGCTGCAATGAACCTAGGAGTAAACTCCTTCCTCGCCTTCAGATCTGTTTCTTCCACCCAACCTAATTGGTACAAAACATTGAATCAACATTGATAAATGGTTGCCAATGTTGATCCAATGTTGAACATTGAACTGCATTTTGTGCCCACTGGGAAGTTGACTCCATCTCCAGATGTTCCAGGCTTTCCAGACTTTTGCTGACGGCTTCTTTGGCTTTATTCATGAACCCCTTCAAAGCTACTCAGAACAATCAACAACCACTCATAGATTCTTCTCATGAAGATCCATTTCTGAATTTTCTGTTATATTTTCTGTTATATTTTCTGACAAAAATAAATATACAGAGTCATAACATTGACACTGATCTATCACTGCGTTTTGGTTTAACTCCTAATGGTAAGGTCACAAATAGAGAAAGTCATGAGAAAATATGGAATCCTCTCCTCAGCCCATACCTTTATTATTGGCAAAGATAAGTTCTGTGATTACAGATAAGGTACTAGGGGAATGTACTGCGGACCTTGCCAGTGGCCAATGGCCATGGTCCAATGATCAATTCGAGGACCGTGCACAATACCTCAATAATAGTATGGTATAATACACAGGAATGTACCAAAGTAGTAGTTTGCAGCATAGCATAACTGATTTTGGTTGCCAACCATAAAAATCCAAGATCCTCAGATTTGATTTTATAATTGATTCTGCTCTAGTGTAACAAAATACTTGCTTTGTTGTTACACTACATAATGCTGTTAACATGCTCTACCACTACAACATAATCTCAAACGAAAGTTGCCTGGAAAACATGCTCTACAGAAACAGTACTTACTGCTAACAGTGTTGTTCAATCCAGACTAGACTAGTGATACACACACTTCATACATGCAGGCCGTGCATCTCCTTATATAGAACTATAACACAGTGACTCCTATGGAGGATCTAATTCTAATAGGTCTAATTTTAACAGAAGCACAGCCTTAACGTCTCAATTCCAGATTCTTGTGGAAAAAAGTACTAAAATGAAAAGAACTCGATGTGGTTATATATGTGCTATAATGTGTTTGCTGTATATTCTAGCACGTATGAGCCACACATTTTTTGGAGCAAGCAAAACTCCAGCAGTGAACTTAACCATGAATGCAGATGTGCCGATGAAAGGACAGAGCACGCTGAGTGACCAGGATAGGATCAACTCGCTATACAAGATGGCTTCTATTATAGCACAAACCACCAAAGAGAGAAACTTACATAAGCTTCTTCGCCATCTAGAAATTCTGAGGACACATGTATGTGTTAATGATAAAGCATCAGGTGCAGCAAGCAGTAGTAACAAGGGAGCTTGTACCAATGAAGTGATAAAAGGATTGGCTGCATTAAGTGGCCAGAAGAGAACAGAGATATACACAATGGCTGGTTCCCTGTTGGACAAGACCAAAGAGAAGGACATTGGAGCACTCCTCCACCATCTGAAAATTCTGAACACAAGGAAATTCCCCAAAACACAGAGACCCGATGTGTGTCATGGCTGCATGAAATACAACTTTAAGAATATAATCAACCCAACACATATCTGTCAGGGTAAGGAGGGGATTATATTGTTTATCATGATTACAACTGTTCCCAAAGAGCATATTGCAAGGACTACTATCAGAAAAACATTTGTCAGTCTCACAGCCAATAATACTGCTGGAATTCGCCATATGTTTTTGTTTGGTGGTGGATTCAATGCAGAAGACCAACGAGTCATAGACAAAGAGAGTCATGAATACAGTGACATCCTACAAGAAGATTTTATTGACAACTACTACAATCTGACCTATAAGACTATAATGGGCTACAGGTGGGTGACCAGCAATTGTCCCGGTGCCAAGTACATCATGCGCACTGCGAGCGACAACTTTGTCCACATCCCCAAAGTGCTGCAGCTGCTGCAGAAAAAGGACCAGACCATCGGGGGTCACCGCATGGACTATGCACAGATTGGCAGGGTGTTAAAAGCATGTCGTATCCTTAGAGTCCCCAAAAGGAAGTGGTACATAACAGAAAATGAGCTGAACATGAAATGGAAGAAATACTATGACTATTGTATGGGTACAACCTTTGTGCTCCACAGGAAAGCTGCAATCACGTTTCTAAATCAATCTCCTAACGTCCCATTCTTTGTCATAGAGGATGCCTATTATGGGATGGTCATGAAAACCATAGATTTACCAGCAGTCCATGTAGCTAGATTCAACATAGATGCTTTGCCAAATCAAAAAGGCTGCCCCAAAAGAGGTACCTGGTACAGTATCCACCTAGCGACCCCAGCCATCATTCGACAATTGTGGATATCATGTGAAAAAATGTGGACTCTACCTAAGCATCTTCAGAATGTTATGTCTCCCCCATGAAGGCTTGGAATTACTTGAAGAAATTACCTCAATGTGAATGATAATATTGTGATTCTTTCATATATACTGAGGAATCCTCATGGTCACATACCTTGTAACACTCCTATGAATACAATGTTGTTCATTAACTATAGTTCAGGTGCCTTTCATGGCATGTTGTGAGTCTAATGACAAAAGGATTTTGGCATCTGCAAGTTTGTTATGAAAACATTTCAAGTTCTGATGAATGTATGACTATTGCGCATGCATGGTGTTCATGTTTTCGTGTGAAATGTTTCACATAATAATTTTGAACAGGCCTCAGTGTCTAGCTACACAATTCCTAATTATTTAGAGCAAAAACCAATTTCAATTCAATTCAATTCTTCTTTTTTAAATTGGATCGCAAAATGAGATACCATCTGATTTGACCACTATAGCACCTAGGGTGCTCCATTGAACATACATGGGTGTAAAAGCGCACATTTTTGGAGTCCTGGTTATGTACCAGATGATTTATGCTTATCAAGATCCTTGATTATATAGTAGACACTCCATTTAGAGATCACTAAACTGGGTATGTCTTTGTTGACATAGCTAGACTCATCAATAGTTTCACAATTGTCATACACTTTTTGATCTTCACCAACTATATTTGTATGAAATTTTTCACCTATTTCTGGAAAATAATTATTTGAAAATGTAGCAGCATCATCAGTCTGGATAATTTTATCTCTTGATCCTTCAAATCAGGATAAATTATTTCTCCCGCACAATCAAACAGTTGGTTAATATGTTTCCAGAATTCACGTGGGTTTGCATAATTTTCATCTAATTCACCTGTCATTCCCCCTTTTTTTGCAGATTTTGACATTCTGTCAATTTTCCTTCTACATGCTTTGATGGCTGCCCCTTGTTCTGGTCTCTTTCAATATCGTAGATGTTAAACCAGGTTTCCCTTTCAAATACCACATTCATGACTTCATCATTCATCCAGCATTTGTGTCTGTCTTTCACCTCCCTCTCAATAAACGGACAATGTGTATCAAGATAGCTCTCTATGAGTACCAGAAATCTCTCCCATAAGCTGTTAGGATCATCCCTGATGTCAAAGTAATTTTCCTGGTCTTGATTTTTCAAGGAACTGAGAAAATCCTTTTCTTTGAAACCCCAATAATATCTACCTTTGAAAGTTACCGTATTAGATTCATATGTTACATCCGCTCTACGTGCAAATACAGGTATTTGATTAGACATTAATGCATTAAGTGTGCCACTCTTAGTCACCCTGGTACTGTTGGTGATTATGTTATCTATACATATACTGCCATAAGGCCTGGTAGTTGCAGTTATTAATATCTTCCAGCCCATATCTTTACATAATTTCCTGAATTGCTCCTACCATTACAGTCTTCATTATTTATGTTTAGATTTATATCACCAAGAATCCATGTTTCATGACGCCCATTACTGACGTCATTGTCATATCTAGCTATTTTGTTAGAAATGCTATGAACCTCGAGTAGGTAGCTGCATTTTTTCTTAGAAATTCTGTAAATGCTATATTAACATTTGTTTTTCCCCTGGTAATGATAATATAATAGATATGGCTTCATAATCTTCAGTGATTATAGTTAAGTCGTTAATTATCATACAGAATTTAGCAAAATTGACACCAATTCATGTTGATGATTATTATTTTCATATGTCAGTGTATTGCAATATAATATTTAGATTATTAGGTACATCTAAAACATTGGTTATTGTGTTAATTAGTGAGAAAAATAACAAAAGCAAAGGTTAATGGTAACTGAAATCCAGTTCCATCATTTTCACTGAACATGTTTATATGATAATCTTTGATATGAAGCAAAAACTCCCAGCCTTAAATGTGTACAAGTGCAGGTGATGTCAGGAGACTGCAGGTGACGTCAGGAGACTTTGGAGTCAGTTTGGTGGACCACCAGGAACTTGTGGACTGTGTTTGGACTTTGGTTGCACTAACTGTGCATTGCAGTAGTAAGTTTATGTACTGTGTTCGGTAGCACTAACTGTGCATTGCAGTAGTAAGTTTATGTACTGTGTTCGGTAGCACTAACTGCGCGTTTGCAATAGTAAGTTCATGTACTGTGTTTGGGAGCACTAACTCTGCGTTTGCAGTAGTAAGTTTATGTACTGTGTTTGGTGGCACTGACCTCTTTTTCCAAGTTTTAGGTATTATTGTTTAATGGTAAAACATATGAAGGACTTATTGTATATGCTCACCTTTTAATACCTAAGGTACATATGCTATTGAGTATTTTATAGTAAGACATGCCAAAAAAACTACATAATTGACTTCTTAGTCAATTCAAGGACCAAACTTTACCAGTTTACTGGATTAAACAAAAATAAAAGAACTATTGAACATTTGACAAGTCAAGGACTTATATCACAGAGACACTGAGAAAACCTTTGAAAGTGAACATTCAGAAGGAGTACTGAAACTAACTCTATGTTTGAGAAGGAGCCTTTATGTTAGTACAACGTTATCATCAATATGTAAGTCTCGAGAAGGAGTATTGAAAATATATATCCTACATATTGTTAATCAAGGCGGCAAAGGTGTAAAACCGTGAATATCCAGCTAAAATCTACACCAATTGCTTGGGTCAATGTTAGAGGGGGTAGGTATAATTATAATCAACCTCAGGACCTATTAAAGGTTGATTTATATTATTGTTATCATTTAGCATAATTTTGTGTTGAGACTCCTTAATCCAGGATGGTGGCGCCATCCAAGATGTCAAAGTGCAAACATCATATGCCTCGTCATATGCTTTGCTACCACTTCGGCATAAAAAATCTGTTGTAGGAAACTTAAGACCAATTTAACTCATCTCAACTTGTTAATGAAATCACAACAACCTCTGGTATCAATACATGTATTGATTTACAAATAGTCACAATATTGTATCTAGTGGTTCCCTCAATATAGATCGGAGCAACTACTGGCCTTTGCACTTAATAACAAGGCACGTTCATATCAAACCTACATTTAGATCTTTTAAGGCTCATTCCTATAGAAACTTCAATATGGATAGGCATTTGATTGATGTTGAAGAATGTGACTTGACATACTTTTAACAATGTGATACCTCTTCTCAATGTTGGAAAGTGTTTAAAAATATCTTGAAAATAAAGTTGGACACCCAATATCCAGTCTATGGGATAGAGGTGCTGTTTTACTTATGCTATGATAAATATTGTGATGATTGTATGTATCAAACTCGTCTGCTTCCTAAAGAAAACAACTGTAATTGTATATTACTTTTATGTTTATCGAGAAATCCAGAATATAAATTTGTTAGATTGAAATTGAATTGAAATTGATCATATCCGAGATGGCTGCTTGAATTTAGTTGAATTCATTAAAAGTGCTCTCCGCTCCTTATCAATTAGATGAAAAGCTCTGAAAATATACTTCTGTGATCAGGTTATCTATAGTCGATGCTTGGCCCCCCATGGCATCAACTATAGTTGATGCTCGGCCTTAAAGGGTTGATCAACTTAGAGACACAAAAGCTCCAAAAGTATTAAGGATGGCATACTGCCCTAATACATCATGCTCTTGGTCGTCATGATTCATCAATACAGCCCTAGCTAGTAGCTCGCCAGTGCTGCATTCAAGCATCATGTCGACCTTATGTACTTGAGACACTCCCGAAGGGTCGGCAAGATGCACTTATGTAACACTGGTAAGTTACTTGCCAGGGCTGCATTGGTGCCTCATGACAACGAATTAATTATTTAGTAACATTCATCCTTAAAGGTTCTGATGAAAAAAAACACTAAAAACGACAATAATGCTAAAATTAGGATGTGCGACATGTCCACAATATCTATGAAGGCACCAACGACACATCCAAAATAACATCTTTTATAAGTTCAGTAGGATAGTTGATGGATTCACGTTTTTTTCACCATAGTACTTTACCTGTTGAATTACCTGTCAGCATGTCTATGATCAGAGGCATCTCTTTTCATATGCCTAGCCATCTATGTCTATTCAGTATGTATCTGTGCTATTTGTCTAAGCGAGATAGTTGTCTACGTTACTAGTGTCTAGGCCATGTTTTTGTACTCACCTCACTTTGTTTGTTATCAAGATTATTTTAACACATTCTTTGGACTCTTTTCTTGCACTAATGATTGCTATCTTGTTGAAAAAAAAACAGATGTTGCTTGTATATCTGCTGCATTCTCATCTGTATCTTATTGTACATTTGAAACCGTTATCTCATTAAGAAGCTGTTAGCAATCCAAGATGTTTTGCTGAAATTTTAAGGATCGCCAATTGGCATACTATTAAAAAAAATTTAAAAAAAGGTTCATACATTGCAGTTGTCTTTGAATAAGCAGTATCCGTCTCAAGTTCTTATTGATTCTTTTTTTCCCATCCTAGCTTTCTTTCTTCTGTTACAATGATTCCAAATCCAGTACATATTGTCTGCATTCTTCACATTATGTACATTAATCCAGTGATCTGAGATATAGCATTTGTCATCCCGACGACGCAAGGACCTTTCTGCATTGAATGTACTAAATGACTGAGTGCTATTTGCATTTCTTTTTGCATAGGCCATGACTAAAGCAAAATAGATATCTTCCAGCACAAAGTATGGCACGTTTGGTGAAGTTGTCAGTATAAGATTAACAGTGTCTGCTGGTAACAGCATTGAGGTGCCAACACAAAATGGTGGATATCTAGTTTTGGGGTACTCAGTGATGTGCACATAATATTTGTTAACAATACTTCGTATAGGACTGGCCTTTAGTTGGCAACTACCAACGATTCTGTCTTTTGACACTTTTCCTGAATTAAGTAGTTCCAGTAAGCCAGGCATGTTTACAAAGTTGTCACCAGCAGTCCTTAGAACATAAGGGGTGTTGTTACAATGCTTTGACCACCAATGTAGACCACTTAGTACCTTCAATGACAGATTTAAGTAGGTGTCCAGGTAATTCTCTTGTAGTATATCTCCATACAAGTTACTCTCATCAATCAGTATCTGCTCTTCAGCATCTGATCTGCCAACGCCAAAAAGAAAAATAGTTCTTGAGGAGTTAGTATTTCTGCCCCACGTTTCCCTTATAGCTTTCCTGATCATCTTCTCCATTGGTATTGTTGTAACTAGAAGCAAAACCTTCAGATATGAGTTCACATTACACGGGTCCACATTGAGGACATTTTTGTAGATATAGGGAAAGCACTGCTGACAAGACTCATTTCGCTTCTTTGAGGAGTAGGTCCTAGCCCTTGTGTATGGGTGACCCTTTTTTAATATATTTTGAGGAAACCCTGAATAATTTCTCCCAGGCCTTTGACCAGTCTCTGTGTCCATACCAGCAACAGGTTGTTCAAGGACAAGTTTAGATCTGATATCAGAAATGGTTACATTTGTCCTGCCTACTCTCTTTTGAAGTTTATGAATACTTAGATGCCATTTCTCACACAGAGTTAGGATGTCAATCCTTCTTACATTCCAGGTATCTAACAAATTTTGATAGAGCAGCAGGTATATAGATGTACATAAAACAAGCACATAGCATATAGGGTAAATCCTCCTTACAAACTTCATTGCAGATGATATCAACCAGAGAAACACAATTATCAGGTGGTTTTATGCACTTGTCGGTTTAGAAGTTAAGAAAAAAAAAGAATCATTATTAAATATCAAGGCCTGCCCTAAAACATATTCTAAACATGTAAGTTATAATCATAAACGTCCACTAGGTAAGGTTTAGGAATTTAGTCAGATTGGGAAATACAAATTCATCTGAAACAATACAATACAAGTTGTTATTAAAAATGTAGATCAGAAAAGTTGGTGAGAAATTTTAAAATATGTAGTAGTACATGTAGTAGTACATGTAATGTTATAAATACGATTCAAGTCAATTAGTCCTCAAAGCATGTTGTACAAGATGATGATGCCATATTCATATGAATGAATATATTATATGCATTATGTCTATATATCATGAAGCAGGTCAAACATGTATAACAGCGACACATTTCACATTCAGGCAATATATAAAGGTATCAAATGAGACAATAGCTTGATGACCTAGAACACAATGATTTATACTAAGCAATACCAGTTAGGTATGAATCTTTACAGTATTACAGTGTGTATTCAATAGCAGGGTGCCCAATCTCTGTTTTAAGAGTTGCATATTTTTGGGGTTGTATTTGTATTTGTATTTGTATTGTTAAGGACACCGACCAGAAATGGTCGTTATCATTTTGCATTATTGTTTTAGACCTTTTTAAAAAACAAACAACTTTATTCGCTACCCAAACAACCATCGTCAGAGAGTTTAGTAGAACCTAGACCGTGTGTAGGCAATATTTTATTTTTATTTTTCTAATGTCTCATCGAAGGAATAATTCCTAATCCAGATTGAAACATGAAAATACTCAAGTGTTATGAATACATCAACTCACAGATTACGTATTCTAGTATAATAAGTTTGTGTTCAGACTGTGTGAATCAATATAGGTTCGCCATGACATAGTGTTTGGGGGAGCAGGGTATCACATTTTTTATTCTCATTGATAGTTGCCTGTAGCTGCCTCAGGTAATTATCTCTTAATCGCCTCGCGAAACATTTAGTTGGGGAATCTGCGGGGGATTATCTTGGGTCCAGGTTGGAAGTAGCTGGACCCTTTATTATTTATTTATTTCTTGTATATTCTCACTTGTATTTATTTATTGTTCTTTGATTCTCATCTTTTTAGTTTGGTGTGTGTATTGTTATTGTATTGAGTGTAACTGTATCGCAAGTTTGACATGTCTACAACCCGTGTGCAAGGTTTTCTGAAACTGAGGGGTTTCAAAATGGTTCATGTGAATACTAGGAGTATGTTCAACAAACGACATGATATATTTGACCAACTAGATGGCACCGACCTAGTCTCTATGAGTGAAACGTGGTTGCATCCTGAATATGATGATGATCTAATAATGTGGGAAGGTATGGATTTGTACAGGCAGGATCGTGTTAGGAAGAAGGGAGGAGGTATTGCCGTGTACATCAGGAGTGATCTGGATGTAGATGTAAAAATCCGCAAGGATTTGAACTTTAGGACTGCTGATTTGGAGTGCTTTGTCCTGGATGTCACGTTTAAAAACGTGCCAACCATGAACCTTGTCACTCTGTATCGACCTCCTTCTGGCAAAACTAATAAGTTTTTTGAGCACCTGGAAAGGCTCATGAAACTGAGTGAGTTTGAAAAGTCCGAGCAGTGGTTTATGGGTGATTTGAATATAAACACCTTGAGAGAAAATCAGTCTACCAGTGTACGTCTGGCTGATATTTGTAGAGATGAAGGTTATCACAAACTATTGCACCAATGCACTCGTCCTTTCAAAAAGAACATAGCCTGCCTGGACAATATTCTGACAAACTACCAACATGAAATCATGTCGGGTGTGTTAAACTTTCTTGTAAGTGATCATCTACCAGTCTTTGCGGCTAAGACCAAAACTAAGATTACTTATGTAAAAAAGAAAATTTGGATACGCAAATATGGTGATTTTGATGAAAACTTTTTCAGAGACTGGTTGTGTGAAGCTGACTGGGAGTCTTTTTATGACATGAGCGATCCTGATCAAGGATGGTGTTTTATTCAATCACATATTGAGGTGTTCTTAGATTCTCACCGCCCTTGGACGGAGATTGAAATTTTAGACAAAAGAAACAAGTGGATGACTGAAATTCTTGGTCTCATACGAGACCGAGAAGACATGGTTGACCATTTTCTACAGAATAGAGATGAATTCTACCTGAATAGGGCAAGGAGTTTAAGATACAAAATCAACCAGACTATTAAATACGCCTAGGCAGCTCTGATAAAATCCTCATTAGCTGACTCCCAGTCAGATCCGAAACGGTTTTGGAGAATCATTAATAGTGTCCTAAAGCCAGACTTACCTGTGCACCCTCCAGTATTAATAGGGGATGACGGTTTTTTAAAGACCAGTCAGGACTCGGTAGATTATTTAAATGAGTACTTTGCCAATATTGGAAGTGTTTTGTCTGACAATCTTACTAATGGTGGACATCCACCATGCACAATCTTCTCAGAGCAAGCTGATGCTGTCCATGAGAAGGTAAGTGTCAACCGGCATGTTGTAGAGATTTTAATAAAAGATATAAATGTGAACAAAACATCTGGTATCCCTGGTATACGTTGTGATATCCCCAAGATGGCACTCAGTCCTTTATTGAATCAGGTTACCTGGTTGTACCAGCTAACTTTTGATACTGGTATCTTCCCGAATACCTGGAAAAAGGCTCGTGTTAACCCAATTCCCAAGCAATAGTTTGCATTATTGGTGTCATACAATTTTCCCAAGCTAAGAGACGGCTGTGGGGTCTTTACACTACAAATCAGTCTTTAGACTACAAATTGATACCAATTGGTTGCATAAAGACACCCCACGGGTCTTTACACTATAAATGTGGCTTTAAAGCACAAATGTCTTGACACTGCAAATGTATTTAAACCACAAATGTCTTTAGGCTACAAACAATATGTCTTTATGCAACAAACCCTATATAGTGGTCTATGGTACCAGACTATGCTCAAAGATCAGTAAGTCTTTACGCAACAAATCCTATATAGTGGTCTCAGGAACCAAACTAGGCTTAAAAATTGGCCAGTCTTTATGCAACAAACCCCATATAGTTATCTATGGTACCAAACTGGGTTTAAAACACCGGTCAGTCTTTACACAACAAATCCTATGTAGTGGTCTCAGGTACCAAACTGGGTTTAAAAATCGGTCAGTCTTTACACAACAAATCCTATGTAGTGGTCTCAGGTACCAAACTAGGCTTACAAATCGGCCAGTCTTTACGCAACAAATCCTATATAGTGGTCTTTGGTACCAAACTATGCTCAAAGATCAGTCAGTCTTTACGTAACAAACCCTATATAGTAGTCTTTAGTACCAAACCACACTTAAAGATCGGCCAAGCTTTACACAACAAATCTAATATAGTGGTCTCAGGTACCAAACTGGGCTTATAACTTGGCCAGTCTTTACACAACAAACCCTATATAGTGGTGTATGGTACCAAGCTGGGCTTGAAAATCGGTCAGTCTTTATGCAACAAATCCTATATAGTGGTCTCAGGAACTAAAATGGATTTTTAGATCAGTCAGTCTTTATGCAACAAACCCTATATAGTGGTCTCAAGAACTAAAATGTACTTATAGATCAGTCAGTCTTTAGGCAACAAACCCTATGAAGTGGTCTCTGGGACCAAACTACACTTAAAGATCAGCCAGTCTTTACGCAACAAATCCTATATAGTGGTCTCAGGTACCAAACTGGGCTTAAGTTAAGGCTGCAAGTTAGTCTTATATGTCACAATTAACAGTATATATACCTGCAATACCTAGACATTGGATGAACTTATTGCAGGAAATGAGAGGGGTCATCTGACAACTGTTGTATCACTGCCGAATATTGTCAATGAATGTCGATGTTTGTGTAAACATCAACATGTGTAAATAGGACAAGTAAGTCTAACTATCTGAAGTCCCACTGCTTCTCACAAGGGGTTATATATTGTGTAGTTGGCTATTAACCCTCTGGACTGTGAACTCCATGTAACTAAACCCTGAATCAGCTCATCTATGTAATATATCTATAAATAATCAGATGTGTCCTCAATGCTTTGAGGTCACCATACTTTCATTAAAGGGATGAAGATAATTCAAAGCTTTAAATTTCTATCTGAATAAAGTATGAAAGGCAGTAAGTGTGCAGTGCTATGTATGCTCTGATAGAACCTATTGAACTAGGATGAGATGTGCAATCTCGAATTAACAAGCCAAATTTAAATATTTGAGTACCTATCAACTAGAGTAGTCCAGTAATAGTACCTGGGTGAAGTGGCTTCCAAAAGCCATAAATAGAAAGAAAAGATGAGACTTAAGTCTGGAATATCTCGGATCTTTAAGGAAAGCTTTACCCGTATTACAGATCCTTTTATAATAGACAATTAGGGAGCTCCTACATGTATCCAAAATGTAGATGTGCCCTTGCTATGTATTCAATCAGACAGAGATGTGAATCAGTGTGTTTCCATGCTTGCCTCAAATATTGTTATGTCTCAATGCCAATGAGTAAACAGCATGAGGTACTTGCCAGCCCTTATTCCAAAAGTTGGTTTGCCCACTGCATATTCCATATAAAGACATGGAACCAAATCTGTGTATTTTATTGTCTTTTGGTTCATCCAATGTCCAATCATATCAGAAAGGGATAACTCAACTCAGCTATGTTTAAGCAGATGACTAGGATTCTACTCTTCATTAGGTTATTTGACTCACTTTGAAGCCACTTTGACCTTCAGGGAGCTGCAATATTAACTCTTTCCAGCTGGCTCCCCAGATTACGTCAAATAGAGGCCCCAGCTGTATTGATATATTGAGGCAATATTCATTCAACACTTAGAAACTGTATCAGAATGGTAAGACAGAGCCAAATGCTATGCCACAATAAAACATGAATGTATGTATCATAAATCAATATGTTACAACTAATAATAGTTCAAGTTCAAGTTCAAGTTCAATATATTTATTCACATGAAGACTTACAAGTATAAAACAAGATATATGTGAGTTGCAAATTTCAACAAATGCACGATGAGAAATAAATTGTCACTACTATCATTCATTTATAATCCATTCAGATCAATTAAAATATGATCAGTTATAGGTCATCGTATAGTCAACATAAAGAAAAGGCTACATCTAGACTAGTATAGTCTGTTCTAGTCTGCCACCTTTATGCAGTTAATAAGTTATTGACTGTAGCAGTAGTATTTACAATTATATCCTTAGAATACATTCGATATGGATACATCAAACACTTTTTGTAATAAACATAAATGTTTATCATTTAAAGTAATTTTACAATTACAATACTTATGTAAATTACTTTAATTTTGCTATCTGTTGCTATAAATAGCTTTCATGAAGAAGACTTACAGGACATAACAAGGACACTACAATTTTGAGATATTACTAGAGCTTAATCTAAATACCCAAATAAGGTTGTGGAGAATGTCTATCAACAATACATGTTGACAATATGTCTTTATAAAGTTGTAGGAACATAATTCCAATGTAATATTACTTAAACATCAATTATCCCTGTATATATTTCTAAGTATATAACATATTTTACAACTGGATGAGAACCATATGTCAACTGATAATGCAATATTATAACAGTATTTTCCCAGAGGGAGAAGAACTAATAAATAATTTTGGTAATAATTATCATTGTTTTGGTACCCACGATATCAGATCCTTTTTGACAAAAGATCTGAAAGAACAGATATCAGGAATATTCCTGATCCCAGGAGCAAGAGAATTCCAAATAATTGACACTGCATACTTAACACTATTTTTGTATAACCCTTTGGCAAATTGTTCTTTAGCAATGAACCATCTGTGCTCCCAAGGTTTACTTTTATTTTCCTAAGATATCTGTCCTCTCCAGAACGTTTAAATCCCTTAATCATTGCATGAGCATTTCTCCTATCACTTAAGAGATGAACATTAGCTTTACTATGAACTAGAATAGTGCTGGTTTTCATTTTTAACTTTAAGCAGACTTTTAAAGCCCTATTTTGTACTCATTGTAGTTTGTCCAGCATGTTATTTCCAGAACTCATAAATAAAATGTCACCATAATCCATGATTGGTAGGATATAAACTTTATATACAAATGTATTTTTAACAAGCTTTCTTAACTTAAAAATCTGGAAATTCTGTTTAATTGATATGTTCTGGACGCGCATTTGATTTTTAATGAAGATATTATAGCTCAACTTAGCATCTAGAATTATTCCTAAATATTTATAGGTTGGAACTCTTTTTAGTTTAATACCCTTAATATTCAAGTTTGCATTTTAAAACATTTTGAGTGACCAAAACCCATAAATTTGGTTTTCTCAATATTAACCGTCAGTTAGTTTCTATCACACCATAATACGAAGCCATCATTAGCAGCTTGCATAATCCTTTGAGCCTCAACGTCAGATTTGTGAGAGCAGTACAAAACCGTGTCATCTGCAAAAATACTTATTTGTACATCTTTGCAAATCATTTCGACATCATTAATATATATGAGAAAAGTAAAGGCCCTAGAAAAGAGCCCTGAGGTACTCCACATTGCACATTAGCACTGCCAGATGACAAACCATTAACCTTAGTTTTTTGTGTTCTATCATTTAAATAATCCTTTATCCAATCTAACAAATTTCCTTCAATTCCTATATGCTCCAATTTTGAAAGTAAGATTGAGTGATTAACAGTATCAAAAGACTTTTTGAGATCAAAAATGTTGCTATTGTATCTATAATACCTACCTGGTATACACACATGTACTTGTGGTGTGTCTGCTGTCTTGTGGACTACCGGCAGATTACTACTCACCCTGTTTAAAAATGGCTCACAACCACAGTGAGACTGGCTGCAAAGGGGCAGGGCTATTGTCTTAGCAGCCTATTGTTGTATGGTCGCACCTACACTCCTACCACAAATAGGGGGTATTCACAAGCGTATTCACTCACCACCCCCTGTAGTTTATTGTATACACACTCACACCCATGATCTCATAATCCTTTATACAGCTGATGTGCATTACACCAATTATCACAGTTGGGACTCCCCTCTCATGTCGATCAATCAGAGGTGGAGGGATCCAGGTGAAAGTCTGATTTGGGTTTTGTTTCTCTTTCATCATCATACACCAGGTGAAAACGGGATTAGATCTCTCATATAAAAAGGCCTACATTTACTTTCTTTCCACACACACTCGCACCACTACTACAACCACCACCACCACCACCACCACCACTACTATCACCACCAGCACCACCACGACCGTCACCGCCGCCGTCACTTACCCTCCAGGAGGAAATCTGAGCTGAGTCTACTCTTTTTTTCTTATTTTTCTTTTTAATTCAATTTTTCACTCTTTTTTTTTTAGAGAGAAAAAATATGGCACTGGAGAGGACGCGCGGACAAGTCTCTTCTTATCCTCCTCCTCCTTCTCGACTCCGCGTCTCCCTAGCTATTTTTTTATCTGAAAGTAGTGAACGTCACATACTTCAGAATCACGCTTGTCTTGAAGCGTATGAGAAATGGCAGAGAGCTGTCTTCAAAGAACAGTCTTCAGTCCGA
Source organism: Harmothoe impar (assembly GCA_947462335.1). Classification (NCBI taxonomy): domain Eukaryota; kingdom Metazoa; phylum Annelida; class Polychaeta; order Phyllodocida; family Polynoidae; genus Harmothoe; species Harmothoe impar. The sequence continues at coordinate 75,959,858 of OX381710.1, read as the reverse complement.
CAATGTTTGATAGCCACCCTCAACGAACCCACTCGTTGGGCGTTTTATGAAAACAAAGCGCGCTCCTACTATAATACTGTGAGAATAAGTGCTATGAAATGATTCGACGACCACATCGGTTATTTGGGGTTGACCTCGGCTCCCACTCGGTGGGTGCGCATGGTGGTCGATGTGAACACAATCTCGAAACGTTTTGTCGTCGTCACTTGTTATCCTGCGTTTTACAGTGTAACCGAATTGAAGAAGAAAGGAACGCATCCGTTTAAAGCATACGCTCCAATTTGAGATTGTCACCACAGCATTCGCACCACTTATTGCTTCTTAGATGTGATCGCGTCAGAACAGAAGCAAAAAAAAAGCGGCAAAGCGACAAGCTTTGCCTAAATGATCAAAAAAAAAAAGATTGAACTGCGCCCCCTCCTCCTCCTCTTCCCCATCCTCTTATTTTTTAATGAACAATTGTATCAGACTCCTTTGGAGTCTGATACAATCTTTTATGGACATTGAGTGAAAATAGAATATATCGCAAAAATAAGAAAAAAGAAAAAGAAAAAAGACTGCTGCTGTTGCTGGTGGTGTTGGTGTGATTAATACGCACCACCAGCGCTCCCCGACAACCACTCATCACCGAACGTTCGACAGACAGACAGGTAGACTCTATAACGTGTGCTGCAAAAAGAAAATAATAATTAAAAAAATAAGTCGAGTGGTAAAAGCATACCCTTCACGGAAATACATTTTGACCCTCGACTACAAGGACCCCTTAGTTGTATCATCAGCGGTCCCTCTGGTTGTGGAAAATCATGCTTGGTGGATCGATTTCTGAGCGACGTGAAGAATTTGGTCACTCCACCAGTGGAAAAGATCTTTTACCATTACGGCGAGTGGCAACCCCTGTTTGAAAAAATGCAAAATCTGTGCGGCGTGGAGAAGGTCTTCCTAGCAAAGAGTCTATAGCGGGAGACGTGGGAGGAGCAGCAGCAGCAGCAGAAGGTGGTCTACGACCGCACACTCTACTCATATTGGACGATCTGATGAGTAGTTCCAATCAGCAAGTGGTAGCTGACATCTTCACCAAATACTCACATCACTGGAATGTGAGCGTCATATATATCACTCAGAACCTGTTCCAGAAATCGCCCGACTTTCGAACTATGAGTCTGAACGCTCACTACATGATCGTTTTCAAGAACCCGCGCGACATGGGGCAAATAGCGAGTCTGTCTCGACAGGTGTTTCCCTCCAACGCGGCAGCTCTCTCTAGTATTTTTACGTACCAACTCAAGCGTCCTCACTCATACCTCCTTCTGGACTTCAAGCAGTCAACACCCAACGATCTGAGAATACGCTCATCTTTGACATCTATTTACGATCAGCTCATATTCGTACCACTAGACAAAAAAAAAAGAAAGAGAAAGCAGTAGCAATGGCTTCTCATCGACTCGGAAGACACTATGGCACTCTTAAGCACTTAGCTAAGTGCTCACCAGAGGATTGTGAGCATTTAATAGGCTCGGGAAGCGATGATTTGATCACGGCGTTGAGCGAGATCTGTCAGAATTTACTGGAAGGAATCATTCCGCTCAGTGACAAACAACTGGACAGTCTTCAAGAATCTGCCGACTTGCTGAGGGAGGTTAGCAAAAAATCTACTTCCATCAAAAGAAAGAGAAGCGTCCTGGTACAACAGGGAGGTTTCCTCATTCCGGCTCTCATAGGGATAGCCTTACCGCTTATAAAAAGCATTCTTCGTATATGAGACACCTCATTCCTGCACCACCACCGCTACCCCCATGACGGACTCAGAGCAGCATCCTGACATCCTGACACGCTCTCGAAAGCGAAAGCGTCACCACCACCACCACCACCAGCACCGCTTCGTCATGGTCTCGTCGCAACTCCTGCTGCTGCTGCTGCTGTTGCTGCTAGTACTACTTCTACTGCTCAGAAGGGCTCAAACTCGGGGTGCCGCTTATACGTGAGTTAGGCTTATACTCGAGGTTTTACAGTTATATATCATTTAGCCTTTTTTTGCAGGGGGGGGGCGGGGAATTAAATATCGAAGTAGTTATGTACCTGATATGAAGCAGTCTCATACTATTGAGATCCTGATTGCCCTTGTTATCTTGACCCTTTAAGGACAGCATGATGCATTAATGCATTATGCCTTGGTCGTCATGATGCATGAATGCAGCCTTGGAGAGTAACTCGCAATTGAAGAGGAAAGACAATCTGTAAATAAACATAGATAAAGATGAGAGGAAAGAAATACGGAAACCTGTTCCATAAACAAGAGTAATGAGGTGATCTGCCTCACACAAACAGTTTTGGGAATCTAGGATATTTTATGAGAAAATATTTATAGGCACTTAAAACAGTATCTAACACATCCACTTTAAATATGCTGAAACTTGAAAAATACCCTCTATTAAACAAATTGGGGTATACTTTGGGGAAAGATACCCCCTTTTTCTCATGTCAAGATCTACAATGGGAGAGAGAGTGAAAAACCGACCCTCTCCCCTGTCACAAGGCTATTACTGTGGTTACAGGTACCTCGTTGTAACCATATTACTCTACTTTATGGACAGCCCCTTTACACTGGCGACCTTGGTGTGTTCTAAATATAAGTTGTGAGACCTATTTGAACTTCCCTTTCACACTCTGGTTGAGGTTAGCCCAGGCTAAACTGTGTTCCAATTTTGTGCACTAGTAACCAGCTGTGACCACTAGGTTAACCAATGAGACCTAAGGGAGGGAAAAATCATGCATAGATTAAGTCAAGCTGGAAAGTGCCAGCAGGTTCAGTGGGCACTTTTGTAGTTGTGGTTGACATTACAACACCTCGTACCTACACTAATTTTTATTGGTATTTTTCAGGATTGGTGTACCCTATTAGAATTTAGTAACATGCTGAAGTTATCACCTCTAAAGTGGAGAAAGCGCTGCTTCTTCTTGACACTGACAGCTTTCCTGGTATCTCTTTTCTGGAGATGGAATATACAGAAAACAACAGAGCTGCAAGTGAGGAAAGATCATCCTCCCAAGAATGCTTCCAGCCACTTCCTCCCAAGTATTCACTCACCACTACTTTGTGACCAGAGATTTAATCATTCCAACAAGGCTCATCCAGTAAAAGGCCATGTGACCTACCTTGATCCCAAGTCGCCACCACCATGTAGGTCTGTGTTCCCATACAAATACATGCGTGCCCCAAAGTTGGATCCAAAGGAGAATTACATTGGTAAGGAGCAGATTTCTGAAATTGTTGATCTTGTCAACTTTGTTTTAATAAAAATGCCAGAGTGGAAGCCGAGAAGGAGTAGTGATATTTTAGCAATTTTAACTAAGGACAAAAAGAAAATAGCAATGACGGTGAGGAATAAAACAGATAAACTGTTGAATTACATCGAAAGAAGTAATACTTGTACAATGAATCAAGTTCGGCATTTTTTGACTATTGTTAAGGGGAGGAAATTCCCAACACAACGCATACCATTAACTTGTGATAAGTGTTTTCTATATGATTTCAAGAACATCATATCACCCAATGGTTTATGTCCGCAAAAGAATGTCATAGACACAATGATAATAATCACTACTGTCCCAAACAATGTTAAGGAGCGACAGGCCATCAGAAGGAAATGGGGGTCAGTTAAGTTTAGAAAGAAGTATAATTATGAAGTGATCTTTTTGTTTGGGGTTGGGTGGCCAGACGATCAAATTGACCTACTGAAAAAAGAGAATGTACAGCATAACGACATTCTCATGGATGATTTTATTGACAATTATTACAATCTCACCCAGAAAGTGCTAATGGGATTTCGATGGGTTCTGCAAAAATGTCCCAAAGCACAGTTTGTAATACGCGCTGCCGATGATACATCGATGAATATTCCGGCAATGTTTGGACTGATTCACAAATATGGCAAGGATGAGGCATTCCAGAAATACCAGGTCGGAGAATGTTATACAAACTCACAAGCATGGAGGATAGCTGACTTCAAAGGCTACCTTAGTACATTAGAATATGACAGGGATATATTCCCTCCTTATGCATGGGGGACTGTATATTTGACGTCCATCAATCTCACACGGGAGTTGGTGGACATATCCCCGAATATCCCCTATTTGCCAATAGAAGACTCTTACTTTGGCCTGGCTCTGGAACAACTTGGCAGAGGTTGTCATGATGTTGCCCGCTGGCATAAACATTATATAACACATATAGATGGCACAAGCTTAATTTGAAAAGAAGGGATGCAGTTAACATTCTAAATCAATGTAATATTGCACGATCTTATCTTAGAACTGAGTACCGGTAACAGCATATATTGTGGGTAGGTAGGTAGCTTTGGTGCCTTGCGCTCTGTTTTCTTATTTTCTAAGGTTAATATTGTACTATTATTATTAAGAGTATACTTGTGATTTTTGGTTGATAAAATTTTATGAAAACTCAGTTTAAAAAAAACTAGTATTAAATGCATATTTGTCTAAAAACAAGACTCATAAGTAACACTGTACAAAAATCTTCTAAAATTGGAAAAAACTGGACCAGACATATTCATTTTGACCTGGGGAATTTAAAAATAGCACTTAAAATTGTGTGATAAGTCACAGTTTTAGGATCTTCACATGCTCTTGTTGTGTATAACCCTTTAGAGGTTATACACTACTAGATCAAAAAGTAGGGATAACTTTTTTTTCATATGAACCTTACTTTAATTTAGTTTAATTATTGATATATTACTAATCTGTTATAGAAATAAGTACTCTTGGTGAATAAATAGGTATAAAATAACACTTTGAAATGTATTTATAACTAGGCTTAATAGGGGTTGCTTCATCTTCCTATTGTATTGGACATCAGGACTATCCCTTACCATATTCAAGCAATGTACCAGGCTTATGTTTCATGTACAATTAGGCTATATGGTCAAATATACCTTTTAGTAGAAATTTGTTTCTGAGAGGAATTTGCAAGGCCTGTTTTGAGGATTACAATATTGATGACATTTCTAATGTACTAGAACCAATATCCAATATTTTGAATGGCTGTCATGGTAACCAGAAAATGATCTTTGTACCATTACATTTTTTTATTTCTTGAAAAACATGGGACATGGCCATGCTGATGACATCTGACATGGGCCATTTCTTAAATTCGACATGGGACATTGGGCTTTAAGGGTGAATCCACTTAGGTAAATCCGTCAGATCGGATGGACCTTAATAATGTTAACCCTATGGATGACTCTCACTGGATCCGACGGATTTACCTCAGTGGATTCACCCCTTTAGTGACATGGATATGAATAACAAAATGAACCAAACCCGCTTTAACAGAAATTATTCAACAGGCATAAATATCCCTCCCTGGTTGGTATATATGTAATATAATTATACACTAATAATGGATATCCAACATATTTCTTTACTGACACTACACAGTGAAAAAAGGTGTTTAGGTTTGAAACATGTTAATGCCTAAACATGTTTAAATTCTAAACACTTTGGATAAGTATAGGTGTATTATTGGTCACATGTTTATGAATTGAACACTTTCATTCATTCTCAAAACCAAAACGGTTATGCTAAACATCATTACTGATACCCTAGATTAATATAGTAGACAGAGGCAGACTTGGTCAATAAAGGTTTATCAAGTAGCCAAACAATTAAGGTTCTTGTTTACTAGAGACAACTGGTAATGTTATAATAGTAGGGACTGATTTTCAGAATATCATGGCCCAAGGGGCATTTCATTCTAAAATTCAGCGACATGTATTTCTTAGGTAAATCAAGGGTGCTGATCATGAATCTGCCACTCGCAGTTCTGAAAAATGAAGATTTCCATGGAAACAAGCCCAAAAACAAAATAGCCACCAATAATGCTTGAGAAAGCCTAATTTCTATAAAAAAAATCATATATTTATCACTAATGGGTAAAACCAACCATGGATATTATGATTGAAGGACAAAATTAGGTCCAAATGAGGGTCCTTGGCCATTATTGTTGTAATAATGGTTGGGTACGAGTCCCTTGTTCCCGCTATTGGTCAGGTCATTCGCGCGCGCCAAACCTCTGTTATCCGGTTAGGAGGGCCCCCTATGTTATGTATCTAGGCGGAGTGTGTACGTTGGTTACCACCTTTGTTTACGCCAGAGCGCCGCCCAGAGAGGTGGGACAGCTCGCTGCTCGCTTGCTTTGTGTCATAGTTACCGTGGTTTAATTAATTATTTCGCCATGCAGCCTTGCAGGAGCTGCGCCTTTGTTTATGACCATCGTAAATCGGCGTGTCCTCAATGTGCTAAACCCGCACACATTAAAGGTGGGTGGGACGAGGAGGAAGACGAAGCATTTGAGTTACGCAAGGCAGAGGAGCCGGGGTCCCCAGCCATGGATCGGGAACAAAACGTATCTCTTCAGCTTAAATTGGCGGAGGAGAAGCAAGCCATATTAAAGCGTAAGCTAGAGATGCAGTCGATGGAGGAGAGGTAAGCAGCAATTAACCTGCAGAACGCAAAACTGGAGGAGCAGTTGGCTTCGAGCCAAGATGGCGGATCGGGTAGCAAGCCGGACGCGCAGAAGCCAGTGGTACCACCTCCAGGGTTTAAGCCTAAGACCCCGGGGACCGGATCGACGCTGGAGGGTGAGCATGGCTTCCAACGTCAACTGTTCTACGCAGACGGATCGTTGGCTTCGGCTTCCGGAGGCAGCACGACAGCGGCTACAACTCTTCAAGCTGGCCTGGAGTCTGTTGGTTTAGGCTTACAAGCTCTGGGGTTAGCGACTTCAGATGTCAACAACGCTGGACTACCCATGCAAGGTGAGGGTGGTGGCATGTCTGGCTTCCATTGGACGAGTGAATCGGCCCGCAGAAAGCGATCTCGTCATTGGATCCGACCAGATTTTCATCTACCTTTAGATAAAAGCTATGAGGAGATGTCCTACCGGGAATTAGTATACGGTATGGTGTGTGTCACTGAGTGTATCATTAAAGCAAACGACGCCCGGTTCGACGTTCAGGGGTATTTGGAACATTTTAAGTATATCACCCTCAAAGAGATTAGGCCTACCTACATGCCCAAGGCAGTGGCAAGGTATGAACATGACGTTACATCCAAGGTGGCTTCGGGAGAGGTCAGGTTCGCGGCGGCAGAGCACACGGCGAACGCCACTCACTTTGGTATCGAAAGTACTAAGGCTTATGTGGAAGCCATGCGACTCCTCCAGGGTCCGTCTCAGTCGGGGAAGCCAGGTGGCTCCAACAAGCCATCAACGCCGAGGATCTGGTGTCCGGATGATGTCTGTGCGAGCTGGAACTTTACCTCCTGCCAGTATAACCCATGCCATAAACAACATGTCTGCTGTGTGTGTGTAGAGGTTCACATAGGGCTAAAGGTGGTTGTAGTTATGGTAGTGGCTCTCAGCAGGGTCAGCAGCAGCAGAACAGGTCGGCACAGTCTTCACCCTACCAGCAGAACCAAGGCTCCAACCAAGGTTTCATACCCTCAAACCCCCATCAGCAGCAGGGGGGGGGGTTCCGGTAGACTCCGGCAAGGAGCACATCTGTGATGTGACAATTATGGTTTGATCCGCGACGACAGAGTTGTATGTATGGACAGTGTCAGTGACTTACTTCTAGCGTATGCGGATTATAGGCCTTTGTGGGATATAAATTGTGTACATAATGTGTCTAAGGTTCAGTCATAGTTTAAGCCTTGTGGTTGGAAGAATATGTTATCAGGGGGGGATAATGATGTGTATGGTACTTGGGATCCAGATAGCCTGTTCCTACTGGATGGGGTTATGCATGGTTTCAAAATTGTTGACCCTCTGGTTGATATTCCGTCATTTGAATGTATTAATTATGCCTCCGCTACAGGCGAAGCCTTTAGTTTCATGAATGATATTATTTTGAAGGAGGTTAGTACCAGTAAGCTTAGTGTTGTAGATAGGAAGCCACACTGTGTACATGCTCTGGGGGCTGTTGAGAAGTCTTCTGGTGGATACCGTCCCATCACTGAAGCTAGCAGGCCTGAGGGCATATCTATTAATAATTATATGTCGAGCACCTTTAATAACTTCAAATTTTGTAGTGTCGACGAGATTTGTGAGAGTTTAACCCCGAATTGTTTTTTGGCAGTAACAGATATAGAGGCTGCATACCTTACATGTATGATTCGTCCCGGAGATAGGAAATTCCAAGGTTTGGCCTGGAGTGTGGGTGGTCAAGACGTGTACATAGAAAATAATTTCTTGTCATTCGGAGCTCGAGCTTCCCCATATATATTTAACAATTTGACTGACGCTGTCACTAGGTATATGAACGCTAATGGTTTCAAATGTTATAGTTATTTGGATGATTTTCTTCTGATCGGTGACAGTTTTGAATCATGTAAGGAGGCTCAATTAGCTCTTCATTCACTCCTACGTTCATTAGGGTTTAATATATCCTACAAAAAGGTTCTATCACCCTCAAGAGTGCAACGGTATTTGGGTATCATTATAGACACTGTCCAGATGAAGCTGTTACTACCGGAAGATAAAATGCTCAAGTTGAAGGAGGAGCTCGCGTTTTTTGCTGGTCGCCGTCAGGCGACACACAAGCAAATTCAGAGGCTATGTGGCATTATAGGACATTGTTCTACGGTAGTAAGAGGTGGAAGAACTTTTTCCCATAGAATTTTTGGATTATTGTCTGGTTTCACTACCGGTAAGAGACGTATTACCCTCACCAAGAACTTTTTTCTAGACCTTCAGTGGTGGAGAGATTTCGCCACTTGGTTTAATGGAGAAGCCAAGATGGTGGGTAGGAGGGTACAAGACAATGTGAACATATACACTGATGCTTCAGGATCGGGTTTTGGAGCTCATTGGGGCAGAGACTGGCTGGCAGGCATGTGGGACATGGACTTAGACGCTGTGAGTGATAGCCACACTCACCTCTCACACTGCCCGGGGGAGGACATACCTGATAACATAAACGTTCAAGAGCTATACCCGGTAGTGGAGTCTCTCTGGAGGTGGGGCCCTGCCTCGAGGAACTGTCGTGTCGTTTGCTTTTCTGATAATACACAAGTTGTTACAGGCTTAAATACTGGAAAGAGCTCTAATAATTATGCTATGTCTATATTACGTAAAATTTTTTGGTTGAGTGTATTGTTTAATTGTCATATTGTAAGTATACATATACCGGGTAAATTAAATGTGACTGCTGATGCTCTGTCTCGTATGTATGAAAATAATATGAAGATTCCTATGGGTCTGTGTTGTTCCAGATGTACTCCTGTTGCGACGAAGGCTGGAGACGAAAGCAGCCAAAGTTAGATCCTACTGTTGGTCAGAGTCCACCTGGCGAACCAAAGCCTCTCAGTGGAGAAAATATATTTCTTTCTGCGCCCTTATCATGGTGGCAGTGGTTCCAACTACTGTGAATGTTATGTGCAAGTTCATTGTTTTCTTGTCAGACTCCTTGTGCTATGTTAGTATTGATAATTATGTATCGGGGTCATTAGTTTAAACAAGTATTTTGGCTATGATGTCTCGGATATTAGGTTGAATTTTATTTTTTCAACTACCTTAAAAGGCCTCAGGAGACTGTTAGGTGATCCTGTACCTACACATGTGACCTTAACGCTAGAGAATTTGTTAAATATGTTTATGCATGTAGATTGTCTGAGTGTGAATGAAAGATGTATGTGGGCGTGTATAGCCACGAGCTTCCGTTCATTATTAAGGAAGTGTAACCTTGTACCTAATAATTTAAAAATGGAAGGTCATTTTCTTCGCAGGAGTTCTCTTATATTCAAACCTTGGGGTGTTTTGCTTAGGATTTCAAGTTCTAAAACGATCCAATATGGTCAACGCCTACATTTGGTACCTCTCACTTATGCTATAGGCTCGCCTTTGTGTGCTGCAACTCTGTTAGCTAACCATTTCAATGATTGTCCTTCCGCCACCAGAGATTCACCTGTGTTTATGTCAAAGGTGTCGGGGGTTTTGGTTCCACTGACCTACCCGGTACTTAATAATTATTTGAAGAGGTTGTTAGCAGCTACAAATATGGATGTCAAAGGGGCAGGTTGCCATTCTTTAAGGCCTTCTGGTGCTGCATTTCTGCATAGCTGTGGTATTCCACTGGAGGACATTAGACAAACTGGTGATTGGGCTAGCCTCACTGCCTTAATTTATCTGGCTAAGCCTTTGTCTTCTAGAATTAATTTGGACAGAATGGTAGTTGATGCTATGTGTAAAAAATGATTATGTTATAGTTATGTATGGTTATTTGTAATTCTGGGTATTTGGCAGGTTTAATCCAGCCCAAGTCCATATAATGTATTGTGCTTTATTCACTCTCAGAATTACCTTTTACCAATAGAAAAAAAAATTGGAATATCATACAAGGTTACCATGGTAACCGTTTCACCTAGCAACACTGGTAAATGAATAAAAGTGCTTTATGGTGAGCATATCAACAGCTTTAATGAAGATATCTGCAAATAATATATTACTGCAATAATCAAAACATGATTCAGTGGCAGGCATATATCATGTCTAGCATTTTTGCTTCCATTTAGGCACCTTGAGCTGTTGCAAAGCAACCAGAATGGGATTTGTTGATTTCCATGACGACAACCCTGTAAAACTCACATTAGTATTATTCTGAGGTAGCGTACCCCCCTAAATCAGGCCCTAGCAATTCAACTTTACCATCCCTTTACTCCTAGTGAAAATGATTGTCTAGCAACAGCAATTCTAAATGGTTATTTGCCTAGCAACACACATTAAGAAGGTCCTAAGCTCCTGAATGAAACCTATCCTCACCAAATTGGCTACGAGAGGTTTGATTGTTACTTCTGACCTTATATTATAAAGTAAAAAGCTGTTCAGCTGTGCAGGAAATCATTTTTGGTAATTCGGCTACATTTGATACTACGTTTAATATTATATATGATTGTGTTGACGACAGAATAAATAAAACAAACTAATATCAATGATAGCAAATGATACTTTATTTGTAATAATCGGCTCCATGTTTAGTGAGCTGTTAAATCTTAGATCCTTGAATTGACTTGGATCATTACAGTGAGTTTTGTGCAGTGACTTAATTGCCATAAATGAGATGATCACATATTTGAGGGATGATAGAGGGATGGAATAGGGGTATTCTAAAGTACTTACTTATCATGATACCTATTAATAGGTAACTCATGGAAAGATGTAACCTCAATCTCTTTTGTTTGGTCATAGAGAGACGGTTGTCAAGTTATCAAAAAGATGGGATGATTTGTGCAAGCTTATGTTGCCATACAGTCACAAGGGGTACAGGTATTTTAGATAATAACTCCATACCACATTTATGTAGTGCCCTTATACACAATAGAAATGCCTTGTTATAAGCTCCCCATCACAATCACTATTATCATTCAATGTGTAATAAGAATCCAAGGAGGTGATTACCCATATGATGGTAACGAAAATAATGACTATAGTACTGTAAAACCTATGGCAAATATACTGTAGCCAGTGGGATTTTCTGTGTGTATTCTATGCTGCGATACCGTCATAGAAAGTATACTGAAGGTACTCTATAGCTTTTGTGATCCTATGTGCCGGTTGTGGTAGAAGGTCATCCCAACGTCCACCATTTGGGTTGTTGATTGCCACTCAATTACGTCCTTTCCCGAGCTGGAATGTAAGTATAATCACCTATAATGTTACAGAATAATGGTATAACACAATGGTACATATGCCTGTATATTACATTATGCAGCACATAACATGACTCTTTCTTCCTTAGGTTTTATTACATTATGGAATAGTTACTTAGACTTAATCAGGCAAGAGAGCTATCTTATTATCATATCATAATGTACAACTGCTATAGATATTTATATATTTGCTTACCAGGCTATTCTGACTCTGCAACATTATAGCACTTGAAGGATGGTTCTTGGCATCTGCAGTTAGTGATGCAGGCAAGGTTGTGTTTCCTACAGCTACATCTGTGATTTCTGCAGCCAGCTTTGCATTTGCAGGATATCAGCTGTAGGCATACTTCTGGTATGGGTTCTGTTGTCATCAGCACAGGCCACAAGTTACCTTCTTCTTCTTTCCATCCTAGTGTACATGGAGATGGAATCTGTGGTGCTAATAGGTGGGCCCAGTTCCATACAAGGGCCTGATGGTGTGCTCGCTTGCTATGTTGCTCCAAGGCGTTGGATGTAGGTGGTAGTGCTTCAGGCTTTGTACGTTTTCCAAACAGCGACAGTCGGGCCTCATTCACAGAGCAAACTTCTGGGGCATTATAGCAATGGCAGAAGAACTTTTCCACAGATGCTACAATTGTGCCACTGAGATCTTCTTGTCCAAGACCAGCAAGACCTGCCTCTTGCACACAGTCAAATATAGACCCTAAATTTAGATTTAAAAGTATTCCAAGCTCATTTGCTTAATTTTTGACTCGGAAGATGGGGGGAGAGAAATTTGGTATTTTTGTCTGACCGTAAACTCAGTACTGACTGAGCGTCCAATATGACCTAATTTCACGGAACTATTTCATTGGGTAAGACCTAATTCTCAGTACTGACACTAACACACTGTTATATATAGACCTTGAAATAATAAACTCTACGCCCGGGTCATTTGGTGCATTTTTGACTTCAGTCTACCCAATACCCCTTCGCTGTCTAAATGCTGTCCCGGGGGGGAGGGCAAACGTATTTGTATCAAATATTTATTATAAATATTTACTTATAATTCTGCAGAGACTCATCACGTAGTCACAGCCCTCACCAGATCAACACACCTCTCATCATTTTAACAAGGCCCAAAGGATATGCATGCTGATTAGGATCCAAATTGTGAATAGCACAGGTCATGTCGTTTAACCCAGTTAGGCTCCATCCCTCAACCCCAAATTTTCTAACCCGCAAATATACATCTATCCCAGTGGGCACATAACATTGAATCAGCATTGATAAATGGTTGTCAATGTTGATACAATGTTGATGCAGTGTTTATTCAACATTAAACTAAATTGTGTGCCCACTGGGATGACTCATTGCACATCAGTCTTTGGAAAGATTAACAAAGAATTCATCCCCTGGCAACACTTTTAGTCTTTATAATTGCTTCTATCGGTACTGACTTTGAATGAGCGGCCATGGTTCTTCAGAAGTTAAAGTTCATTTTCTGCTATTTTATATGTAAATTCTTATGTTTTCCAGACTGGCATGGACACAGGCCTAACCATGGGCGCTGAGCATACAACTGGGAGGCTTGCAACCGGGAGCCATACGACCCGGAGCCGTACGATCAGGAGCCGCACTACCCACAACAGATGGACATTGTGAGAGGGGACTTCAGACACAAGTCAGGCATGAAACCCATCTAGAAACTGTTCCACATATCTAGGAAACTCATCCACATGTTTAGAAACTCTTCAACATGTGTATCTAAACTCATCAATGGGTCTAGGAACTCTATATCTAGGAATTCCATTACACATTTAAAAAGTCTACGAACTCTTCAATATATCAATCTTCATCCAAGTCAATTCATTGCTGCCCTTTTAATTATTAATAAAATCAGTTTCCATTATAACAGAAGGAATTCCTTTGTTGTCATTTATAACCTCAATGTCATCAAGTAAACAAATTTCATTGCTAACTGTGAAGTAAATCCCAAACACACCTCCAAATGCCTTAAAATACTGGAACTTTAGAAGAATTCTAACCCAAAACCTTCGAATTAAATACCATAAAGCTGAAAGGCCTACACTAATGACATCTATTGATTGGTCTGGGAACTACCTATATGTAGAGTTTGGTCACGTGGTCACCGAGATGACCGGACCACCACAGTGTCAGGCCTTTACACTAATACTACCAACCCACTGCAGACGATCTCCACCACAGCTCAGTGAAGGCCTGTGTATGTGGGCTTCCATTGAGAAACGGGCCAAATCCAATATGGCCCCCAAATTGGGTACAAGGAATCCACTGGTACCAGTGGTTAATTTCTAGGACAAGTGGTTGCTTAGCAATAGCCGGTTTACATAGCAAACCGGGCTTAGAAGCAAGCATCTACAGCAAAACCCCAAGACTCCATTAAGGAAGATCCTTACATCACTTACCCTACAACTAAATGAACCTAAATGAAACAATTGGTATGGCTATGACTTCTAGCTGGTTTACAATATCACTTCCAACCATATAATTGCTTAGAAACACAGGTTTGCATAGCAAACTGGGCTTGGAAGCAAGCATCTCCAGCAAAACCCCACTACAACATCCAGGAAGGTCCTGACATCATCCACCCCTATATTGAATTAACACCAATAAATCAATGGGTATTGCTAGGTCCTTTAGTTGCTTAGCAATATTACTTCCAATTTATAGTTGCCTAGCAACACAGGTCTAACTTGTTCCTAATGCAATATCAATATAGCAATCCCCTCAAAAGGGACAGTGGGGATTCCAATCATGCCATTAATCTCTTTCTTTTTTCCATTCAATTCTTGCTAACATGTGTGCGTGCTTAGCAACCTTGATGATATTACTTTATTTCCCTAGCAACACCATGGGTCCCCAGGTCAATTTTCATTCTGTCTTTCATTATGTTATAAGATAATCCTGGGATAGAAATGAAAGTGTTGTTAATTACCCGTTGCTAAAATATTCTCTCTAAAATTTATTATTGGGGGTTAAAGGAAAAGACCAGCGTGATTTCATGTGGCCTTCTATCGGTAGTATTGATTAGCAATATTCTGACTTGCACACTATCAAAATGTGCATTATGGACTTAAACCAGAAATATAGAAGAACAGGGTGACATCACATGAGATCAAATATGTACCCAGCCATTCAAATCCTATACAAGTTCAGTATATTCAATTACAATTTACAGTGTAATAGATAGGCAATAGGGGGCTAATTCCTTGTATACATGAAGTAATTACAACCCCCTTTTCCTTCTCATTTATAAGACAGTTATAAGGGAGGCCACAATAGTCTTATCAAGCACAGACCAGGGTGTGAGGTAGCTGTCCGATAGGCTCCACTCACTGACACTTCTGTCACTCTCTAGACAGATTGTTTTGTGAGGCAAGAGTTATTTCAGCTGATGATGAGGAATACAGTAATATGACCTAGTGTGATGCATGTGGAATAGTATATAGCCTTCATTTCTGCATACAGCGTTCAGAGACAAAGGGAAAGTGCACCATGAGAAGTCTCCAAAGTAAACTCTACAAATATGATAAGACCAAGTGGTTCTGTTGCATGCCCCTTAACATGTATGGGTAGAATCACCATGAGGACAAGTACAATTTGACCAGCAACACAGAAGTCATTGGGAGTATCCTCATAAATATATAAGAGTAGATGTTCAATTATTCAATCTTTTATAAATGCCTTTGTGGTAAATTGGATAGTGTCCAGCATTTTGTATTATATTGTTAAGTCTAGGATTTGTAAGAGGATGGCTAGGTATGTGGTTAAGGAGGCAGGACAAGATGAAGCTCTCCTTTGAATGCCTTTGTCTTAGCACAAATTCATAGGCTGTTTCCTGAAAGCAGAAGCCAGCATTAAAGCTGGGCAGTGTGTGGATCCTTAAACATATAGTGTGACTCTACTAGAAAGGGATGCAGGATAGTACATGTATCATCCATGTCTCTAATGTTCAACATTTATTACCTGTATCACCTGGGTAAAGTTCTGTTCTATTCCCCTTTACATTATATGGTAATGTTACTAAGCAAAACAATCAATTTTATTCTTGTTGCTTAGTAAGTGAGACCAATGATGAAGGATACAACTGAATTTCTTGAGGCTGATTCAGAAGGGAGGTTGGTACCCGTAGATATGTTATATATTGATTCTTTAAATAGGCTCAACTCTTTCCAGCCACCTAGTGCATTTAATGCACCACCTGGTAAAAAAAGCATTTTTGGTATCAAATGCTATTTTCCTGAGTACACCAAATAAATATTTTGAACATACATTACCTGTTATTATGGTACCATATGAAAGGAAATTATAAAAATGCTGCAAATCTGTCATTTGAAAACATATATCACAAGTACCAATTCTCATATTAACCTCAATATTACCCCATATATTAATAATGCTGGGTCTGCGGCCTCAATTTGCCATATTCTGTGGAGTTTACACTGTCATAGAGCCAGATGGAAAGGGTTAATAGTGGCATTGCTAACCAACATCAGTAACAGTTTACCTATTGCTAAGCAACTCCCACAATTATAAATGACACCATTGTTTTCTTTTTTCCACTTGGTGCTGTTAGAATGTTCAATATTAATTCTAAATGATGTTAAAATATCTCAATCTGCATGGAATTTAACCACAAAAAAATGAAATGTGAGTTGCCAGGCAATTATGTATTTGAAAGTAATGATGCTAAGCAACTAGAGGTCAAAACTAAAGCAATATTAGCAATGTGTTCCTTCCCAGCAAACATGGTGATGCATGGTGACTACTATTTGAGTGATCACACACTGAGTGACAATGCGCCACTGCTGGTGAGTCTCACTCAGCATGGCGACTCATCACTCATCTCGCCACTGTGGTGATCACACACTGAGTGACAATGCGCCACTGCTGGTGAGTCTCACTCAACATGGCGACATATCACTCATCTCGCCAACGTGGTGTTCACACGCTGAGTGACAATGCGCCACTCCTGGTGGGTCTCACTCAGCTTGGTGACTCATCACTCATTTCCCAATTGTGGTTAGCTCACTCAGCATCACCAGGATATCAGCATTGGAGGTATACTGCTTGTATTTTGCAGAGGGGGAATAGAAGTTAATGTTGATTTTATTAATATTATTGCACATATGGACCAGATTTTTACATGATTATAATCATTATGAAAATGTGCACATCATGACAGCCAACAACATGATTTTAGATTAAGATTTAAGACAGAAAATACAATTTTTCGTTGTCTATGGGACTTAACACTGAAATGAAATTATCTACATTTTGCATAGTATATAGACATTGATCAGCCTTGCTCTAACAAGAATAGGAAAGTATGATATCCAATGACCATCATGGTATCATATAATCATGAGTAACAAGTAAGGATTCCCAACAGTATGGTAAAACATTCTTGCATTGAGTGATAAAAGGGGAACTTTCTTTGTCTGACCAACATGGCAGCTCTCACTCAGCATGGCACATCATCACTCACAGTCGCCAACATGGTTCTCACTCACTGAGTGACTAGGCGCCACTTGTGGTGAGTCTCACTCAGGATGGCGCATGATCACTCACGGTCACACACATTCTGGTTTCCTGAGTTCTGATTGGTCAATTTCAAATTTCCCGCCCTTTCTTTGTTCTCAGTGGAAACTTCTAGCATTCACAACAGACAGGCAGAGACTGGCAAGGAGAACAGATGTGAGGTGGGTAATCCTATATAATAGGGCTGCAGCAGCAAGGCCATCAGATGTGATTTAATTCGAATCATTACTAAAAGCTACAGCATGATTTTTTATGTTAATGGGACCCTAGGGACCATGAAAAGTGATGTTGTGGTCGTGATATCTCATGCAGGCTATATGGAAATGGCCATTGATTATACACATTTTCTCTTATTCTGGTAAAAGCAGAAATAATATTAGTTATGTCTTCCATTCAATGATGAAGATTCTATACTCACTATAATCAACATAGAAACATGATTTGAAGTTCAATATGTGCTACTGATGTAAGGAATTCAGATTTACAATTTATGAGAATGTAAGTGGCAGCCATCTTGAATTCTTAATGAGGTGGGGAAGCAAATATCTGAATTTCTCTTAAACTGGTTTCCAGTTGTTATCAACATGCAAAACCAGTTTATGGTTAAGGAAACCTATGTTTAAGATAATTAACAGTTGAAACTTGAAACTTAGCATAATGTATGCTGCAGCCATTTTGAATATTTAATGAGATTTATGACATAATGTCAAAAATCAGACTGACAGACTGGAAGATCTGCTTTTTTGCAGAATACCTATTATTTCTGGTTCTTGCTAACACAGGGATACAGCTTATTGTCCATGAGAATATATCTTTAGTGATAAGTACCAGGGCTTTAAAAGCTTTCATAAGGTATGTGGCAGCCATTTTGAATATGTGATGCCACAATTTCAAAATATCACCCATTCCCCCTTGTATTAGCCCGGGCTTATACAAGTTCTAAGTGGTAGACTGACCAGGCTTATACAGGGGGCAGGCTTATACTCGGGGCAGGCTTGTATTCCTTTAGCTGTAGAAACATCATGATAAACCTTCTTACAATTTTCAGAATTACCTACTTTTCCGACACATTTACTGCAACATTTCCAATAAATTTCCTACCAATTCAAGCTTTATTTCTCTTTAAACTGGCTAGGGACATGAATGGTGTAAATAGCGGTTACATAGCCGAAAGAATTATGTAGATACTCCAAGTTATGACCTGAAATATGATTTTTATTGAGTATATATTGCACCCCCAGGCTTATACTCAGGGCCCGGCTTATACAAAACTAAGTCACCTTTTGCCCAGGCTTATACACAAGACAGGCTTATACATGGGCCCCGGCTTATACACTGGGAAATACGGTTGGGATATATAAAATATATTGGTCAGAAGGAGTGATAGGCAGGAGAGGAAGAGGAAGGGCTAGTGAGAGACATATATAGGGATTGGGATATAGGGGGAGAGTGAGGGGTTTATGTATGAGCAGAAAGATGGGTTTATAAATAGGCAGAAAAAGAACAAGGAGGTGGAGCATTCAGGGAGGGGACACAGAGAGATAGTGTGGGCACATATTCCAGGGAAGGGAGGGACTGGCAATAGAATAAGGAGGGGAGGGACAAGCGGGAGGATATGGCGAGAATGGGAAAGGACAGGGAGATGGGTAGGTAGAGAGGCAAAAGGAAGAGCCAGGGGGAGCGGTTTTAGATAGGAAAGGTTTGGCATCGAGATGGACATGTAGGTTGATTGACATATAGGTAGATGATAAGCAGTGAAAGGAAGAGGCAGGACTGCAACACATAGGGAGATAGGCAGGGGAATGGAGATGTAAGAAGAGGAGAGGAAAGGCAGGGGGAGGGATAACCAAGGTAAAGGGATGGTTGGAGGAAGGCAGAGGGTTGGATACACAGGGAGGAGATACATCTGGGAAGCGATTGGCAGGGTCAGTGAATGGTAGATAGAAAGTGAGATGGGGGGTACCGTTATAAAACCTTGTGTATAAGCCACACCCTGAGTTTGGCATGATCCTATAAGCCACAGAGGCCATCTTAGTGGTCCTTGGGAAAATTTGCATATAAGCCACACTCTAAACTCTAAAGGGAGTATTCCACTGACGGAATCGGCCGTGATTTCGTCAGTCGGACAAGATTCGCCCATAAGTTTAACATTACAGACTTTTATCGGCTGACCGACCTCAGTGGAATACTCCCTTAACACATGGAGTAACAACTAGCCTGCCCATGTCTAGGTATACATATACATTTTCATTAGTATTGTTATCAAAAACTCATTACCTTCTGACCCCATCTACCATTCCGTATGGATATAGATTGATACCAATAGCAGAGGATGAGAAAGGCAGAAGTATGACAGATAGAGACATAGGTAGGGAATGTGTCCTATATAACATCCCCATATAGTCCAGGGCTATAGGTAGGAGCCCAGATGGGTCCAGATTCAAAGTGCCCAGCTTGAGCCTAGATTTATTCGACTTAAGCACAAACTATAAGAATGTACAATAAATGGTGATTTCTGGAGGAAAATCTGATGTCAGCATGTCTTGCAATATTCACAATGTATTTATGAAAAAAATGTTTTCCTGGGCTGGCCCATCGGAGCTCTCACTTTTTGCCCAGGACAAAAAGGACCATAACCCAGATATGGGCAAACCCAGCTTGCCCAAGTAAAACACATATAATATATATATTATATGCACCCCAGGGACCAATGCTGTCTGGGGTGTGAGGAGGGTGGGTTGACATGGCCAGGGAGAGGAACAGTCAATGGTAGTAGCATTCCACAGAGGATTTAGGATTGTAATATATCATTATAGTTTTTCGATGCGCCATGTCATTTGGATGACAAAACTGTTTGAATTATGTGTCGAGCACGTCTAGAACCAATATAATTCGAAATTATTCATTGAAAAAAGGGAGCTTGTATTGGAGGAGTGTTCCATAGAGAAGTCCCCATCACATGGACCCCCTGGCTA
Organism: Harmothoe impar; assembly: GCA_947462335.1. Classification (NCBI taxonomy): domain Eukaryota; kingdom Metazoa; phylum Annelida; class Polychaeta; order Phyllodocida; family Polynoidae; genus Harmothoe; species Harmothoe impar. The sequence goes on along the minus strand of OX381710.1, from coordinate 75,939,603 downwards.
ACTTAAGCTGCAAGTGAGAGTTAACCATGCACAGCTTTCACAGCTTGTCAATGGGGCTTGTTCATGGTGCTTGTGCATGGGGGTGCGGGAAGTGTACCCCCTCCCCCTTGCCACCCCCTCAGAGAGAGCGGGGTAGAAAGCTGTCAGGGGCAGCCTCATTGCCCCCTGGTAGACCCCCAATACAAATTATATTACAGTATATATTTTAACAAAGCTGCGGTTCTTAACAATAAATGATATTGACCATGTAGGTATCAATATAAAGCCATGTTTCTCCTCTTTACAATGTGATTATGAGAAAATCAGCGCGGGGTAGATATTTCAAACAGTTGATGAAATTTCAAAAAAGTATTTTTATCCCTTTAATATTTCTGGTATGCATCATCGGATTGTAAAACACAGTCTAGAATGCAAAATGCAACTTGCCCTCCGGACGTTAAACTAAATAACAATCAATCAATGTAAAGTGTGATACACCAAACAATAGCTATATGTATAGTCTAGTTGATTTAAGGGGTTTCACAGCTCAAAAATGTAATGGGATACCCATTTCCACGTGAATAGATATAGGTAATATCTAGTGGTGACCAAAAACGTGGCCCGTCCATAGTAGGCATAACAGTAGCAATAGCCATCCAACTGATAAGAGGCTTGCATTGGTGACGCTAATGGTAGGGAATGGACACCTTAAGAGGAAGGGTGGCACATTGGCAGAGAGGAGGCATTAAATATTCAAAATGGCTGCCACATGCATTATGCTAAGTGTTGACTCTCAACTCCTTATCATCAAAAATAATGTTTCTTGAATTCACTCTGTATGCTGATATGAACTAGAAATCACATTCTTAAAGGAAATTCAAGTATTCCGGTGCCCGACCTCATTAAAAATTCAAAATGGCTGCCACTTAAGTCCTCATAAATGATAAATCTGAACTCCTTGACCATGAAAATGTATATTTTGAACTTTAAATCAAGTCTCTACGTTGATTAGAACCAAAGATATATCATTTTCAAGGATTAATAACATTTTGGCGGCCATCTTGAAATTTTTGGTCCCTGCACGAGCTTTCATCACCACAACATCACTTTTCCCCATCCAGAAGACATGGAGAACACAAAAAAACATGCCATTGCTTTTAGTAATTCCTCGAATTAAACTCCTGAAATAAGCCCCTTTTGGAGGGTCTGCCGCAGCCCTATAAGTCATGGTGAAATCTCAGCCATCAGCTGATTGTGAATTCTACAGTAACTGTTCTTGCCTATTTTATGTTTCTATTTTTCTCTAATATATTCTACTTTGCTATTTTCATAATCATAGGTAGGAACAATATTTACTGACTGGAATTACATGTAGAGAGTCTGGATGAACAGCTTAAATGATGTTGTCAATGTTATGACTAAAATACCCCCCCCCCCTGCCTTAGTGCAATGTGCCATTGCTGAGTGATCACCAGCGTGGCAATCCCTGGTGATGCTGAGTGATCACCAGTGTGGCCATCCCTGGTGATGCTGAGTGATCACCAGCGTGGCCATCCCTGATGATGCTGAGTGATCACCAGCGTGGCCATCCCTGGTGATGCTGAGTGATTGATGGCGACACATCACTCAGTTTTATTTCATCTAGCACATGAGTGAGGACCTCACTCAGGATGGCCACGAGTCACCCCAGTTTGCTGGGTTAGAGTTGATTTAGTGGGGCTCTGTGGTACTAGGGTCTTCCTGGATGGCATCACGGAGGTCTCGCTGTAGATATTTGCTTCTAAGCCCAGGTTGCTAGGCAAGCTTGCTCTTAATAAGAAACTGGTGTCCTAGCAACAAACCAATGACACCAGTGGATTCCTTGCACCTACTTTAGGGGAGTAGGTAAGGTTTGTATTCTTCTGAGATGAATATTGTTGTCATAGGAGATGGGTTTAAGCCCGGGTTGCTAGGCAAACCTGCTGTTGCTAAGCAGCCACTTGTCCTAGAAACAAACAAATGACACCAGTGGATTTCTGGGACCCATTTCAGGGGGGGTAGGTAAGTTTTTTATTTTCTAGGATAAATATTGTTGTCATTGGAGATGAGATTCTGATTATCTGGCGGCCATATTGGATTTGGCCATCTTTTAATGGAAGCCCACACAGGATACTCCAGGACTTTTAGTACAGTGATACCAATACCAAAACCAATCATTCCTGCGATTTTCAGCTTTATGGTATTTAATTCCACGTAAAAACCTAAAGTTCCTGTACTATAATGCATTTCCAAACACAACCCTGCATAAATATTAAATCCAGTATCTTCTCAAACAAATGAGGGCTAGAAAACAGATGAAATCTGTTTGCGCCCTTACTTGTAAGAATCAATAATAGTGTGTTGTATCTTTAAAAAAATATCTGGTGTTGCAATGTATGACCATTTGTGTAGAATATGCAACCATAAATAAGTGCAAATTTTGTGTGTATGATTCAACCATGAATAAGTATGAGTACCTTCCAAGATACCTAAAGACCATTTGCATGCCCATTCTAGTGTATACTGTAGCAGTGAATGATAATCTATGTCATCAAAAGCACTCTTCAATGTGTTAATAAATAAATTATAGTGTGTAGTATCTTGAGGTATGTTTGGTCCAGGAAGGTTGATGATCATTGAACCTCAGTAGAATTGCCCTTGGTTGTCAGCCGCTGAAGGATTGTGCCACTTCTGGGCGGGGATGGAGTTATTATAAATTGAGAACTTACCACTCCGCTCTCCACCAGACAATGTAGGATGTGGGCCTCATTCTGAGCCAAGTCTTAATGTGAGTATCTACCAAGGTGTTGCTATGTTTGACCATTTGTGTACATGATGCAACCATGAATAAATATGAATACATTCAAAAAATATATCATCTTCCTATGTGAGTCAAACAAGTAGCAGTTATGTATGCCATTCTGTGCGTTCGATTCAACCCTGAATATGTATGGTTAAGGACATTTACATCATACAACATCAACATCATATCAGTGACATATCAGATTGTAATGTTTGACCAACGTCTGGGTCTTGGTGACCAAATGTTATGACTGTATTGTGAGCATATAGTGTGACTTTAAATTGGTTTTGAACATAGTGTACATCATTAACAAGCAAGATGAACAGTAGAGGGCCCAGTATAGATCCCTGGGGTATACCAAACTTAGTGTCCTGCTATTCAGAGAATTTATCATTGATAAAGTTCTTTGTTGCCTTTTTTAAAAATAATTCTCAAACCAATGTATTACAGAGTCATGGAAGCCAAAGTTTGCTAACTTCTGCACTAGTTTAGGGTGGTTGATGGTATCAAATGTCTATAAATATAGCACTGCATGTTTTCTGAGTTCCAGGCTAAGTTTATGTCATGAATAACTTTGAACACAGTATCATGACTACATCTTCCCTTTCTAAACTCATTCTGCAAATCAGCCAAAAGGTTGTTTTTTCTCAATGTGGCTAACAATTTTGCAGTGTTGAAGTCGCCCCGTTATTTTGCCTGGTGTGGGCAGGAGTGAGATAGCCCTCAAGTCAACAATTGATTTAGGTTTCAGGGATAGGTACTACTAGAGCTTTTCCCAGGCAGTGAAGAAGACCCTGGTAGCCAATCAGAGGTTCAAAAGGTGGCAGAGAGGTATATTTAAGGCCAGCAACATATCCTTTTACAGCCAGGAGGAGAGGACAAGCCCTGACGCTTTGTATTATGTTTATTTTGTGAATTTTGTTTGTGAATCTAGTTTTGTTTGTGAATCTAGTTTGTCTTATCTCATACAAGAGAATCGCATTGGTTCTCCCTGGTAGATGGGAGAGTAGGGGTGTGTAGTTTGCATCAACCATGATTTTCTGGGCTAGGTTTGCTCCCAAATTGGCAAAAAATGAATTAATTTTGCAGCTCATTATTAGGTATGGTGACACTGTCATCATTTTGCACCTTGCATTTTACATTTCTTGCCTTTTCCTTATTCCATTTTCAGAAACTGTTGTTAACACTCATGTTTGTTAAATTTACCTCATTAATTTGGAAACGTTTTGAATGCTATTGTAAGCCTCTGGCAGATTATGATGTGTCGTAACTGCAGTTGGGTTATCAATTGATGGACTATTGAGAAACCACAAGAACACTGTAAAGTTAGAGGGATTCAATTATGTTTATCAAGTTGTTATCACAGACAGCTATGTAGCGCTTGCTTATACAATATGACAGCCTAGAGATATGAATATACCAGATATCAATAACCAGTTCAGAGGTGCCTACCCTTTGTAATGTCACTAAAACTACTTAATTTGCTACACAAACCATCACTATTTCATCAATACTTCTATAGCCTTATGTATGTTTACATCTCAAATAGTTTAATAAATTATCAATTGACATTATAGCAGTTATCAAATTTCTTTGGTCATGATGCTACTTTTGTATTTATCCATACATTACGTAAATAAGTGCTCTGCATCAGCCTTAAATTGTGTAAAAGAGTTTAAGCAAGCTTAGAGATAGTGCTGAATATTCATAATAGTTTTATCACAGATAGTGGTGTAGTCCTTAATTATACAATAGTACAGCCTCAACACATGAATACACCATATGATATCATCGCAACGACCAGTCCAGAGGATTTTAGCAATTGCATGGCCCCAGCACACCATGATTTACTTGGATGTCTTAAACTCTGTCCATATGAAGGGTAGAAAGGACCAGCTGACTTAGAACGCGGCAACGTCCATGGCTCTGATTCTCGATCACTACTAGGTTCAGTTTCAGCATCAGGAGATTCCAGGATGAAGCCAACATCAGCAGCAGTGACTTCAGAATGATGAATATCCTTGATAATGAGGACCATCATGTGAGAATAACAGCAAGCTTCATATACGATGATGACCTGATGCATTCCAATCCAGTGATACCCCACAAGATATGTTCCATTTAGGATGTACAATGACGCCTGAATTTAAAGACAAAGGCTCATCTACAGTAAATGTTTTATATAAATTGTGGGAATGAATTAAAATAATAAGAGTTTAATTCGCAACAGAAATAAATTTCAAAAGCACATTGGAAAATAGAATGGAAATGTCAAAGATTCACCCAGCATACAACCTGTTACAAAGTGTGGGGTTCCAGAATAAAGATATACCCTGGTATGACGAACATCACTGGCAGGGGTTTCACAAGAACAATGAAGGCATGACAATCCATGATAAGTTTAACGTAAAGGAAGGTGTAGTAACAGGAAACAAAAATGAAGACAGGATCCATGCTTTGCAAAGCTGAAAGCAGTCAGTTAACATCATACAACATCAACATCATATCATAGGGTAAATATCAGCTACTTCCCCACGCCGAGAAACTCCAGATAAAGTAACTTTAACCCTTTCCCAAGGTTTGATAACATAACAGCTACTCTACATATATTTACAATATATACAACTACATAGATGCCCCTTTAGTACCTTCCAAAATACCTAGAAACCAACTTCATATGCATTTCAAACAAGGTGGTATTATGCATGTCACTTTGAGTGTATATACCAGCCATCAATAATCATATATATGTCATCCAAAGAACTCTCCATTGTGTTTCTTGATGACAAATTCAAGTGTGTGGTATTTTGAAGTATGTTATGCCCAGGGATGTGTAACAATCATTGAACCTCAGTATAGTTGCCCTCGGTTGTCAGCTGCTGAAGTACCGTTCCCCTTCTCCTGTTCCTGGCTGGGTGGGGATGGAGTCATTTTAAATCAGGTACTTACCACTCCAATCCCCACCAGAAAATGTTTGATGTGGGCCTCATTTTGGGTCAAATCTTAATGTGTGTATCTACCAAGGTGTTGTTATGTATGACCATTTGTGTATCTGATCTAACCATGAATAAGTATGAATAACTCCAAAAAACATATATACCATCTTCATATACATGTATGTCAAACAAGTATGTGCTATGTATGCCCTTTTGTGTACATAATGCAATCATGAATCTTGATGTGTGTCATCTACCAAGGTTGTGTTACGTATAACCATTTGTGTATATGATGCAACCATGAATAAGTATGAATTTATCAGAAAAACATGTATCTATATATATTTGTCAAACAAGTATGTGTCATGCATGCCCTTTTGTGTAGATGATGCAATCATGAAAAATTATGTATGTCAACCAAAGTACTCATAATGGTGAGTCTTAATGAATAAATTAAAGTGTGTGGTATCTTGAAGTATGTTTTGCCAAGGTTCCTGTGATGATCTTTGACCTTGGTTGTCAGCCGTTTATCTATCCTTCCACTTCTCCTGGTCCTGGCTAGGTGGGGTAGAGTCTTTTTTTTTTATATACTTACCACTCCAATCCCCACCAGACGAGATTTCCTGTAGCCGTCAAACAGAGTCCAAAGTTGATCAGCATGTTGACCAAGGTGTTGTTAAATGTGCCCATTTGTGTGTATGATGTAACGATGTTTAAGTATGAATATATGCCAAAGAATGTGAATATACCATCTGTGTATGTATGTCAAAACAAGCTGGTGTCATGTATGACCATTTGTGTGTATGATTTAACCATGAATAAGTATGAGTACCTTCCAAAATACCTAGAAAGACAATTGATTTGTATGTCAAACAAGGTGGTATCATGCATGTCATTTTGAGTATATGATGCGACCATGAAAAATTATTTATGCCATCCAAGGAACTCTTCACTGTGTTTCTTAATAAAGAATATAGTGTGTGGTATATTGATGTATGTTATGCCCAGGTGAGTGTGACAAATGTTGAACCTCAGTATAGTTGCCCTCGGTTGTCAGCTGCTGAAGTACCGTTCCCCTTCTCCTGGTCCTGGCTAGGTGGGGTAGAGTCTTTTTTTTTATATACTTACCACTCCAATCCCCACCAGACGAGATTTCCTGTAGCCGTCAAACAGAGTCCAAAGTTGAAGTACCGTTCCGCTTCTCCTGTTCCTGGCTGGGTGGGGATGGAGTCATTTTGAATCTGGTACTTACCACTCCGCTCCCCACCAGACAATGATTGATGTGGGCCTCATTTTGGGCCAAATCTTAATGTGTGTATCTATCAAGGTGTTGTTATGTATGACCATTTGTGTATCTGATGCAACCATTAATAAGTATGAATAACTTAAAAAACATATATACCATCTTCATATGTATGTCAAATAAGTATGTGTTATATATGCCCTTTAGTGTACATAATGCAATCATGAATCATTATGTATGTCATCTACCAAGGTCCTGTTATGTATAACCATTTGTGTTCATGATGCAACCGTGAATTAGTATGAATTCATTCAAAAAAACATATATCTATATATATTTGTCAAACAAGTATGTGTCATGCATGCCCTTTTGTGTACATAATGCAAACATGAATAATTATGAATGTCAACCAAAGTACTCATAATGGTGAGTCTTAATGAATAAATTAAAGTGTGTGGTATCTTGAAGTATGTTTTGCCAAGGGTCCTGTGATGATCTTTGACCTTGGTTGTCAGCCGTTTATCTATCCTTCCACTTCTCCTGGTCCTGGCTAGGTGGGGTAGAGTCTTTTTCTTTTATATACTTACCGCTCCAATCCCCACCAGACGAGATTTCCTGTAGCCGTCAAACGGAGTCCAAAGTTGATCAGCATGTTGACCAAGGTGTTGTTAAACATGCCCATTTGTGTTTGATGCAACCATGTTTAAGTATGAATATATGCCAAAGAATGTGAATATACCATCTGTGTATGTATGTCAAAACAAGCTGGTGTCATGTACGACCATTTGTGTGTATGATTTAACCATGAATAAGTATGAGTACCTTCCAAAATACCTAGAAAGACACTTGATTTATATGTCAAACAAGGTGGTATCATGCATGTCATTTTGAATATATGATGCGACCATGAAATATCATATATGCCATTCAAAGAACTCTTCACTGTGTTTCTTAATAAAGAATATAGTGTGTGGTATATTGATGTATGTTATGCCCAGGTGTGTGTGACAAATGTTGAACCTCAGTATAGTTGCCCTCGGTTGTCAGCTGCTGAAGTACCGTTCCCCTTCTCCTGGTCCTGGCTAGGTGGGGTAGAGTCTTTTTTTTAATATACTTACCACTCCAATCCCCACCAGACGAGATTTCCTGTAGCCGTCAAACGGAGTCCAAAGTTGATCAGCATGTTGACCAAAGTATTGTTTTCCATGTCCATTTGTGTGTATGATGCAACCATGTATAAATATATTCCAAAATGATGTGTATATATCACCTTTGTATGTCTATTAAACAAGGTGGTGTAATGTATGACTCTTTGTATGTATCATGAAACCATGGATATGTGTGAACATCTTCCAAAGTGCATAGATATAATTTTCACATATATGTCAAATGATATGGTGTTATACATGCCCATTTTATCATATAATGCGATCAAGAATGACTTTGTTCTGAGCCAAATCGTAATATGCAATTCAACCAAGGTGTTGTTTTGTATGGCGATTTGTATATATGATGCAACAATGAATGAGAATGAATATACTCAGAAATACCTAGATATCATTTTTCATATATATATCAAACAAGGTTGTGTTATGTATACCCATTTGTGTGTATGATTCAACCATGAATAAGTTTGAGCACCTTCCAAATTACCGAGACACCAACTTCATATACATGTATGTCAAACAAGTTGGTATGATGCATGGCCATCTGAGTGTACAAAGAAGGTGCACAGTTTTAACAAAAAGTGAATGTATAGATAACTGTGGCAGCAGATCTGTGTTAGAATAGTCTTTTTCATGTGTGTCTTAGCTGAGACAGTCCTTTGGCCTACTTAAGTATTGGTAAATCTGAGCTATGTAGTTATGGTTATAGTTAGATTTAGTGTAAGGTTTAGATTTATGGTTTGGGTTAGGGTTAGTGTAAGGTTCAGGGTTAGGTTAAGGCTTTGTTTAGGGTTAGGCTCAGGTTTAAAGTTTGTTTCATGGTTAGGTTTAAGCTTCAGTTTTGGTTAGGGTTAGGGTTAGGTTTAGAGTTAGGTTAATATTTAGGTCTCGGGTTACATTTATGGTTAGGTTTAGGGTTAGGTTTAGCAGCAGCTAACAGGAGACCAGTCAAAGGGGATTGAGGAAAGTGTTTCTTCTTTAATGGGTGATTGAAAAAGGTTTTCGGGAAATTACACCCCCCTCCCCCCTACCCCCTACACCCTACACCCTACCCCCCCCCTGGCTATCAACTTAATGCCACTCCCTAAGTGTTGATGGAGCCAGGAGAAGCAATATATTGCAGAAAAGGCACCATAGAGTTCCTGTGAGCAGAAGGGTTGTTGTGGAGATAAGGACAGTAAAAGACTCCCCTGAATAAAACTTGTTGCAGATTGAAAAATTAAAGCAGAAGAAAGGGCAAACAAGTTTCACCATGCGATTGAGTCAGATTTAGAAATATCATGGCAAAGAATAGCAAGGAAAAGTGTTTTACACTGGAGCAGAAGGGAACTGTAGTGTAGAGTTTCAAGGGGCAGTAGAAGAAGTGCAGAGCAGGAGAAATTACACTCACCTGGGTAAAATCTTGTTGAGGCCAGGCAGACAGAAAATGACCTGTGTGCTAACTGAGACACCAAGATCTCAGTCCTCTTGGTGGTGAAGTAATACAGGAAAATTACCTACCCAAGGGGAGGTAAGTAAAGACTTAGCTGGCGTATGGAACCTGGACGGAAAGAACCCTGTCCCAACGCCAACGTCCCAACGCCAACGTCCCAACGCCAACGTCCCAACGCAAACATCCCAACGCCAACGTCCCAATGCCAACGCCCAAACGCCAACGTCCCAACACCATCGTCCAAACGCCAATGTCCAAACAACGACGTCCAAACGCCAACGTCCAAACGCCAACGTCCAAACGATAACGTCCAAACGATAACGTCCAAACGCTAACGTCCAAACGCTAACGTCCAAACGCTAACGTCCAAACGCTAACGTCCAAACGCTAACGTCCAGACGCTAACGTCCAGACGCTAACGTCCAGACGCTAACGTCCAGACGCTAACGTCCAAACGCTAACGTCCAAAGGCTAGCATCTTCACTTACCTGACGTCCCGATGCCAAAGTCCCAACGCCAACGTCCCGACGCCAACGTCCCAACGCCAACGTCCCAACGCCAACGTCCCAACGTCCCAACGCCAACGTCCCAACGCCAACGTCCCAACGCCAACGTCCCAACGCCAACGTCCCAACGCCAACGTCCCAACGCCAACATCCAAACGCCAACGTCCAAACGCCTACGTCCAAACGCCTACGTCCAACCGCCTACGTCCAAACGCCAATGTCCAAACGCTAACATCTTCACTAACCTTTCGGATATTAGCCTTTGGACATTCAAGTTTGCAGGTTTCTGTTCCAGCTGATGTGTAACCAATGTCAGATTATGAACCTATATACCATCCAAACATGCGTAAGCATCCACACTAATGGGAAGTTAGTGTTGGGACGATAGCTAACGTCCAAAGGCCAACGTCCAAAGGCCAACGTCCAAAGGCCAACGTCCAAAGGCCAACGTCCAAAGGCCAACGTCCAAAGGCCAACGTCCAAAGGCCAACGTCCAAAGGCCAACGTCCAAAGGCCAACGTCCAAAGGCCAACGTCCAAAGGCCAACGTCCAAAGGCCAACGTCCAAAGGCCAACGTCCAAAGGCCAACGTCCAAAGGCCAACGTCCAAAGGCCAACGTCCAAAGGCCAACGTCCAAAGGCCAACTTCGAAAGGCCAACGTCCAAAGGCCTACGTCCAAAGGCCAACGTCCAAACGCCAACGTCCAAACGCCAACGTCCAAACGCCAACGTCCAAACGCAAACGTCCAAACGCCAACGTCCCAACGCCCAAACGTCCCAACGCCCAAACGTCCCAAGATATCTTTTCTATGATTAAATACATACAGACGGTATATTGCACCAGCAATACCCTCTAAATATACACTACTGAATTTTCATAACATCAGTATTATGAGTTTGCCAACACTCAGTATCTCACCTACAGCTACCAAGCTATTTCCTTTTCATATTGTTACATCAAATGAAATACCACTATCTATGACAATTGTGTCTCATAAGAGCACAACTATAATACCTTCAATACTAGAATATTTCATGCTCAGTGAAACTGTACATACTTGTTCTTTTCAACTCATGATAATCGCAGTGTGAACCATGACTTTGTTTGAATAAAAAATCGTACAATCTTACAATCTTACAATCTTACAACGCCAACGTCCAAACGCTAACATCCAAACGCTAACGTCCAAACGCTAACGTCCAAACGCTAGCATCTTCACTTACCTGACATCCCAATGCCAAAGTCCCAATGCAAAAGTCCCGATGCCAACGTCCCAATGCCAACGTCCCAATGCCAACGTCCCAATGCCAACGTCCCAACGCCAACGTCCCAACGCCAACGTCCCAACGCCAACGTCCCAACACCAACGTCCAAACGCCAATGTTCAGACAACAAAGTCCAAACGCCAACGTCCAAACGCCAACGTCCAAACGCCAACGTCCAAACGCTAACGTCCAAACGCTAACGTCCAAACGCTAACGTCCAAACGCTAACGTCCAAACGCTAACGTCCAAACGCTAGCATCTTTACTTACCTGACATCCCAATGCCAAAGTCCCAATGCCAAAGTCCCAACGCCAACGTCCCAACGCCAACGTCCCAACGCCAACGTCCCAACGCCAACGTCCCAACGCCAACGTCCCAACGCCAACGTCCCAACGCCAACGTCCCAACGCCAACGTCCCAACGCCAACGTCCCAACGCCAACGTCCCAACGCCAACGTCCCAACGCCAACGTCCCAACGCCAACGTCCCAACGCCAACGTCCCAACGCCAACGTCCCAACGCCAACGTCCCAACGCCAACGTCCCAACACCAACATCCAAACGCCAACGTCCAAACGCCTACGTCCAAACGCCTACGTCCAAACGCCAATGTCCAAATGCCAATGTCCAAACGCTAACATCTTCACTAACCTTTCGTATATTAGCCTTTGGACATTCAAGTTTGCAGGTTTCTGTTCCAGCTGACGTGTAACCAATGTTAGATTATGAACCTATATACCATCCAAACATGCGTAAGCATCCACACTAATGGGAAGTTAGTGTTGGGACGATAGCTAACGTCCAAAGGCCAACGTCCAAAGGCCAACGTCCAAAGGCCAACGTCCAAAGGCCAACGTCCAAAGGCCAACGTCCAAAAGCCAACGTCCAAAGGCCAACGTCCAAAGGCCAACGTCCAAAGGCCAACGTCCAAAGGCCAACGTCCAAAGGCCAACGTCCAAAGGCCAACGTCCAAAGGCCAACGTCCAAAGGCCAACGTCCAAACGCCAACGTCCAAATGCCAACGTCCAAACGCCAACGTCCAAACGCCAACGTCCAAACGCCAACGTCCAAACGCCAACATCCAAACGCCCACCTCCAAATGCCAACCTCCAAACGCCAACGTCCAAACGCCAACGTCCCAATGCCAATGTCCCAACGCCCAACATCCCAAGATATCTTTTCTATGATTAAATACATACAGATGGTATATTGCACCAGCAATACCCTCTAAATATACACTACTGAATTTTTATAACATCAGTATTATGAGTTGGCCAACACTCAGTATCTCACCTACAGCTCCCAAGCTATTTCCTTTTCATATTTTTACATCAAATGAAATACCGCTATCTATGACAATTGTGTCTCATAAGAGCACAACTATAATACCTTCGATACTAGAATTTTTCATGCTCAGTGTAACTGTACATACTTGTTCTTTTCAAGTCATGAAAATCGCAGTGTGAACCGTGACTTTGTTTGAATAAAAAATCTTACAATCTTACAATCTTACAATCTTACAACGGCCAAACGCCAAAGTCCAAACGCCAACGTCCAAACGCCAATATCCAAACGCCAACATCCAAACGCCAACGTCCAAACGCCAACGTCCCAACACGAACGTCCCAATGCCTACGTCCAAACGCCCAAACGTCCCAAGATATTTTTTCTATGATTCAATACATACAGACGGTATATTGCACCAGCAATACTCTCTAAATATACACTACTGAATTTTCATAACATCAGTATTATGAGTTGGCCAACACTCAGTATCTCACCTACAGCTCCCAAGCTATTTCCTTTTCATATTGTTACATCAAATGAAATACCGCTATCTATGACAATTGTGTCTCATAAGAGCACAACTATAATACCTTCAATACTAGAATATTTCATGCTCAGTGTAACTGTACATACTTGTTCTTTTCAAGTCATGAAAATCGCAGTGTGAACAGTGACTTTGTTTGAATAAAAAATCAACGCCAACGTCCTAACACCAACGTCCAAACGCCAATGTTCAGACAACAAAGTCCAAACGCCAACGTCCAAACGCTAACGTCCAAACGCCAACGTCCAAACGCCAACGTCCAAACGCCAACATCCAAACGCTAACGTCCAAACGCTAACGTCCAAACGCTAACGTCCAAACGCTAACGTCCAAACACTAGCATCTTCAATTACCTCATAGCTCATAAGAGCACAACTATAATACCTTCAATACTAGAATATTTCATGCTCACTGTAACTGTACATACTTGTTCTTTTCAACTCATGAAAATCGCAGTGTGAACCGTGACTTTGTTTGAATAAAAAATCTTACAATCTTACAATCTTACAATCTTACAACGCCTACGTCCAAACGCTAACGTCCAAACGCTAACGTCCAAACGCAAACGTCCAAACGCTAACGTCCAAACGCTAACGTCCAAACGCTAACGTCCAAACGCTAACGTCCAAACGCTAACGTCCAAACGCTAACGTCCAAACGCTAACGTCCAAACGCTAATGTCCAAACGCTAACGTCCAAACGCCTACGTCCAAACGCCAACGTCCAAACGCCAACGTCCAAACGCCAACGTCCAAACGCCAACGTCCAAACGCCAACGTCCAAACGCCAACATCCAAACGCCAACCTCCAAACGCCAACCTCCAAACGCCAACGTCCAAACGCCAACGTCCCAATGCCAATGTCCCAACGCCCAACATACCAAGATATCTTTTCTATGATTCAATACATACAGACGGTATATTGCACCAGCAATACTCTCTAAATATATACTACTGAATTTTCATAACATCAGTATTATGAGTTGGCCAACACTCAGTATCTCACCTACAGCTCCCAAGCTATTTCCTTTTCATATTGTTACATCAAATGAAATACCGCTATCTATGACAATTGTGTCTCATAAGAGCACAACTATAATACCTTCAATACTAGAATATTTCATGCTCAGTGTAACTGTACATACTTGTTCTTTTCAAGTCATGAAAATCGCAGTGTGAACTGTGACTTTGTTTGAATAAAAAATCTTACAATCTTACAATCTTACAACGCCTACGTCCAAACGCCAACGTCCAAACGCAAACGTCCAAACGGTAACGTCCAAACACTAACGTCCAAACGCTAACGTCCAGACGCTAACGTCCAAACGCTTATGTCCAAACGCTAACGTCCAAACGCTAACGTCCAAACGCTAACGTCCAAACGCTAGCATCTTCACTTACCTGACGTCCCAATGCCAAAGTCCCAATGCAAAAGTCGCAATGCCAACGTCCCAACGCCAACGTCCCAACGCCAACGTCCCAACGCCAACGTCCCAACGACAACGTCCTAACACCAACGTCCAAACGCCAATGTTCAGACAACAAAGTCCAAACGCCAACGTCAAAACGCCAACGTCCAAACGCCAACGTCCAAACGCCAACGTCAAAACGCCAACATCCAAAAGCTAACGTCCAAACGCGAACGTCCAAACGCTAACGTCCAAACGCTAACGTCCAAACACTAGCATTTTCAATTACCTGACGTCCCAATGCCAAAGTCCCAACGCCAACGTCCCAACGCCAACGTCCCAACGCCAACTTCCCAACGCCAACTTCCCAACGCCAACGTCCCAACGTCAACGTCCAAACGCCAACGTCCAAACAATAACGTCCAAACAATAACTTTCAGACGCCAATGTCCCAATACTAACGTCCAGACGCAAACGTCCAAACCCCAACGTCCAAACCCCAACGTCCAAACGCCAACGTCCAAACGCCAACGTCCAAACGCCAACGTCCAAACAATAACTTTCAAACGCCAATGTCCCAATACTAACGTCCAAACGCCAACGTCCAAACGCCAACGTCCAAACGCAAACGTCCAAACGCCAACGTCCAAACGCCAACGTCCAAACGCCAACGTCCAAACGCCAACGTCCAAACGCCAACGTCCAAACGCCAACGTCCAAACGCCAACGTCCAAACGCCAACGTCCAAACGCCAACGTCCAAACGCCAACGTCCAAACGCCAACGTCCAAACGCCAACGTCCAAACAATAACTTTCATACGCCAATGTCCCAATACTAACGTCCAAACGCCAACGTCCAAACGCCAACGTCCAAACGCTAACGTCCAAACGCCAACGTCCAAACGCCAACGTCCAAACGCCAACGTCCAAACGCCAACGTCCAAACGCCAACGTCCAAACGCCAACGTCCAAACGCCAACGTCCAAACGCCAACGTATAAACGCCAACGTCCAAACGCCAACGTCCAAACGCAAACATCCAAACGCAAATGTCCAAACGCAAATGTCCAAACGTCCAAACGCCAACGTCCCAACGCAAACGTCCAAACGCCAACGTCCAAACGCCAACGTCCAAACGCCAACGTCCAAACGCCAACGTCCAAACGCCAACGTCCAAACGCCAACGTCCAAACGCCAACGTCCAAACGCCAACGTCCAAACGCCAACGTCCAAACGCCAACGTCCAAACGCCAACGTCCAAACGCCAACGTCCAAACGCCAACGTCCAAACGCCAACGTCCAAACGCCAACGTCCAAACGCCAACGTCCAAACGCCAACGTCCAAACGCCAACGTCCAAACGCCAACGTCCAAACGCCAACGTCCAAACGCCAACGTCCAAACGCCAACGTCCAAACGCCAACGTCCAAACGTCCAAACGCCAACATCCCAACGCCAACGTCCCAACGCCAACGTCCCAACGCCAACGTCCCAACGCCAACGTCCCAACGCCAACGTCCCAACGCCAACGTCCCAACGCCAACGTCCAGACGCTAACGTCCAAACGCTAACGTCCAAACGCTAACGTCCAAACGCTAACGTCCAAACGCTAGCATCTTCACTTACCTGACGTCCCAATGCAAAAGTCCCAATGCAAAAGTCCCAATGCCAACGTCCCAACGCCAACGTCCCAACGCCAACGTCCAAACGCCAACGTCCAAACGCCAACGTCCAAACGCCAACGTCCAAACGCCTACGTCCAAACGTCCAAACGCCAACATCCCAACGCCAACGTCCCAACGCCAACGTCCCAACGCCAACGTCCCAACCCCAACGTCCCAACGCCAACGTCCCAACGCCAACGTCCCAACGCCAACGTCCCAACGCCAACGTCCCAACGCCAACGTCCCAACGCCAACGTCCCAACGCCAACGTCCCAACGCCAACGTCCCAACACCAACGTCCAAACGCCAACGTTCAGACAACAAAGTCCAAACGCCAACGTCCAAACGCCAACGTCCAAACGCCAACGTCCAAACGCCAACGTCCAAACGCCAACGTCCAAACGCCAACGTCCAAACGCCAACGTCCAAACGCCAACGTCAAAACGCCAACGTCCAAACGCCAACGTCCAAACGCCAACGTCCAAAAGCCAACGTCCAAAAGCTAACGTCCAAACGCGAACGTCCAAACGCTAACGTCCAAACGCTAACGTCCAAACACTAGCATTTTCAATTACCTGACGTCCCAATGCCAAAGTCCCAACGCCAACGTCCCAACGCCAACGTCCCAACGCCAACTTCCCAACGCCAACTTCCCAACGCCAACGTCCCAACGTCAACGTCCAAACGCCAACGTCCAAACAATAACGTCCAAACAATAACTTTCAGACGCCAATGTCCCAATACTAACGTCCAGACGCAAACGTCCAAACGCCAACGTCCAAACGCCAACGTCCAAACGCCAACGTCCAAACGCCAACGTCCAAACAATAACTTTCAAACGCCAATGTCCCAATACTAACGTCCAAACGCCAACGTCCAAACGCAAACGTCCAAACGCAAACGTCCAAACGCCAACGTCCAAACGCCAACGTCCAAACGCCAACGTCCAAACGCCAACGTCCAAACGCCAACGTCCAAACGCCAACGTCCAAACGCCAACGTCCAAACGCCAACGTATAAACGCCAACGTCCAAACGCCAACGTCCAAACGCCAACATCCAAACGCCAACCTCCAAACGCCAACCTCCAAACGCCAACGTCCAAACGCCAACGTCCCAATGCCAATGTCCCAACGCCCAACATACCAAGATATCTTTTCTATGATTCAATACATACAGACGGTATATTGCACCAGCAATACTCTCTAAATATATACTACTGAATTTTCATAACATCAGTATTATGAGTTGGCCAACACTCAGTATCTCACCTACAGCTCCCAAGCTATTTCCTTTTCATATTGTTACATCAAATGAAATACCGCTATCTATGACAATTGTGTCTCATAAGAGCACAACTATAATACCTTCAATACTAGAATATTTCATGCTCAGTGTAACTGTACATACTTGTTCTTTTCAAGTCATGAAAATCGCAGTGTGAACTGTGACTTTGTTTGAATAAAAAATCTTACAATCTTACAATCTTACAACGCCAACGTCCAAACGCCAACGTCCAAACGCAAACGTCCAAACGGTAACGTCCAAACACTAACGTCCAAACGCTAACGTCCAGACGCTAACGTCCAAACGCTTATGTCCAAACGCTAACGTCCAAACGCTAACGTCCAAACGCTAACGTCCAAACGCTAGCATCTTCACTTACCTGACGTCCCAATGCCAAAGTCCCAATGCAAAAGTCGCAATGCCAACGTCCCAACGCCAACGTCCCAACGCCAACGTCCCAACGCCAACGTCCCAACGACAACGTCCTAACACCAACGTCCAAACGCCAATGTTCAGACAACAAAGTCCAAACGCCAACGTCAAAACGCCAACGTCCAAACGCCAACGTCCAAACGCCAACGTCCAAACGCCAACGTCCAAAAGCTAACGTCCAAACGCGAACGTCCAAACGCTAACGTCCAAACGCTAACGTCCAAACACTAGCATTTTCAATTACCTGACGTCCCAATGCCAAAGTCCCAACGCCAACGTCCCAACGCCAACGTCCCAACGCCAACTTCCCAACGCCAACTTCCCAACGCCAACGTCCCAACGTCAACGTCCAAACGCCAACGTCCAAACAATAACGTCCAAACAATAACTTTCAGACGCCAATGTCCCAATACTAACGTCCAGACGCAAACGTCCAAACGCCAACGTCCAAACGCCAACGTCCAAACGCCAACGTCCAAACGTCCAAACGCCAACATCCCAACGCCAACGTCCCAACGCCAACGTCCCAACGCCAACGTCCCAACGCCAACGTCCCAACGCCAACGTCCCAACGCCAACGTCCCAACGCCAACGTCCCAACGCCAACGTCCCAACGCCAACGTCCAGACGCTAACGTCCAAACGCTTATGTCCAAACGCTAACGTCCAAACGCTAACGTCCAAACGCTAGCATCTTCACTTACCTGACGTCCCAATACCAAAGTCCCAATGCAAAAGTCCCAATGCCAACGTCCCATTGCCAACGTCCCAACGCCAACGTCCCAACGCCAACGTCCAAACGCCAACGTCCAAACGCCAACGTCCAAACGCCTACGTCCAAACGTCCAAACGCCAACATCCCAACGCCAACGTCCCAACGCCAACGTCCCAACGCCAACGTCCCAACGCCAACGTCCCAACGCCAACGTCCCAACGCCAACGTCCCAACGCCAACGTCCCAACGCCAACGTCCCAACGCCAACGTCCCAACACCAACGTCCAAACGCCAACGTTCAGACAACAAAGTCCAAACGCCAACGTCCAAACGCCAACGTCCAAACGCCAACGTCCAAACGCCAACGTCCAAACGCCAACGTCCAAACGCCAACGTCCAAACGCCAACTTCCCAACGCCAACTTCCCAACGCCAACGTCCAAAAGTCAACGTCCAAACGCCAACGTCCAAACAATAACGTCCAAACAATAACTTTCAGACGCCAATGTCCCAATACTAACGTCCAGACGCAAACGTCCAGACGCAAACGTCCAAACGCCAACGTCCAAACGCCAACGTCCAAACGCCAACGTCCAAACGCCAACGTCCAAACAATAACTTTCAAACGCCAATGTCCCAATACTAACGTCCAAACGCCAACGTCCAAACGCCAACGTCCAAACGCAAACGTCCAAACGCCAACGTCCAAACGCCAACGTCCAAACGCCAACGTCCAAACGCCAACGTCCAAACGCCAACGTCCAAACGCCAACGTCCAAACGCCAACGTCCAAACGCCAACGTCCAAACGCCAACGTCCAAACGCCAACGTCCAAACGCCAACATCCAAACGCCAACGTCCAAACGCCAACGTCCAAACAATAACTTTCAGACGCCAATGTCCCAATACTAACGTCCAAACGCCAACGTCCAAACGCCAACGTCCAAACGCCAACGTCCAAACGCCAACGTCCAAACGCCAACGTCCAAACGCCAACGTCCAAACGCCAACGTCCAAACGCCAACGTCCAAACGCCAACGTCCAAACGCCAACGTCCAAACGCCAACGTCCAAACGCCAACGTATAAACGCCAACGTCCAAACGCCAACGTCCAAACGCCAACATCCAAACGCCAACCTCCAAACGCCAACCTCCAAACGCCAACGTCCAAACGCCAACGTCCCAATGCCAATGTCCCAACGCCCAACATACCAAGATATCTTTTCTATGATTCAATACATACAGACGGTATATTGCACCAGCAATACTCTCTAAATATATACTACTGAATTTTCATAACATCAGTATTATGAGTTGGCCAACACTCAGTATCTCACCTACAGCTCCCAAGCTATTTCCTTTTCATATTGTTACATCAACTGAAATACCGCTATCTATGACAATTGTGTCTCATAAGAGCACAACTATAATACCTTCAATACTAGAATATTTCATGCTCAGTGTAACTGTACATACTTGTTCTTTTCAAGTCATGAAAATCGCAGTGTGAACTGTGACTTTGTTTGAATAAAAAATCTTACAATCTTACAATCTTACAACGCCTACGTCCAAACGCCAACGTCCAAACGCAAACGTCCAAACGGTAACGTCCAAACACTAACGTCCAAACGCTAACGTCCAGACGCTAACGTCCAAACGCTTATGTCCAAACGCTAACGTCCAAACGCTAACGTCCAAACGCTAACGTCCAAACGCTAGCATCTTCACTTACCTGACGTCCCAATGCCAAAGTCCCAATGCAAAAGTCGCAATGCCAACGTCCCAACGCCAACGTCCCAACGCCAACGTCCCAACGCCAACGTCCAAACGCCAACGTCCAAACGCCAACGTCCAAACGCCTACGTCCAAACGTCCAAACGCCAACATCCCAACGCCAACGTCCCAACGCCAACGTCCCAACGCCAACGTCCCAACGCCAACGTCCCAACGCCAACGTCCCAACGCCAACGTCCCAACGCCAACGTCCCAACGCCAACGTCCCAACGCCAACGTCCCAACACCAACGTCCAAACGCCAACGTTCAGACAACAAAGTCCAAACGCCAACGTCCAAACGCCAACGTCCAAACGCCAACGTCCAAACGTCTTCATTTATCTTTCGGATGTTAGCCTTTGGACATTTAAGTTTGTGGGTTTCTGTACAGCGGACATGTGACCAATGTCAGATTATGAACCTACAAACCATCCGAACATGCGTAAGCGTCGAAACGCTATTGCGTTCTAGGTTTCTGTTAATGTCCCAACGCTAACGTCCTAATGCTAACGTCCCAACGCTAACGTCCCAACGCTAACGTCCAAACGCTAACGTCCAAACGCTAACGTCCAAACGCTAACGTCCAAACGCTAACGTCCAAACGCTAGCATCTTCACTTACCTGACTTCCCAATGCCAAAGTCCCAACGCCAACGTCCCAACGCAAACATCCCAACACCAACGTCCAAACGCCAACGTCCAAACGCCTACGTCCAAACGCCTACGTCCAAACGCCTCTAAGATATCTTTTCTATGATTAAATACATACAGACAGTATATTGCACCAGCAATACCCTCTAAATATACACTACTGAATTTTCATAACATCAGTATTATGAGTTGGCCAACACTCAGTATCTCACCTACAGCTCCCAAGCTATTTCCTTTTCATATTTTTACATCAAATGAAATACCGCTATCTATGACAATTGTGTCTCATAAGAGCACAACTATAATACCTTCAATACTAGAATATTTCATGATCGCTGTAACTGTACATACTTGTTCTTTTCAACTCATGAAAATCGCAGTGTGAACCTTGACTTGGTTTGAATAAAAAATCTTACAATCTTACAATCTTACAATCTTACAACGCCTACATCCAAACGCCAACGTCCAAACGCTTACGTCCAAACGCTAACGTCCAAACGCTAACGTCCAAACACTAATGTCCAAATGCTAACGTCCAAACGCTAACGTCCAAACGCTAACGTCCAAACGCTAACGTCCAAACGCTAACGTCCAAAGGCTAGCATCTTCACTTACCTGACGTCCCAATGCCAAAGTCCCAATGCCAAAGTCCCAACGCCAACGTCCCAACGCCAACGTCCCAACGCCAACGTCCCAACGCCAACGTCCCAACGCCAACGTCCCAACACCAACATCCAAACACCAACATCCAAACGCCAACGTCCAAACGCCTACGTCCAAACGCCTACGTCCAACCGCCTACGTCAAAAGGCCAATGTCCAAACGCCAATGTCCAAACGCCAATGTCCAAACAACAACGCCCAAACGCCAACGTCCAAACGCCAATGTCCAAACGCTAACATCCAAACGCTAACGTCCAACCGCTAACGTCCAAACGCTAACGTCCAAACGCTAACGTCCAAGTAGTATAGTATGTATCGGAACGGGACTATAGTTAAGTACTGTTTATTACTCAATCGACATGCAGCCAATCAGAGGCCTCCATTTGGTCACGTGACCGGAAGTGACCTACTTAGGGGATTAGTGGTGACGTCACGTGACCTAGTTAGCCAATCAGAGGCCTCCATTTGGTCACGTGACCGGAAGTGACCTACTTAGGGGATTAGCGGTGCATTCTGGGTAACCCTGCAGCCAATCAGAGGCCTCCATTGGGTGACCGGAAGTGACCTACTTAGGGGATGGTGCATTCTGGGTAACCTACTGACCTACTTAGGGGACCGGAAGTGACGTCATATGACCTAATTTAGGATCACGTGATCGGAAGTGACCTGATGAGTCACGTGACCGGAAGTGACGTCACACGACTTAATGGCCAATCGGAAGCGACCTGATTGATCACGTGACCGGAAGAAGAAGAAGTTTTTTTTTGTTTAGGATCCCGTGACTGGAAGCGACGTCGTCACATGAGTGACGCTTTAAGAGACTGCGCGACTTACTAGTAAAAGAAGCCGTATGATAATAAAAACACAACAATATTTTCTTTTAATTTTTTTTAATTTTTTTTTTTCAATCTTGATAAACACTCTATTTTTGAAAAGATGCACACGCTTATTTTTTTTTATTTTTTTTTCATATCTCTAAAGGACTCGTTGTCACACCGTCAGAATGCACGCGACGCTTATAATACAAGTAGCGCACGCCGTCTTTCTCTATGGTGTAGGTGACCATTTTGTTTCGCACCACTTTGAAATTTCTATTTACAGCAATGAGAGTTTTTCGTTGGCGAAGAACATCCAAGAAGGCGTCTGGTTCCTGGGGGTTTTGTTTCTTCTGTACGCCTTTTGCACTCCATTTTTTGGATTTTCTTTCACCGGTGTCGCTGACTCGATCGTAGCAAATGTAAGTCTTAGGGTTGAGACTTAGGATCCCGTCACCTTCCCACTCCGCTTTCATGAGCCCCGAAGTTCTCAGATCGTGAAGGTACCGTCTCTCACAACATCCGCCGGGCGGCGCACACCATTCTCGCACTCTTTCCGTTTTTGTCTTCACGAAAAGCTCTAAGTGCTCGTCGCACACCGCTGTCGGAAGCCACTTTCGTTTCTCTCTGAAGTACGTCTCTCTCAGGCGAGGTTTCACTAGGTCATCCAACGTGGCACCGCTGAGAGCCATGTAAAGACTGTCGGTGTCCATTTGACAAAGGGCATAATCGCGCCGATCGACGAATCTATCCAAGAAGTCGTATGTGAACTCTAACATTTTCAACTTCGCGTACTGGTATACCATGAACCCTATCTGAATAGGGAGGTTGTTCTTGACCGTTTTCGGTTGTAGTTCGACTTCAAACAGATCGGAAGTCAACTCGGACGCCTTTTTGAAGCGCCACGAATTGTCCAATAGTTCGAACTTCCGACTGTCAGTGTATCTCACCGCCGTGTGTTTTTCTTTGTTGCAGATTGTTTTACCGTACGTAGCGTTTCCCATTAACTTGTAACAGTCTGACAGAATTTTCTCGTTCTCGTTCACGTCGCCACGTCTTCGCGCCGCCGTCACTTCGTCCGCGAAACCGGCAAAGGAGCGTTTAGGTAGGTATTCTACCACCAGCTGCACTTTGGTGACTATCAAACCGTGCTCTAAATACCACTTGAGAAGCGGCGTTCCCAAGAGAATATTTTTTCCGTGGTAACTCCCTATCAGACATCTCTGAGGCGTGCTCAACAGCTTTTCTTCCTGCGCAAAGTCTGACATGTGAGGGCCTATGTCCGATTTTGAAACGGTCGCGTTCTTGAAAACGGGGGTCATTTCTTCGAAGTACTCTCGTAGGTGAGGCGGCGTAGTGATGTCCACTTGAACTAAACCGAACATTTTCTCCTCTTTCACAGCGGAAAGGATGTCGCTCTCGCTCATCGCGTTTCGAGACACTTTCAAAGCGTCAACCTTCCAGCGTTGTTGGGAGGCCTTGACCCGCTCATCTCGACGCTTCATCTCTCGCCATTCGCACTCCCACACGACGACCAGCTTGTAACCTAACGCTTTCAAGTAAGCGCTTACTCTGGTCGTTCTGTCGCGTCTCTCCTCTCTCAGTGAAGCGCACTGATATCGGTGCGACGGTATGCACTCGTGAGCGTGGAACCAACACCCGTGAAACTGGAAAACCGTATTAGAGGCCGCGTGAAATCCGTCCACGCGAATTCTCCGACAGCCTACCGCCATCTCGCCGCCGTTCAGAGCGTGGCGCAGTTTCACGTCGCGGTCGTGCTCTACGAAGCGTAACCACTCCAAAGCGCTGTGAGAGTTTCTTTGCCTGATTTCGGGCTTGAACTCGGTCTCGGGCCGTCTCACCGCGTAATAGCCCGTGCAGTGCGCTTCGCTCATGCAGCGCAAGTACAGAGAGTTAGCGTCTAGTCCTAGGATGTGTTGGCACGGTCTCGCTTCTTCGCCGTACTTGTGCTCCCTTATCCGCGTGGTGCCCTTCTCGTGAAATCTATGGAAGATGATGGAAGGACCGCCGACTAGATTCTCTTTGATCAGAGCGTGGAGGATGGCGTCGAACTGGGGAAACGTTGTGAACGCGTCTTCTAGGTTTTGGAAGAGGAAGCGTAAAGTCAAACCGGCGAGAGAAACTCCGTCTTTCAACATGTCGATGCCGCGATCTTGGAAAAATTTAGCGTGATTTTTCAGAGCTTCTATGAAAGGTTTCACGTCTTTGTTGTTGTAGTGGATCAAGTAGTCTTCCATAGTTTGCATCTTCTCGTCGGACCAAACTTTCTGACATGCGGCGTAGTCGGATTCGGACATTTTGACGCCCGTCAGCTCGCTGTCGAAAGCCGATCTCGGCGGCAGCGTTCTGTTTGCCAGTTTCCTGGTAGACGTCATCCATTCGTAAGGAAAGTGACCTTTCTCTTCGTTCCTGGTGAAAGCTCGCAAATAGGTCGCGTAGTTGTAACCGGGTGCCAAATAGTTGACTACGTCCAAGAAAACCGTGTGCTGTGTGTAAACCGCCAAGTATTGATTGCTTCTCTTTATGACGCTGAATTCTTGGTTTCTTCGGTCTCCGGAGGCGAAGAACGAGTGAAGGCGTATTTTGATCAGGTTCAAGTCGTAACGCCCCGAGTTGAAGCCCACCACTGGAGCTTGACGGATGTATCTCAGAAGACGCTTCTTCAGTTGAACTAACGGGTGTCTGGTCTGAGCCGCAGCGAAGCCGCCTGGAGAAGGGGTGGTGAACGTCGCCTCCTCCAGCAGGAGAGCTTCACCTATCGCCGCATCTAACTTCGCTAACGTCGGTCGGTAAAGTTCTAGCACAGCTTCCCCGATCGCTTTGGCGTTCTCGTTTATGTGATTTAAAACTCGGTCCAACAAGGGGTCGGAATCTGCGTCGGACGCTCTGACGAAGCAGACGGGCCCCTCCCACCCCGGAAAGTCGGATGCGACGCTAGCCGACAAAGGGACGTGATCCCACAGCAGGGACACGTGCTCCGTCGACGGTTCTTTGCACGGTCTGAAGAAAGCCTCGAAATCGAAGGCGATCTTGTAAGGGTAGATTCCGGAATGTCCGTCGGGGGGAAAAATGGAGAAGTCTGCTAGCGCTTCGAAAATCGTTCTCGAATTTTGGTAGATGCCACCTACGTAGCGCAACTTGACTTGTCGGCAAGAGGAAAGCTGGTTCCTGTGTCTCTTCAGCAAGAACTCGGTGGTGAACGCCGCCTTACACTTGCAACATTCGTATATGCCCGCGTACGCGTTGAAGTCCGTGACGAGAGAGACGTGCAAACCGCCTTTCGCCGTCAGGTGTAGGTTGACTTTACCTCGGGCGGCCACAGTTCTGGAAGGCGGTCTGATCAGAGTAACGCGTCTTCTCAACTTCCGCCCCGGCACTTGACGCGACGCGGTGTAAACCGCTATTTGTACGTCAAACAAGTTCTCTAACGCGGGTAAGTCGCGGATGTTCAGACCCGGAAAGGATTCAGGTGTGGCAGCGGGACAGAACTGACGTAACAAATCTGAAGCGCGCTTGCTGGTGTTGTATAAGTGAAAGGAAATGCAGCGGAAGATGCAGAGGTTGTCCTTGTTGGTTCTCTTTCCAACTCGACCGGCCTGAGTGATCCTACCGCCTATGGGGAATTCCCCCGGTCCCATGTAAACGCAGATGTTCAAATTGGTAGGAAAAAGAACGTGCCACTTGGTGTCAGCGTCGCAAAGTTTCCGTACCTCCTCGCAAGCGACGGTGTTTTGCATCTTTGAGAGGAGCTCTTCCAAAGTTTCTGAATTAGTTACAGTAGGGAGCGGTTGTATGAGAGTTGCGTTGTTCTGGGAGGCGTGGAAGTAGCGCAGTTTGCTCTTGTCTTCTCTGTGTTGTAACAGTAAGCCTACCGAGAAACCCACTTTGTATCTGAATCTTTGTGTCAAGTGAATGCGACGCATAGTATCTACAGCGTCACTCAACTCGCCGGTTGGTAGCCTGAAGTTTGTTACACTCACGCGAGTCCCGTGCATCCTGACGCCCGTTTGTATCGCAGGCCAATTCGCCGTGAACGTTTCCTCCCCGTTCGGTACAGCACATATGCGCGGAGGGACGGTCACCCCGTCCAGAGATTCGCGTCGACAAGCGCTCTTTCGGCAATCCCCTTCGCCGCATAGAGGGCAAAACTTAGCTACTACTCTACAATTTTCTACGTGTCTCTCGTGGTTGTACGCTCTTTTAAACATTTTGAAACACTTTTCGCATACGTACTGTGTCATGTTTTTTTTCACTCGGTTACCAACTACTTAGCCGTCTAACTATCTATCTATCTATCTAGCCATCTATCAATCTGTCGTCTATGTAACTATCTTTTCTGTCTGCTGTCTGTGTATCCGTCTGTCTGTCTGTCTGTCTGTCTGTCTCATACAGCGTACGTCAAACGCTGTGTGTGTGTGTGTGCGCGCGTGAGCGTTGAGCGTCTCTCATTCCGAATCTATGCCGAGATATTTCAGAATGATCTCTGTTTTGTCATCCAACTCTTTGAGCGCTCTGGCGGACAGCGTCACCCCCTGCTGTGTGGGTTTTTTGTCAGGACCTTCGTACTTGCGCACGTGGACGAGGTTCTTACCGCTGTAGTAGCTCACAGCTGCGTACACTTCGCCCGCCTCATCCAGCACTGCAAACCAGGGGGTGTGATTAGGTTTTCCTTGCGCGGCCGCTGTGTCGCGTATGCGCACCACTGCGCGGATATCGGCGATGCGTGCTATGAGCTCGCGCAGCGCGTCGGCCGTGAAGTGCACTCGCTTGCTTCTGGTCAGAGACGCCTCTTTCACCTGGCCGTCTTTTGTGTAGCGCGGCCTCCTAGACAGTCTAGCCACGTCCTCCCAGATCTCCAGCGTCAAAGCTCCGTCTAAGCAGAACTCTAACCCGAGTGTTTTCTCTGCTTCTTCTCGTCCATCTCCTTCTTTTTCTTGTATTTTTCTCTTCTTAGTGGGCCTTGTTGTTCTGGAACTCACCTTAGAACGTTTCACACCCGCAGGATGAGTAACACCATCAGCGTGAGCTGAATCAGCAGCAGAACCGATAGCAGGAGCAGCGTCAGCGCTGGTGGTATCGGAGGTCTCGTTGTTGGAACAGCGCAGCCACACGCCGTCCGTGCTGTGTGTAGCGGTAGAAGATGAAGCGCCGCCGCCGCCCTCGTAAGGTGGCGGTGAGGGCAGTCGCCACGGACCGGACGGGGGGGCGCTAGCAGTGGAGGAAGTGAGGTCGAAAGGTCGAAGAGGGAAGCCGAAAAACGTACCGCTCACCCCTTGCCCTTCGGGTTCTTCGTACGCCTCGTCGTCAGCGTCGTTCTCTGTCTCACCCTGTTGCTGCTCCTCCTCCTCCTCTTCTTCTCGGTTCAGGGGCTGAGTGTCCGAATAGCTGTAACTCTCAGCGCGAGCGGCGTCGAGGGCGTCCGTCGATGTAGTGGTGGAGGAGAGGGGCTGTGCAACGTGCGGCAGGTCATCAAAGTCATCAACAGTAGTGGGGAGGTAAAAACCCGGTTGCCAGTACTGCGCTGTGCCAGGAGCGTTGTCGTCAGTAGTAGTAGCAGTAGCAGCAAGTGCAGCAGAAGCAGCCGCAGCAGGCGCAGCCGCAGCAGACGCAACAGTAGCAGGCGCAGCAGCAGCCTCAGCAGGCGCAGCCGTAGCAAGCGCAGCAGTAGCAGGCGCAGCAGCAGCAGCAGCAGCAGCAGCAGCAGCGGCAGGCGGGACGGCGGTAGCAGCGGCAGCGCGCTTAGCAGCAACGTGTACCGTCGCGAGTGTAACAACGTCGCTAGCACGACGACTGCTACCAGTAGTACTACTAGTACTACTACCACTACTACTACTACTGCTACTACTAGTGCTACTGCTACTACTACTACTACTACTACTACTGCCGCGAGCGCTCGCTACAGCAGGAGGGTGATAAGACCAACCGGCTGCGGCGGTAGTCTCATGTTCAGTAGCAAGAGCAGGCACTGACGCTAAACGAACGCTGTTCCGCGTAGTCTTCTTGTTCTTGAACGCCGCTAGCTGTTGTCTTTTGCTCATGGTGGTGACTGTAGAGAGCAGCAAAAAAGAATGAGTGAGTGAATGGAGGTTTCCAAGCCCCTTATATACGCCTTCTCGCTTCTAGAGCTAAGCTACTTACCGACCCTGTTCAGCTGCCGCCGGCTGGCCGGCGGCCATTCACAAAGAGAAACAAAAAGACATAAGGCATGACGTTTTCAGCTGGATCCCTTTCCCCCCCCCTCTTTTGAGAGATCGACTGTGATGATGAGCTAAGCCGCTTACCACCCTGTTCAGCAATTCAACGCGCATTAGCTGTATAAAGGGTTAAGCGGTTGCTGCCTGCCGTCGACTGACCGGCGGCGGCCATTCACAAAGACATAAGGTATGACGTTTTCAGCTGGATCCCTTTTTGAGGGATCCACTGTGGTGAGCTAAGCCGCTTACCACCCTGTTCAGCCATTCAGCGCGCGTTAGCTGTATAAAGGATTAACGGTAACGGTGATGAGCTTACAGTGTGTATACAAAAAAAAAACTGCCGTCGACTGACCGGCGGCGGCCATTCACAAAGACATAAGGTATGACGTTTTCAGCTGGATCCCTTTTTGAGGGATCCACTGTGGTGAGCTAAGCCGCTTACCACCCTGTTCAGCCATTCAGCGCGCGTTAGCTGTATAAAGGATTAACGGTAACGGTGATGAGCTTACAGTGTGTATACAAAAAAAAACTACAGGAGGCGTGTGGCGTGAAGCAGGACCCCCCTAAGACGAACGTGTCTGTCTGTGAGTAGAGGCGTGTGCATGTGGTGAGCGACTTAAGTGTAAGACAAAAATCGCCACCTCCTGCCGTGGTGAGTAGACCGGGCCGGCCAGGCGGGCGGGCGGCCGGCTAGTTCAATAGGGAGGGGTGACAGCTGCCTAAGGCTGTGCATGAAAAAAAATCCGATTTTCACCTGACCTCTGACGTTTGTTACAATGAATGTCAGAGGGAGGGAGACGTCCTCGGGTAGGGGGTAGGAGGTATTAAGGCTATGAGTGAGGAAAAAACACAGTTTTCAGCTGGTCTCCACGGATAGCGATGCCACACCCCCTCGTCATCTAAGCTCTTAAGGAGCGGAGCGGCTGAAAAAGCGTCATGCGGACAGGGTGCTAGACAGCTGGAGCGCTGTTGGAAATGGGATTAAACTCCCTCTGTATAAAAAAGCTCTCATTTCTGTTGGAAAAAAAACATATCACCTCTGACCCCAGTAACGGCTACTACCACCACCACCGCCACCACCACCACCGCCGCCACCGCCGCCGCCGCCGCCGCCGCCGCTGCCGCCGCCGCCAAGACGAGACGAGACGAGATGGCTCAAGCTATTCCACTTTCAAGCTCGCCTTCACCGCCTGGTGCGCCTGAAAAAAAGTTAATGCGGCTTGACGACGTGAGACGCGGCGCGAGGCAGCAGACCGATGATGGGGAGACCCGACAGGTAGGACAGCGGCGGTTAGCCTATAGCGACGCCTTGCTTCGTCAACTAGGTAAAGAGTTGAGCGGCTGTTGGAGAGAGTTGGGCAGTAGCTTAAAAGTCAGCGCCGCCCGTATGGATGCTCTAGTAGAGCGCAGTGTCAAGACACCGGAGGAGCTGTGTACGGCGATGTTCCGAGTGTGGTGGGGTGAAACCCCGCATCGTCATAGATGGGGCGAGCTCGGTCGCGTCTTCACCCGCATAAGACGCATGGAACTGTTGGCTCAGTGGATGGCCCTTCTCCACAGACAGGGGTTGGATTTCGAAAACCCCGACTCGCGCGCGATGCACAAGCACTTGGGCACCCTCGGCAGACGTCTGGGTAGCAGGTGGAAAGAGGTGGGGGACCATTTAAAATTGTCGCCTGAGAGGTTAGATAAGATCGCTGAAGAATGCGAATACGGAGGAAGTCCCGCTGAGTGGGCCTTCCGAGTGTTGAAAATGTGGCAAGATGAAGCTGACGGCGCCGGCGGTACGCCTTTTGAACTCCTTCGAGTGTTGACTGAGGACATGGGAAAGTTTGGCCTCGGCATCGCGATATTACTTGACTTTATCAAGCAAGAAACAACGAGAACGACGGACATGTGAATTGTTGTGTTTTATTTTCATACGTCTTCTTTATTAGTAAGTAAAAAAAA
Source organism: Harmothoe impar (assembly GCA_947462335.1). Lineage (NCBI taxonomy): Eukaryota > Metazoa > Annelida > Polychaeta > Phyllodocida > Polynoidae > Harmothoe > Harmothoe impar. Next base: position 75,908,859 of record OX381710.1, on the reverse strand, counting down.
AAATATCATAACAATTAAGACGCGCGATCTCTTAAAGTGTCACTTCCTCCAGTCGCAGCTGATCGCCTCATCGCAGCACGTGATAAACAAAAAAAAAACGAAGAGACACGCTTCTTCCTCTCGAGAGGAAGAAGCGTGTCTCTCGATTGAAATCTTTTTCTTTTCTTTTTTTCTTAAAAGAGACAAACGCCCCTTAGAGTGCTCCCCCACCCCCCTAGAGTGCCCCCCTCCCCCCTCCCCCCCTCCCCCCCACCACTCGCCCCATGCATCCTAAAAGCGCCCCCCTCCCCATGCATCTTAAAAGAGCCCCCCTCCCCCCCTCCCCTCCCCTCCCCCCCTTATACACTCTAAAGAACGCTTCTACCTAGTTCAATAAGTCACTTCCAGTCGCTCGTAAAACAATAAAAAATGAAAAAAAATGAAAAAAAAACTTATATCGTAGTGTTTTTTATTAGTTTACCGAAAAAAAATAAGAGACTCGCCTCCTCCTCCAAAAAAAAAAAAGATATCACATTTTAAAGCCCGTGACCCCTTAAAGACGCTCATCTCTTCATTAAGTCGCGTGACGTCACTTCTTCTTCTTCTTCTTCTTCTTCTTCTTCTTCTTCTTCTTCTTCCGGTCACGTGATCAATCAGGTCACTTCCGGTCACGTGATCCTCAATGAGGTCACTTCCGGTTGGCCATTAGGTCATGTGACGTCACTTCCGGTCCCCTAAGTAGGTCAGTAGGTTACCCAGAATGCACCATCCCCTAAGTAGGTCACTTCCGGTCACCCAATGGAGGCCTCTGATTGGCTTCAGGGTTACCCAGAATGCACCGCTAATCCCCTAAGTAGGTCACTTCCGGTCACGTGACCAAATGGAGGCCTCTGATTGGCTAACTAGGTCACGTGACGTCACCACTAATCCCCTAAGTAGGTCACTTCCGGTCACGTGACCAAATGGAGGCCTCTGATTGGCTGCATGTCGATTGAGTAATAAACAGTACTTAACTATAGTCCCGTTCCGATACATACTATACTACTCGTCCAAACACTAGCATCTTCATTTACCTGACGTCCCAATGCCAAAGTCCCAACGCCAACGTCCCAACGCCAACGTCCCAACGCCAACGTCCCAACGCCAACGTCCCAACGCCAACGCCCCAACGCCAACGTCCCAACGCCCAACGTCCAAACGCCAACGTCCAAACGCCAACGTCCAAACGCCAACGTCCAAACGCCAACGTCCCAACACCAACGTCCAAACGCCAATGTTCAGACAACAAAGTCCAAACGCCAACGTCCAAACGCCAACGTCCAAACGCCAACGTCCAAACGCCAACGTCCAAACGCTAACGTCCAAAAGCTAACTTCCAAACGCTAACGTCCAAACGCTAACGTCCAAACGCTAACGTCCAAACGCTAACGTCCAAACGCTAACGTCCAAACGCTAACGTCCAAACGCTAACGTCCAAACGCTAACGTCCAAACACTAGCATCTTCAATTACCTGACGTCCCAATGCCAAAGTCCCAATGCCAACGTCCCAAGGCCAACGTCCCAAGGCCAACGTCCCAACGCCAACGTCCCAACGTCAACGTCCAAACGCCAACGTCCAAACAATAACGTCCAAACAATAATTTTCAGACGCCAATGTCCCAATACTAACGTCCAAACGCCAACGTCCAAACGCCAACGTCCAAAAGCCAACTTCCAAACGCCAACGTCCAAACGCCAACGTCCAAACGCCAACGTCCAAACGCCAACGTCCAAACGCCAACGTCCAAGCGCCAACCTCCAAGCGCCAAAGTCCAAAAACCAACGTCCAAACGCAAATGTCCAAACGCAAATGTCCAAACACTAACGTCTTCATTTATCTTTCGGATGTTAGCCTTTGGACATTTAAGTTTGTGGGTTTCTGTACAGCGGACATGTGACCAATGTCAGATTATGAACCTACAAACCATCCGAACATGCGTAAGCGTCGAAACGCTATTGCGTTCTAGGTTTCTGTTAATGTCCCAACGCTAACGTCCCAATGCTAACGTCCCAACGCTAACGTCCCAACGCTAACGTCCCAACGCTAACGTCCCAACGCTAACGTCCCAACGCTAACGTCCCAACGCTAACGTCCCAACGCTAACATCCCAACCCTAACGTCCCAAAGCTAACATCCCAACCCTAACGTCCCAAAGCTAACGTCCCAACTCTAAAGTCCCAACGCTAACGTTCCAATGCTAACATCCAAACTCCAACGTCAAAACGCCAACGTCAAAACACCAACGTCAAAACGCCAACGTCAAAACGCCAACGTCAAAACGCCAACGTCAAAACGCTAACATCTTCACTTACCATTCGGATATTAGCCTTTGGAAATTCATGTTTGCAGGTTTTTGTTCCAGCGGACATGTAACCAATGTCAGATTATGAACCTACATACCATCAAAACATGCGTAGGCATCCACACTAATGGGAAGTTAGTGTTGGGACGTTAGCTCACGTCCAAAAGCTGACGTCCAAAAGCTGATGTCCAAAAGCTGACGTCCAAAAGCTGACGTCCAAAAGCTGACGTCCAAAAGCTGATGTCCAAAAGCTGACGTCCAAACGCCAACGTCCAGACGCCAACGTCCAGACGCCAACGTCCAAACGCCAACGTCCAAATGCCAACGTCCAAACGCCAACGTCCAAACGCAGGATATTAGCCTTCAGTCAACGTCCAATGGTATTAACGTCCGAACGCTAACATCCGAACGCTAACATCCGAACGCCAACGTCCGAACGCCAACGTCCGAACGCCAACGTCTGAACGCCAACGTCCGAACGCCAACGTCTGAACGCCAACGTCCGAACGCCAATGTCCGAACGCCAATGTCCGAACGCCAATGTCCGAACGCCAACGTCCGAACGCCAACGTCCGAACGCCAACGTCCGAACGCCAACGTCCGAACGCCAACGTCCGAACGCCAACGTCCGAACGCCAACGTCCGAACGCCAACGTCCGAACGCCAACGTCTGAACGCCAACGTCCAAACGCCAACGTCCAAACGCCAACGTCCAAACGCCAACGTCCAAACGCCAATGTCCAAACGCAGGATATTAGCCTTCAGTCAACGTCCAATGGTATTAACGTCCCAACGCTAACATCCCAACGCTAACATCCCAATGCTAACGTCCCGAAGCTAACGTCCCGAAGCTAACGTCCAGATGCTAACGTCCCAACTCTAAAGTCCCAACGCTAACGTCCAAACGCCAACGTCCAAACGCCAACGTCCAAACGCCAACGTCCAAACGCCAACGTCCAAACGCCAACGTCCAAACGCCAACGTCCAAACGCCAACGTCCAAACGTCCAAACGCCAACGTCCAAACGCCAACGTCCAAACGCCAACGTCCAAACGCCAACGTCCAAACGCCAACGTCCAAACGCCAACGTCCAAACGCCAACGTCCAAACGCCAACGTCCAAACGCCAACGTCCAAACGCCAACGTCCAAACGCCAATGTCCAAACCCCAACGTCCAAACGCCAACGTCCAAACCCCAACGTCCAAACGCCAAGGTCCAAACGCCAAGGTCCAAATGCCAACGTCCAAACGCAGGATATTAGCCTTCAGTCAACGTCCAATGGTATTAACGTCCCAACGCTAACATCCCAACGCTAACATCCCAACGCTAACGTCCTGAAGCTAACGTCCCGAAGCTAACGGCCAGATGCTAACGTCCCAACTCTAAAGTCCCAACGCTAACGTTCCAATTCTAACGTCCAAATGCCAATGTCCAAACGCTAATGTCCAAACGCTAGCATCTTCACTTACCTGACGTCCCAATGCCAACGTCCCAATGCCAAAGTCCCAACTCCAACGTCCAACGCCAAACGTCCCAATGCTAACGTCCATCGAAACGCTTATGGGACATTAGCGTTGGGACGCTAGCTAACGTCTAAAAGCTGACGTTCCAATGCCAACGTCCAAACGCCAAAGTCCAAAAGCCAAAGTCCAAAAGCCAAAGTCCAAACGCCAACGTCCAAACGCCAACGTCCAAACGCCAACGTCCAAACGCCAACGTCCAAACGCCAACTTCCAAACGCCAACGTCCAAACGCCAACGTCCAAACGCCAACGTCCAAACGCCAACGTCCAAACGCCAACCTCCAAGCGCCAACCTCCAAGCGCCAAAGTCCAAAAACCAACGTCCAAACGCAAATGTCCAAACGCAAATGTCCAAACACTAACGTCTTCATTTACCTTTCGGATGTTAGCCTTTGGACATTTAAGTTTGTGGGTTTCTGTACAGCGGACATGTAACCAATGTCAGATTATGAACCTACAAACCATCCGAACATGCGTAAGCGTCGAAACGCTATTGCGTTCTAGGTTTCTGTTAATGTCCCAACGCTAACGTCCCAATGCTAACGTCCCAACGCTAACGTCCCAATGCTAACGTCCCAACGCTAACGTCCCAACGCTAACGTCCCAACGCTAACATCCCAACCCTAACGTCCCAAAGCTAACATCCCAACCCTAACGTCCCAAAGCTAACGTCCCAACTCTAAAGTCCCAACGCTAACGTTCCAATGCTAACATCCAAACTCCAACGTCAAAACGCCAACGTCAAAACACCAACGTTAAAACGCCAACGTCAAAACGCCAACGTCAAAACGCCAACGTCAAAACGCTAACATCTTCACTTACCATTCGGATATTAGCCTTTGGAAATTCATGTTTGCAGGTTTCTGTTCCAGCGGACATGTAACCAATGTCAGATTATGAACCTACATACGCCAACGTCACAAGACTAACATCCTAAGTCTAATGTCACAACGCTAACGTCACAACGCCAACGTCCAAAGGCCAACGTCCAAAGGCCAACGTCCAAAGGCCAACGTCCAAAGGCCAACGTCCAAAGGCCAACGTCCAAAGGCCAACGTCCAAAAGCCAACGTCCAAAGGCCAACGTCCAAAGGCCAACGTCCAAAGGCCAACGTCCAAAGGCCAACGTCCAAAGGCCAACGTCCAAAGGCCAACGTCCAAAGGCCAACGTCCAAAGGCCAACGTCCAAACGCCAACGTCCAAACGCCAACGTCCAAACGCCAAAGTTCAAACGCCAACGTCCAAACGCCAACGTCCAAACGCCAACGTCCAAACGCCAACATCCAAACGCCCACCTCCAAACGCCAACCTCCAAACGCCAACGTCCAAACGACAACGTCCCAATGCCAATGTCCCAACGCCCAACATCCCAAGATATCTTTTCTATGATTAAATACATACAGATGGTATATTGCACCAGCAATACCCTCTAAATATACACTACTGAATTTTTATAACATCAGTATTATGAGTTGGCCAACACTCAGTATCTCACCTACAGCTCCCAAGCTATTTCCTTTTCATATTTTTACATCAAATGAAATACCGCTATCTATGACAATTGTGTCTCATAAGAGCACAACTATAATACCTTCAATACTAGAATTTTTCATGCTCAGTGTAACTGTACATACTTGTTCTTTTCAAGTCATGAAAATCGCAGTGTGAACCGTGACTTTGTTTGAATAAAAAATCTTACAATCTTACAATCTTACAATCTTACAACGGCCAAACGCCAAAGTCCAAACGCCAACGTCCAAACGCCAATATCCAAACGCCAACGTCCAAACGCCAACGTCCCAACACGAACGTCCCAACGCCTACGTCCAAACGCCCAAACGTCCCAAGATATTTTTTCTATGATTCAATACATACAGACGGTATATTGCACCAGCAATACTCTCTAAATATACACTACTGAATTTTCATAACATCAGTATTATGAGTTGGCCAACACTCAGTATCTCACCTACAGCTCCCAAGCTATTTCCTTTTCATATTGTTACATCAAATGAAATACCGCTATCTATGACAATTGTGTCTCATAAGAGCACAACTATAATACCTTCAATACTAGAATATTTCATGCTCAGTGTAACTGTACATACTTGTTCTTTTCAAGTCATGAAAATCGCAGTGTGAACAGTGACTTTGTTTGAATAAAAAATCAACGCCAACGTCCTAACACCAACGTCCAAACGCCAATGTTCAGACAACAAAGTCCAAACGCCAACGTCCAAACGCCAACGTCCAAACGCCAACGTCCAAACGCCAACGTCCAAACGCCAACATCCAAACGCTAACGTCCAAACGCTAACGTCCAAACGCTAACGTCCAAACGCTAACGTCCAAACACTAGCATCTTCAATTACCTCATAGCTCATAAGAGCACAACTATAATACCTTCAATACTAGAATATTTCATGCTCACTGTAACTGTACATACTTGTTCTTTTCAACTCATGAAAATCGCAGTGTGAACCGTGACTTTGTTTGAATAAAAAATCTTACAATCTTACAATCTTACAATCTTACAACGCCTACGTCCAAACGCTAACGTCCAAACGCAAACGTCCAAACGCAAACGTCCAAACGCTAACGTCCAAACGCTAACGTCCAAACGCTAACGTCCAAACGCTAACGTCCAAACGCTAACGTCCAAACGCTAACGTCCAAACGCTAACGTCCAAACGCTAACGTCCAAACGCTAATGTCCAAACGCTAACGTCCAAACGCCTACGTCCAAACGCCAACGTCCAAACGCCAACGTCCAAACGCCAACGTCCAAACGCCAACGTCCAAACGCCAACATCCAAACGCCAACCTCCAAACGCCAACCTCCAAACGCCAACGTCCAAACGCCAACGTCCCAATGCCAATGTCCCAACGCCCAACATACCAAGATATCTTTTCTATGATTCAATACATACAGACGGTATATTGCACCAGCAATACTCTCTAAATATATACTACTGAATTTTCATAACATCAGTATTATGAGTTGGCCAACACTCAGTATCTCACCTACAGCTCCCAAGCTATTTCCTTTTCATATTGTTACATCAAATGAAATACCGCTATCTATGACAATTGTGTCTCATAAGAGCACAACTATAATACCTTCAATACTAGAATATTTCATGCTCAGTGTAACTGTACATACTTGTTCTTTTCAAGTCATGAAAATCGCAGTGTGAACTGTGACTTTGTTTGAATAAAAAATCTTACAATCTTACAATCTTACAATCTTACAACGCCTACGTCCAAACGCCAACGTCCAAACGCAAACGTCCAAACGGTAACGTCCAAACACTAACGTCCAAACGCTAACGTCCAGACGCTAACGTCCAGACGCTAACGTCCAAACGCTTATGTCCAAACGCTAACGTCCAAACGCTAACGTCCAAACGCTAACGTCCAAACGCTAGCATCTTCACTTACCTGACGTCCCAATGCCAAAGTCCCAATGCAAAAGTCGCAATGCCAACGTCCCAACGCCAACGTCCCAACGCCAACGTCCCAACGCCAACGTCCCAACGCCAACGTCCCAACGCCAACGTCCTAACACCAACGTCCAAACGCCAATGTTCAAACAATAACTTTCAGACGCCAATGTCCCAATACTAAAGTCCAAACGCAAACGTCCAAACGCCAACGTCCAAACGCCTACGTCCAAACGCCTACGTCCAAACGCCTCTAAGATATCTTTTCTATGACTAAATACATACAGACGGTATATTGCACCAGCAATACCCTCTAAATATACACTACTGAATTTTCATAACATCAGTATTATGAGTTGGCCAACACTCAGTATCTCACCTACAGCTCCCAAGCTATTTCCTTTTCATATTTTTACATCAAATGAAATACCGCTATCTATGACAATTGTGTCTCATAAGAGCACAACTATAATACCTTCAATACTAGAATATTTCATGCTCAGTGTAACTGTACATACTTGTTCTTTTCAAGTCATGGAAATCGCAGTGTGAACTGTGACTTTGTTTGAATAAAAAATCTTACAATCTTACAATCTTACAATCTTACAACGCCTACGTCCAAACGCCAACGTCCAAACGCAAACGTCCAAACGGTAACGTCCAAACACTAACGTCCAAACGCTAACGTCCAGACGCTAACGTCCAAACGCTTATGTCCAAACACTAACGTCCAAACGCTAACGTCCAAACGCTAACGTCCAAACGCTAGCATCTTCACTTACCTGACGTCCCAATGCCAAAGTCCCAATGCAAAAGTCCCAATGCCAACGTCCCAACGCCAACGTCCCAACGCCAACGTCCCAACGCCAACGTCCCAACGCCAACGTCCCAACGCCAACGTCCCAACGCCAACGTCCCAACGCCAACGTCCCAACGCCAACGTCCCAACGCCAACGTCCCAACGCCAACGTCCCAACGCCAACGTCCCAACGCCAACGTCCAAACGCCAATGTTCAGACAACAAAGTCCAAACGCCAACGTCAAAACGCCAACGTCCAAACGCCAACGTCCAAACGCCAACGTCCAAACGCCAACGTCCAACCGCCAACGTCCAAACGCCAACGTCCAAACGCCAACGTCCAAACGCCAACGTCCAAACGCCAACGTCCAAACGCTAACGTCCAAACGCTAACGTCCAAACGCTAACGTCCAAACGCTAATGTCCAAACGCTAACGTCCAAACGCTAACGTCCAAACGCTAACGTCCAAACGCTAACGTCCAAACGCTAACGTCCAAACGCTAACGTCCAAACGCTAACGTCCAAACGCTAACGTCCAAACGCTAACGTCCAAACGCTAACGTCCAAACGCTAGCATCTTCACTTACCTGACGTCCCAATGCCAAAGTCCCAACGTCAACGTCCCAACGCCAACATCCCAACACCAACGTCCAAACGCCTACGTCCAAACGCCTACGTCCAAACGCCTCTAATATATCTTTTCTATGATTAAATACATACAGACGGTATATTGCACCAGCAATACCCTCTAAATATACACTACTGAATTTTCATAACATCAGTATTATGAGTTGGCCAACACTCAGTATCTCACCTACAGCTCCCAAGCTATTTCCTTTTCATATTTTTACATCAAATGAAATACCGCTATCTATGACGATTGTGTCTCATAAGAGCACAACTATAATACCTTCAATACTAGAATATTTCATGCTCAGTGTAACTGTACATACTTGTTCTTTTCAAGTCATGGAAATCGCAGTGTGAACTGTGACTTTGTTTGAATAAAAAATCTTACAATCTTACAATCTTACAATCTTACAACGCCTACGTCCAAACGCAAACGTCCAAACGGTAACGTCCAAACACTAACGTCCAAACACTAACGTCCAAACGCTAACGTCCAGACGCTAACGTCCAAACGCTTATGTCCAAACGCTAACGTCCAAACGCTAACGTCCAAACGCTAACGTCCAAACGCTAGCATCTTCACTTACCTGACGTCCCAATGCCAAAGTCCCAATGCAAAAGTCGCAATGCCAACGTCCCAACGCCAACGTCCCAACGCCAACGTCCCAACGCCAACGTCCCAACGCCAACGTCCCAACGCCAACGTCCCAACGCCAACGTCCTAACACCAACGTCCAAACGCCAATGTTCAGACAACAAAGTCCAAACGCCAACGTCCAAACGCCAACGTCCAAACGCCAACGTCCAAACGCCAACGTCCAAACGCGAACGTCCAAACGCTAACGTCCAAACGCGAACGTCCAAACGCTAACGTCCAAACGCTAACGTCCAAACACTAGCATCTTCAATTACCTGACGTCCCAATGCCAAAGTCCCAACGCCAACGTCCCAACGCAAACGTCCCAATGCCAACTTCCCAACGCCAACGTCCAAACGCTAACGTCCAAACGCTAACGTCCAAACGCTAACGTCCAAACGCTAACGTCCAAAGGCTAGCATCTTCACTTACTGGACGCCAACGTCCAAACGCCAATGTCCAAACGCCAACTTCCAAACGCCAACTTCCAAACGCCAACGTCCAAGCGCCAACGTCTAAAAGCCAACGTCCAAACGCCAACGTCCAAACGCCAACGTCCAAACGCCAAAGTCCCAACGCCAACGTCCCAACGCCAACGTCCCAACGCCAACGTCCCAACGCCAACGTCCCAACGCCAACGTCCCAACGCCAACGTCCCAACGTCAACGTCCAAACGCCAACGTCCCAACGCCAACGTCCCAACGCCCAAATGTCCCAAGATATCTTTTCTATGATTAAATACATACAGACGGTATATTGCACCAGCAATACCCTCTAAATATACACTACTGAATTTTCATAACATCAGTATTATGAGTTGGCCAACACTCAGTATCTCACCTACAGCTCCCAAGCTATTTCCTTTTCATATTGTTACATCAAATGAAATACCGCTATCTATGACAATTGTGTCTCATAAGAGCACAACTATAATACCTTCAATACTAGAATATTTCATGCTCACTGTAACTGTACATACTTGTTCTTTTCAACTCATGAAAATCGCAGTGTGAACCGTGACTTTGTTTGAATAAAAAATCTTACAATCTTACAATCTTACAATCTTACAACGCCTACGTCCAAACACTAACGTCCAAACGCTAACGTCCAAACGCTAACGTCCAAACGCTAACGTCCAAACGCTAACGTCCAAACGCTAACGTCCAAACGCTAACGTCCAAACGCTAACGTCCAAACGCTAACGTCCAAACGCTAATGTCCAAACGCTAACGTCCAAACGCTAGCATCTTCACTTACCTGACGTCCCAATGCCAAAGTCCCAACGCCAACGTCCCAACGCCAACATCCCAACACCAACGTCCAAACGCCTACGTCCAAACGCCTACGTCCAAACGCCTCTAAGATATCTTTTCTATGATTAAATACATACAGACGGTATATTGCACCAGCAATACCCTCTAAATATACACTACTGAATTTTCATAACATCAGTATTATGAGTTGGCCAACACTCAGTATCTCACCTACAGCTCCCAAGCTATTTCCTTTTCATATTTTTACATCAAATGAAATACCGCTATCTATGACGATTGTGTCTCATAAGAGCACAACTATAATACCTTCAATACTAGAATATTTCATGCTCAGTGTAACTGTACATACTTGTTCTTTTCAAGTCATGGAAATCGCAGTGTGAACTGTGACTTTGTTTGAATAAAAAATCTTACAATCTTACAATCTTACAATCTTACAACGCCTACGTCCAAACGCCAACGTCCAAACGCAAACGTCCAAACGCAAACGTCCAAAAGGTAACGTCCAAACACTAACGTCCAAACACTAACGTCCAAACGCTAACGTCCAGACGCTAACGTCCAAACGCTTATGTCCAAACGCTTATGTCCAAACGCTAACGTCCAAACGCTAACGTCCAAACGCTAACGTCCAAACGCTAGCATCTTCACTTACCTGACGTCCCAATGCCAAAGTCCCAATGCAAAAGTCGCAATGCCAACGTCCCAACGCCAACGTCCCAACGCCAACGTCCCAACGCCAACGTCCCAACGCCAACGTCCCAACGCCAACGTCCTAACACCAACGTCCAAACGCCAATGTTCAGACAACAAAGTCCAAACGCCAACGTCCAAACGCCAACGTCCAAACGCCAACGTCCAAACGCCAACGTCCAAACGCCAACGTCCAAACGCCAACGTCCAAACGCTAACGTCCAAACGCGAACGTCCAAACGCTAACGTCCAAACGCTAACGTCCAAACACTAGCATCTTCAATTACCTGACGTCCCAATGCCAAAGTCCCAACGCCAACGTCCCAACGCCAACTTCCCAACGCCAACGTCCAAACGCTAACGTCCAAACGCTAACGTCCAAACGCTAACGTCCAAAGGCTAGCATCTTCACTTACTGGACGCCAACGTCCAAACGCCAATGTCCAAACGCCAACTTCCAAACGCCAACGTCCAAACGCCAACGTCCAAGCGCCAACGTCTAAAAGCCAACGTCCAAACGCCAACGTCCAAACGCCAACGTCCAAACGCCAAAGTCCCAACGCCAACGTCCCAACGCCAACGTCCCAACGCCAACGTCCCAAGGCCAACGTCCCAACGCCAACGTCCCAAAGCCAACGTCCCAACGTCAACGTCCAAACGCCAACGTCCCAACGCCAACGTCCCAACGCCCAAACGTCCCAAGATATCTTTTCTATGATTAAATACATACAGACGGTATATTGCACCAGCAATACCCTCTAAATATACACTACTGAATTTTCATAACATCAGTATTATGAGTTGGCCAACACTCAGTATCTCACCTACAGCTCCCAAGCTATTTCCTTTTCATATTGTTACATCAAATGAAATACCGCTATCTATGACAATTGTGTCTCATAAGAGCAAAACTATAATACCTTCAATACTAGAATATTTCATGCTCACTGTAACTGTACATACTTGTTCTTTTCAACTCATGAAAATCGCAGTGTGAACCGTGACTTTGTTTGAATAAAAAATCTTACAATCTTACAATCTTACAATCTTACAACGCCTACGTCCAAACGCTAACGTCCAAACGCTAACGTCCAAACGCTAACGTCCAAACGCTAACGTCCAAACGCTAACGTCCAAACGCTAACGTCCAAACGCTAACGTCCAAACGCTAACGTCCAAACGCTAACGTCCAAACGCTAACGTCCAAACGCTAACGTCCAAACGCTAACGTCCAAACGCTAGCATCTTCACTTACCTGACGTCCCAATGCCAAAGTCCCAACGTCAACGTCCCAACGCCAACATCCCAACACCAACGTCCAAACGCCTACGTCCAAACGCCTACGTCCAAACGCCTCTAATATATCTTTTCTATGATTAAATACATACAGACGGTATATTGCACCAGCAATACCCTCTAAATATACACTACTGAATTTTCATAACATCAGTATTATGAGTTGGCCAACACTCAGTATCTCACCTACAGCTCCCAAGCTATTTCCTTTTCATATTTTTACATCAAATGAAATACCGCTATCTATGACAATTGTGTCTCATAAGAGCACAACTATAATACCTTCAATACTAGAATATTTCATGCTCAGTGTAACTGTACATACTTGTTCTTTTCAAGTCATGGAAATCGCAGTGTGAACTGTGACTTTGTTTGAATAAAAAATCTTACAATCTTACAATCTTACAATCTTACAACGCCTACGTCCAAATGCCAACGTCCAAACGCAAACGTCCAAACGCTAACGTCCAAACACTAACGTCCAAACGCTAACGTCCAGACGCTAACGTCCAAACGCTTATGTCCAAACGCTAACGTGCAAACGCTAATGTCCAAACGCTAACGTCCAAACGCTAACGTCCAAACGCTAGCATCTTCACTTACCTGACGTCCCAATGCCAAAGACCCAATGCCAAAGTCCCAATGCAAAAGTCCCAACACCAACGTCCCAACGCCAACGTCCCAACGCCAACGTCCCAACGCCAACGTCCCAACGCCAACGTCCCAACGCCAACGTCCCAACGCCAACGTCCCAACGCCAACGTCCCAACGCCAACGTCCCAACGCCAACGTCCCAACGCCAACGTCCCAACACCAACGTCCAAACGCCAATGTTCAGACAACAAAGTCCAAACGCCAACGTCCAAACGCCAACGTCCAAACGCCAACGTCCAAACGCCAACGTCCAAACGCCAACGTCCAAACGCTAACGTCAAAACGCTAACGTCAAAACGCTAACGTCAAAACGCTAACGTCCAAATGCTAACGTCCAAACGCTAACGTCCAAACGCTAACGTCCAAATGCTAATGTCCAAACGCTAACATCCAAACGCTAAAGTCCAAACGCTAACGTCCAAACGCTAACGTCCAAACACTAGCATCTTCAATTACCTGACCTCCCAATGCCAAAGTCCCAATGCCAAAGTCCCAACGCCAACGTCCCAACGCCAACGTCCCAAGGCCAACGTCCCAACGTCAACGTCCAAACGCCAACGTCCAAACAATAACGTCCAAACAATAACGTTCAGACGCCAATGTCCCAATACTAACATCCCAGTGCTAACATCCTAATGCTAACGTCCAAACGCCAACGTCCAAACGCCAAGGTCCATACGCCAACGTCCATACACCAACGTCCAAACACCAACGTCCAAACGCCAACGTCCAAACGCCAACGTCCAAACGCCAACGTCCAAACGCTAACGTCCAAACGCTAACGTCCAAACGCTAACGTCCAAACGCTAACGTCCAAAGGCTAGCATCTTCACTTACTGGACGCCAACGTCCAAAGGCCAACGTCCAAAGGCCAACGTCTAAAGGCCAACGTCCAAACGCCAACATCCAAGCGCCAACGTCTAAAAGCCAACGTCCAAATGCCAACGTCCAAGCGCCAACGTCTAAAAGCCAACGTCCAAACGCCAAAGTCCAAACGCCAACGTCCAAACGCCAATATCCAAACGCCAACATCCAAACGCCAACGTCCAAACGCCAACGTCCCAACACCAACGTCCCAACGCCAACGTCCCAACGCCCAAACGTCCCAAGATATCTTTTCTATGATTAAATACATACAGACGGTATATTGCACCAGCAATACCCTCTAAATATACACTACTGAATTTTCATAACATCAGTATTATGAGTTGGCCAACACTCAGTATCTCACCTACAGCTCCCAAGCTATTTCCTTTTCATATTGTTACATCAAATGAAATACCGCTATCTATGACAATTGTGTCTCATAAGAGCACAACTATAATACCTTCAATACTAGAATATTTCATGCTCACTGTAACTGTACATACTTGTTCTTTTCAACTCATGAAAATCGCAGTGTGAACCGTGACTTTGTTTGAATGAAAAATCTTACAATCATACAATCTTACAATCTTACAACGCCTACGTCCAAACGCTAACGTCCAAACGCTAACGTCCAAACGCTAACGTCCAAACGCTAACGTCCAAACGCTAACGTCCAAACGCTAACGTCCAAACGCTAACGTCCAAACGCTAACGTCCAAACGCTAACGTCCAAACGCTAACGTCCAAACGCTAACGTCCAAACGCTAACGTCCAAACGCTAACGTCCAAACACTAGCATCTTCAATTACCTGACGTCCCAATGCCAAAGTCCCAATGCCAACGTCCCAAGGCCAACGTCCCAACGCCAACGTCCCAACGCCAACGTCCCAACGTCAACGTCCAAACGCCAACGTCCAAACAATAACGTCCAAACACTAATTTTCAGACGCCAATGTCCCAATACTAACGTCCAAACGCCAACGTCCAAACGCCAAAGTCCAAAAGCCAAAGTCCAAACGCCAACGTCCAAACGCCAACGTCCAAACGCCAACGTCCAAACGCCAACGTCCAAACGCCAACTTCCAAACGCCAACGTCCAAACGCCAACGTCCAAACGCCAACGTCCAAACGCCAACGTCCAAACGCCAACGTCCAAACGCCAACGTCCAAACGCCAACCTCCAAGCGCCAACCTCCAAGCGCCAAAGTCCAAAAACCAACGTCCAAACGCAAATGTCCAAACGCAAATGTCCAAACACTAACGTCTTCATTTATCTTTCGGATGTTAGCCTTTGGACATTTAAGTTTGTGGGTTTCTGTACAGCGGACATGTGACCAATGTCAGATTATGAACCTACAAACCATCCGAACATGCGTAAGCGTCGAAACGCTATTGCGTTCTAGGTTTCTGTTAATGTCCCAACGCTAACGTCCCAATGCTAACGTCCCAACGCTAACGTCCCAACGCTAACGTCCCAACGCTAACGTCCCAACGCTAACGTCCCAACGCTAACGTCCCAACGCTAACGTCCCAACGCTAACGTCCCAACGCTAACGTCCCAACGCTAACGTCCCAACGCTAACATCCCAACCCTAACGTCCCAAAGCTAACATCCCAACCCTAACGTCCCAAAGCTAACATCCCAACTCTAAAGTCCCAACGCTAACGTTCCAATGCTAACATCCAAACTCCAACGTCAAAACGCCAACGTCAAAACACCAACGTCAAAACGCCAACGTCAAAACGCCAACGTCAAAACGCCAACGTCAAAACGCTAACATCTTCACTTACCATTCGGATATTAGCCTTTGGAAATTCATGTTTGCAGGTTTCTGTTCCAGCGGACATGTAACCAATGTCAGATTATGAACCTACATACCATCAAAACATGCGTAGGCATCCACACTAATGGGAAGTTAGTGTTGGGACGTTAGCTCACGTCCAAAAGCTGACGTCCAAAAGCTGACGTCCAAAAGCTGATGTCCAAAAGCTGACGTCCAAAAGCTGACGTCCAAAAGCTGATGTCCAAAAGCTGACGTCCAAACGCCAACGTCCAGACGCCAACGTCCAGACGCCAACGTCCAAACGCCAACGTCCAAATGCCAACGTCCAAACGCCAACGTCCAAACGCAGGATATTAGCCTTCAGTCAACATCCAATGGTATTAACGTCCCAACGCTAACATCCGAACGCTAACATCCGAACGCCAACGTCCGAACGCCAACGTCCGAACGCCAACGTCCGAACGCCAACGTCCGAACGCCAAGGTCTGAACGCCAACGTCCGAACGCCAATGTCCGAACGCCAATGTCCGAACGCCAACGTCCGAACGCCAACGTCCGAACGCCAACGTCCGAACGCCAACGTCCAAACGCCAACGTCCGAACGCCAACGTCCGAACGCCAACGTCCGAACGCCAACGTCCGAACGCCAACGTCCGAACGCCAACGTCCAAACGCCAACGTCCAAACGCCAACGTCCAAACGCCAACGTCCAAACGCCAACGTCCAAACGCCAATGTCCAAACGCAGGATATTAGCCTTCAGTCAACGTCCAACGGTATTAACGTCCCAACGCTAACATCCCAACGCTAACATCCCAATGCTAACGTCCCGAAGCTAACGTCCCGAAGCTAACGTCCAGATGCTAACGTCCCAACTCTAAAGTCCCAACGCTAACGTTCCAATGCTAACGTCCAAACGCCAACGTCCAAACGCCAACGTCCAAACGCCAACGTCCAAACGCCAACGTCCAAACGCCAACGTCCAAACGCCAACGTCCAAACGCCAACGTCCAAACGCCAACGTCCAAACGCCAACGTCCAAACGCCAACGTCCAAACGCCAATGTCTTAACGCCAACATCTTAACGCCAATGTCCAAACACCAACGTCAAAATGCCAACGTCAAAACGCTAACATCTTCACTTACCTTTCGGATATTAGCCTTTGGAAATTCACGTTTGCAGGTTTCTGTTCCAGCGGACATGTAGCCAATGTCAGATTATGAACCTACATACCATCAAAACATGCGTAGGCATCCACACTAATGGGAAGTTAGTGTTGGGACGTTAGCTCACGTCCAAAAGCTGACGTCCAAAAGCTGACGTCCAAAAGCTGATGTCCAAAAGCTGACGTCCAAAAGCTGATGTCCAAAAGCTGATGTCCAAAAGCTGACGTCCAAACGCCAACGTCCAGACGCCAACGTCCAGACGCCAACGTCCAAACGCCAACGTCCAAATGCCAACGTCCAAACGCCAACGTCCAAACGCAGGATATTAGCCTTCAGTCAACATCCAATGGTATTAACGTCCCAACGCTAACATCCGAACGCTAACATCCGAACGCCAACGTCCGAACGCCAACGTCCGAACGCCAACGTCCGAACGCCAACGTCCGAACGCCAAGGTCTGAACGCCAACGTCCGAACGCCAATGTCCGAACGCCAATGTCCGAACGCCAACGTCCGAACGCCAACGTCCGAACGCCAACGTCCGAACGCCAACGTCCAAACGCCAACGTCCGAACGCCAACGTCCGAACGCCAACGTCCGAACGCCAACGTCCAAACGCCAACGTCCAAACGCCAACGTCCAAACGCCAACGTCCAAACGCCAACGTCCAAACGCCAACGTCCAAACGCCAATGTCCAAACGCAGGATATTAGCCTTCAGTCAACGTCCAACGGTATTAACGTCCCAACGCTAACATCCCAACGCTAACATCCCAATGCTAACGTCCCGAAGCTAACGTCCCGAAGCTAACGTCCAGATGCTAACGTCCCAACTCTAAAGTCCCAACGCTAACGTTCCAATGCTAACGTCCAAACGCCAACGTCCAAACGCCAACGTCCAAACGCCAACGTCCAAACGCCAACGTCCAAACGCCAACGTCCAAACGCCAACGTCCAAACGCCAACGTCCAAACGCCAACGTCCAAACGCCAACGTCCAAACGCCAACGTCCAAACGCCAATGTCTTAACGCCAACATCTTAACGCCAATGTCCAAACACCAACGTCAAAATGCCAACGTCAAAACGCTAACATCTTCACTTACCTTTCGGATATTAGCCTTTGGAAATTCACGTTTGCAGGTTTCTGTTCCAGCGGACATGTAGCCAATGTCAGATTATGAACCTACATACCATCAAAACATGCGTAGGCATCCACACTAATGGGAAGTTAGTGTTGGGACGTTAGCTCACGTCCAAAAGCTGACGTCCAAAAGCTGACGTCCAAAAGCTGATGTCCAAAAGCTGACGTCCAAAAGCTGATGTCCAAAAGCTGATGTCCAAAAGCTGACGTCCAAACGCCAACGTCCAGACGCCAACGTCCAGACGCCAACGTCCAAACGCCAACGTCCAAATGCCAACGTCCAAACGCCAACGTCCAAACGCAGGATATTAGCCTTCAGTCAACATCCAATGGTATTAACGTCCCAACGCTAACATCCGAACGCTAACATCCGAACGCCAACGTCCGAACGCCAACGTCCGAACGCCAACGTCCGAACGCCAACGTCCGAACGCCAACGTCCGAACGCCAAGGTCTGAACGCCAACGTCCGAACGCCAATGTCCGAACGCCAATGTCCGAACGCCAACGTCCGAACGCCAACGTCCGAACGCCAACGTCCAAACGCCAACGTCCAAACGCCAACGTCCGAACGCCAACGTCCGAACGCCAACGTCCGAACGCCAACGTCTGAACGCCAACGTCCAAACGCCAACGTCCAAACGCCAACGTCCAAACGCCAACGTCCAAACGCCAATGTCCAAACGCAGGATATTAGCCTTCAGTCAACGTCCAACGGTATTAACGTCCCAACGCTAACATCCCAACGCTAACATCCCAATGCTAACGTCCCGAAGCTAACGTCCCGAAGCTAACGTCCAGATGCTAACGTCCCAACTCTAAAGTCCCAACGCTAACGTTCCAATGCTAACGTCCAAACGCCAACGTCCAAACACCAACGTCCAAACGCCAACGTCCAAACGCCAACGTCCAAACGCCAACGTCCAAACGCCAACGTCCAAACGCCAACGTCCAAACGCCAACGTCCAAACGCCAACGTCCAAACGCCAACGTCCAAACGCCAACGTCCAAACGCCAATGTCTTAACGCCAACATCTTAACGCCAATGTCCAAACACCAACGTCAAAATGCCAACGTCAAAACGCTAACATCTTCACTTACCTTTCGGATATTAGCCTTTGGAAATTCACGTTTGCAGGTTTCTGTTCCAGCGGACATGTAGCCAATGTCAGATTATGAACCTACATATCATCAAAACATGCGTAGGCATCCACACTAATGGGAAGTTAGTGTTGGGACGTTAGCTCACGTCCAAAAGCTGACGTCCAAAAGCTGACGTCCAAAAGCTGATGTCCAAAAGCTGACGTCCAAAAGCTGATGTCCAAAAGCTGATGTCCAAAAGCTGACGTCCAAACGCCAACGTCCAGACGCCAACGTCCAGACGCCAACGTCCAAACGCCAACGTCCAAATGCCAACGTCCAAACGCCAACGTCCAAACGCAGGATATTAGCCTTCAGTCAACGTCCAATGGTATTAACGTCCCAACGCTAACATCCCAACGCTAACATCCGAACGCCAACGTCCGAACGCCAACGTCCGAACGCCAACGTCCGAACGCCAACGTCCGAACGCCAACGTCTGAACGCCAACGTCCGAACGCCAATGTCCGAACGCCAATGTCCGAACGCCAACGTCCGAACGCCAACGTCCGAACGCCAACGTCCGAACGCCAACGTCCGAACGCCAACGTCCGAACGCCAACGTCCGAACGCCAACGTCCGAACGCCAACGTCCGAACGCCAACGTCCGAACGCCAACGTCCGAACGCCAACGTCCGAACGCCAACGTCTGAACGCCAACGTCCAAACGCCAACGTCCAAACGCCAACGTCCAAACGCCAACGTCCAAACGCCAATGTCCAAACGCAGGATATTAGCCTTCAGTCAACGTCCAATGGTATTAACGTCCCAACGCTAACATCCCAACGCTAACATCCCAATGCTAACGTCCCGAAGCTAACGTCCCGAAGCTAACGTCCAGATGCTAACGTCCCAACTCTAAAGTCCCAAAGCTAACGTTCCAATGCTAACGTCCAAACGCCAACGTCCAAACGCCAACGTCCAAACGCCAACGTCCAAACGCCAACGTCCAAACGCCAACGTCCAAACGCCAACGTCCAAACGCCAACGTCCAAACGCCAACGTCCAAACGCCAACGTCCAAACGCCAATGTCATACCGCCAACATCTTAACGCCAATGTCCAAACACCAACGTCAAAATGCCAACGTCAAAACGCTAACATCTTCACTTACCTTTCGGATATTAGCCTTTGGAAATTCACGTTTGCAGGTTTCTGTTCCAGCGGACATGTAGCCAATGTCAGATTATGAACCTATATACGCCAACGTCACAAGACTAACATCCTAAGTCTAATGTCACAACGCTAACGTCACAACGCTAACGTCCAAAGGCCAACGTCCAAACGCCAACTACCAAACGCCAACGTCAGATTTTGAACCTACATACCATATAAACATGCGTAAGCATCGAAACGCTTATGGGACGTTAGCGTTGGGACGCTAGCTAACGTCTAAAAGCTGACGTTCCAATGCCTGTGCTGCATTCAAGCACCATGCCAACCCTATGGGGTTGATCCTCTCCTGTGGGTTTGGCATGATGCACTTATGCAGCACCCACAAGCTACTCACAAGGGCAGCATTGCTGCATCGAAAAAACAAATGTCATCCATCCTTAATTCTTTGTAGGATTTAATAAGCACTAAATGGGCGGGATATGTGCCCTAACATATTCAAGTATAAACACACACTCTTGGGCTAGGCTGTCCTCATTGAAATGTGTATATTCATTATGATTTTGAGACAAGCATATGCATATATACATATATACATATATATATATATATATATATATATATACACAAGATATATATAATATATATGACATGATGCACTTATATATGACATGATGCACTTCTATATATGATATATATATATATATATATATATATATATATATATATATACATATATATATATGCCTTATCAGCACAGCGATATAGCCACAATCTATTTAAACTTTAATGTGCATTTTCAAGCTGACAGCCTGAAATTCGTAATTTTCTTGTCAAAACCTAGACAAACCTGTACTATACAGTAGCAGAATCTAAAGCCCAAAGTTGGCAGCAATCTTCTGAGCATCACTTCCATGGCTTACTGTTGCTGAAATAACTAAGGCAGGGGGCATAATACAAACAGTGGTTAGACATAAAGGGCAGGTACCCATCTCAGTCAGCCTAATGCCTACTAGGTTCACTGGATATCTCCTGCTCTATGGAAGAGACAAGACATAGCAAGGACAAGTAAAGGGAAATTATTGAAGAATATCTGTTACCCACCTGGTAAAACGGTAACGTCCAAACACTAACGTCCAAAAGCTAACGTCCAGAGGCTAACGTCCAAACGCTAACGTCCAAACGCTAACGTCCAAACGCTAACGTCCAAACGCTAACGTCCAAATGCTAGCATCTTCACTTACCTGACGTCCCAATGCAAAAGTCCCAATGCCAACGTCCCAACGCCAACGTCCCAACGCCAACGTCCCAACGCCAACGTCCCAACGCCAACTTCCCAACGCCAACGTCCCAACACCAACGTCCAAACGCCAATGTTCAGACAACAAAGTCCAAACGCCAACGTCCAAACGCCAACGTCCAAACGCCAACGTCCAAACGCCAACGTCCAAACGCTAACGTCCAAACGCTAACGTCCAAACGCTAACGTCCAAACGCTAACGTCTAAACGCTAACGTCCAAACGCTAACATCCAAACGCTGACGTCCAAACGCTAACGTCCAAACGCTAATGTCCAAACGCTAACGTCCAAACACTAGCATCTTCAATTACCTGACATCCCAATGCCAAAGTCCCAACGCCAACGTCCCAAGGCCAACGTCCCAACGCCAACGTCCCAACGCCAACGTCCCAACGTCAACATCCAAACGCCAACGTCCAAACAATTACGTCCAAACAATAACTTTCAGACGCCAATGTCCCAATACTAACGTCTAAACGCCAAAGTCCAAACGCCAAAGTCCAAACGCCAACGTCCAAACGCCAACGTCCAAACGCCAACGTCCAAACGCCAACGTCCAAACGCCAACGTCCAAACGCCAACGTCCAAACGCCAACGTCCAAACGCCAACGTCCAAACGCCAACGTCCAAACGCCAACGTCCAAATGCCAACGTCCAAACGCCAACGTCCAAACGCCAACGTCCAAACGCCAACGTCCAAACGCCAACGTCCAAACGCCAACGTCCAAACGCCAACGTCCAAACGCCAACGTCCAAACGCCAACGTCCAAACGCCAACGTCCAAACGCCAACGTCCAAACGCCAACGTCCAAACGCCAACGTCCAAACGCCAACGTCCAAACGCCAACGTCCAAACGCCAACGTCCAAATGCCAACGTCCAAACGTCCAAACGCAAACGTCCAAACGCCAACGTCCAAACGCCAACGTCCAAACGCCAACGTCCAAACGCCAACGTCCAAACGCCAAAGTCCAAACGCCAACGTCCAAACGCCAACGTCCAAACGCCAACGTCCAAACGCCAACGTCCAAACGCCAACGTCCAAACGCCAATGTCCAAACGCCAACGTCCAAACGCCAACGTCCAAACCCCAACGTCCAAACGCCAAGGTCCAAACGCCAAGGTCCAAATGCCAACGTCCAAACGCAGGATATTAGCCTTCAGTCAACGTCCAATGGTATTAACGTCCCAACGCTAACATCCCAACGCTAACATCCCAACGCTAACGTCCTGAAGCTAACGTCCCGAAGCTAACGGCCAGATGCTAACGTCCCAACTCTAAAGTCCCAACGCTAACGTTCCAATTCTAACGTCCAAATGCCAACGTCCAAACGCTAATGTCCAAACGCTAGCATCTTCACTTACCTGACGTCCCAATGCCAACGTCCCAATGCCAAAGTCCCAACTCCAACGTCCAACGCCAAACGTCCCAATGCTAACGTCCATCGAAACGCTTATGGGACACTAGCGTTGGGACGCTAGCTAACGTCTAAAAGCTGACGTTCCAATGCCAACGTCCAAACGCCAAAGTCCAAAAGCCAAAGTCCAAAAGCCAAAGTCCAAACGCCAACGTCCAAACGCCAACGTCCAAACGCCAACGTCCAAACGCCAACGTCCAAACGCCAACTTCCAAACGCCAACGTCCAAACGCCAACGTCCAAACGCCAACGTCCAAACGCCAACGTCCAAACGCCAACCTCCAAGCGCCAACCTCCAAGCGCCAAAGTCCAAAAACCAACGTCCAAACGCAAATGTCCAAACGCAAATGTCCAAACACTAACGTCTTCATTTACCTTTCGGATGTTAGCCTTTGGACATTTAAGTTTGTGGGTTTCTGTACAGTGGACATGTAACCAATGTCAGATTATGAACCTACAAACCATCCGAACATGCGTAAGCGTCGAAACGCTATTGCGTTCTAGGTTTCTGTTAATGTCCCAACGCTAACGTCCCAATGCTAACGTCCCAACGCTAACGTCCCAATGCTAACGTCCTAACGCTAACGTCCCAACGCTAACGTCCCAACGCTAACATCCCAACCCTAACGTCCCAAAGCTAACATCCCAACCCTAACGTCCCAAAGCTAACGTCCCAACTCTAAAGTCCCAACGCTAACGTTCCAATGCTAACATCCAAACTCCAACGTCAAAACGCCAACGTCAAAACACCAACGTTAAAACGCCAACGTCAAAACGCCAACGTCGAAACGCCAACGTCAAAACGCTAACATCTTCACTTACCATTCGGATATTAGCCTTTGGAAATTCATGTTTGCAGGTTTCTGTTCCAGCGGACATGTAACCAATGTCAGATTATGAACCTACATACCATCAAAACATGCGTAGGCATCCACACTAATGGGAAGTTAGTGTTGGGACGTTAGCTCACGTCCAAAAGCTGACGTCCAAAAGCTGACGTCCAAAAGCTGATGTCCAAAAGCTGACGTCCAAACGCCAACGTCCAAACGCCAACGTCCAGACGCCAACGTCCAAACGCCAACGTCCAAATGCCAACGTCCAAATGCCAACGTCCAAACGCCAACGTCCAAACGCAGGATATTAGCCTTCAGTCAACGTCCAATGGTATTAACGTCCCAACGCTAACATCCGAACGCTAACATCCGAACGCCAACGTCTGAACGCCAACGTCCGAACGCCAACGTCCGAACGCCAACGTCCCAACGCCAACGTCCGAACGCCAACGTCCCAACGCCAACGTCCGAACGCCAACGTCCGAACGCCAACGTCCGAACGCCAACGTCCGAACGCCAACGTCCGAACGCCAACGTCCGAACGCCAACGTCCGAACGCCAACGTCCGAACGCCAACGTCCGAACGCCAACGTCCGAACGCCAACGTCCAAATGCCAACGTCCAAATGCCAACGTCCAAACGCCAATGTCCAAACGCAGGATATTAGCCTTCAGTCAACGTCCAATGGTATTAACGTCCCAACGCTAACATCCCAACGCTAACATCCCAATGCTAACGTCCCAATGCTAACGTCCCGAAGCTAACGTCCCGAAGCTAACGTCCAGATGCTAACGTCCCAACTCTAAAGTCCCAACGCTAACGTTCCAATGCTAACGTCCAAACGCCAACGTCCAAACGCCAACGTCCAAACGCCAACGTCCAAACGCCAATGTCTTAACGCCAACATCTTAACGCCAATGTCCAAACACCAACATCCAAATGCAAACATCCAAACGCCAACGTCAAAATGCCAACGTCAAAACGCTAACATCTTCACTTACCTTTCGGATATTAGCCTTTGGAAATTCACGTTTGCAGGTTTCTGTTCCAGCGGACATGTAACCAATGTCAGATTATGAACCTACATAGGCCAACGTCACAAGACTAACATCCTAAGTCTAATGTCACAACGCTAACGTCACAACGCTAACGTCCAAACGCCAACGTCCAAACGCCAACTACCAAACGCCAACGTCAGATTTTGAACCTACATACCATATAAACATGCGTAAGCATCGAAACGCTTATGGGACGTTAGCGTTGGGACGCTAGCTAACGTCTAAAAGCTGACGTTCCAATGCCAAAGTCCAAACGCCAAAGTCCAAACGCCAAAGTCCAAACGCCAACGTCCAAACGCCAACGTCCAAACGCCAACGTCCAAACGCCAACGTCCAAACGCCAACATCCAAACGCCAACGTCCAAACGCCAACATCCAAATGCCAACGTCCAAACGCCAACGTCCAAGCGCCAACCTCCAAGCGCCAAAGTCCAAAAACCAACGTCCAAACGCAAATGTCCAAACGCAAATGTCCAAACACTAACGTCTTCACTTACCTTTCGGATGTTAGCCTTTGGACATTTAAGTTTGTGGGTTTCTGTACAGCGGACATGTAACCAATGTCAGATTATGAACCTACAAACCATCCGAACATGCGTAAGCGTCGAAACGCTATTGCGTTCTAGGTTTCTGTTCAAGCAACGTGTAACCAACAGGAGATTACGCACCTACATACATCCGAACATGCGTAGGCGTCGCAACGCTAATGCGGCAACGATAACGTCCTAAACCTACCGTCCCCATTTTAGCTTTCAGATGTTAGCCTTCGGACATTCAAGTTCTGAACGTCCCAACACTTACGTCCCAACGCTAACGTCCCAACGCTTACGTCCAAACGCTAACATCCCGATGCTAACATCCCGATGCTAACATCCTAACGCTAACGTCCCCCCTCTAGCTTTCGCATGTTAGCCTTTGAACATTCATGTTTGCAGGTTTCTGTTGAGGGAATGATTTGAGGTTGATAGGGGGAATGAACCATAGATGTCGGGGAATGACCTTTAAGAGATTCAACTACAGTAGGCCCACACAGGTATAAAGAGTTGTATTTTTGTGAGTAGTATAATCTAAGTAGCCTGCCACTCAGATCTTGATAACCACTAATCGTCTTTCCTGATCCCTGATACATTCTGTTCTCCCCCTAGCCTATCTTCTTCTATCGCTAACCTAGCTTCTCCTCCACCTAGCCTGCCTTTTCCAACCCCTAATTTGCCATACTGTCCATTTGTCTTTTCTGATATCTAAAATGTCTCCACCTCCCCCTAACCTACCTACTCCTCCCCCTAACCTATCTACTCCTCCCCCTAGCATACCTACTCCTCCACCTAACCTGCCTTTCCTAACACCTAACCTGTAAGGCCTGCTATATATGTTTAGCAGTCTAGGCAACCTTTTAAAGGCAGCATACTGCACTATGCGGAGAATACTAATACAAAGGAGGCTGAGATGGTATGGACACACAGAACGCCTACACGAAAAAACACACAAAACAACCGCTAGCCGAAGCAAGAGAAACAAAGAAATTACGAGGCAGCCAAAGGTCGACATGGCTAAAGCCACTAGAAAAACACCTGAAAGATCTGACAGTGACATCAAAGGAGGCCCAAGAAAAATGACCAATAGAAAACCCGATTCACCACCAGCTAACCCCTTTTGTGAGTAAATGATGATGAATATAATGGATAATTATAGGGGCAGTTCCATCAATGGCTAGGATCTGAGTAACAGGCTTTAACTATACTACTCACATGTATGTACCCCTATGTATCTGTGTAGGACTATGATACTTGAGATTCCTTTACTCATTCCCAAATATCCTTAGATTATTCAATGAGTGTCTTCTCATTTCTCAGTTATAGTGATGCGAGCCAGTGCCAAAATACTGTAAACTTATCTCTCAAGGAGCAGGACATATATGACAAACATGATAATTTTGAACAGGTTTCCACCAACCTAAGTAGGTTTTGGGGATGATGAAATTAACTTGAAATTATTGGAAAGTATCCCGGTGGGCACAGACCACTTATCAAGTGCTTATTAACCCTTTCAGGCCGCCATCATGCATTAATGCATAATCCCCTTGTATCGTCATAATGCATGAATGCAGCCCTGGCAAGTAACTCACCTGTGCTGCATTCAAGCATCATGCCAACCCTATGGGGTTGATCCTCTCCTGTGGGTTTGGCATGATGCACTTATGCAGCACCCACAAGCTACTCACAAGGGCAGCATTGCTGCATCGAAAAAACAAATGTCATCCATCCTTAATTCTTTGTAGGATTTAATAAGCACTAAATGGGCGGGATATGTGCCCTGACATATTCAAGTATAAACACACACTCTTGGGCTAGGCTGTCCTCATTGAAATGTGTATATTCATTATGATTTTGAGACAAGCATATACATATATACATATATACATATATATATATATATATATATATATATATATATATATATACAAGATATATATAATATATATGACATGATGCACTTATATATGACATGATGCACTTCTATATATGATATATATATATATATATATATATATATATATATATATATATATGCCTTATCAGCACAGCGATATAGCCACAATCTATTTAAACTTTAATGTGCATTTTCAAGCTGACAGCCTGAAATTCGTAATTTTCGTGTCAAAACCTAGACAAACCTGTACTATACAGTAGCAGAATCTAAAGCCCAAAGTTGGAAGCAATCTTCTGAGCATCACTTCCATGGCTTACTGTTGCTGAAATAACTAAGGCAGGGGGCATAATACAAACAGTGGTTAGACATAAAGGGCAGGTACCCATCTCAGTCAGCCTAATGCCTAGTAGATTCACTGGATATCTCCTGCTCTATGGAAGAGACAAGACATAGCTAGGACAAGTAAAGGGAAATTATTGAAGTATATCTGTAACCCACCTGGAGGCCATGGAATAGTACACACATGTTGTGGAAAGAGTCATCTCTATAATGTGGTTTACCAGTGAGCCAGTCTAGATGTGTAGCTGCCAAGGGCCAGAATTCCTGTCGGATCCCCTGTCAAGAAAATGAGTAAGATACTTATTAGTTAATGACAGCTGTGTGACTAATTTTCTACAACTGATTTGTGGGGATGGTAGCCCAGGTAACAAGAAACGTTAATCAAACGTTTATCAACGTTTTTTATAGGTTATTTGGTCAACGTGATATGAAAAACGTTGAATTAACGTTGATCTAACCTTTTAACAATAACCTCAAATGGATGACGTTGGTTTGACTTTAAATAAACGTTCAGCAAAATAGGTAATGCTGTATAACTTTAGATTAACGTTCAGTGGATAACCAACATATTTTTATCATATATTTAGATAATAATAATGAAATATCTATATTTTGAGGAAAACAAACCTTATTCATTATAGTATATGGGAAAGTTAGTTAATAGATGAATTCATTGTAGGAACGTTATATACTTCTGACATAGTGCTTATACAGCACTAAGCAACAATGTGGTTGCTAACCTTAATTAACATATCATGTAACCCATTTAAAAAAAATGCTAAATCAAATGGTTTGTAGGTAGGCACCTCATGAATAGAAAATGACCTAAAATGATATCAGAATTTAAACGACAATGCCATTTTAGATGTGTCTATGGGAATTAGCACTGTTTAATAATTGTAGGGAAAAATAAGCAAATTTAGCTTTTGATCAAACAAATTTTACAAAATATAAGGGCTAGGGCACCCCCTGATAATACTTTATGCTATCAGTATAGTATACATTTGAAGTAGACAACAGAAATATAAAATACACTGGTCGATAATAGGGAACTTGCACGCCATGTGCTGATGGAATTTGTATCAGAAAAACATTGAAATAACGTTAAATCAATGTTATTTGTGCTTCCAATCAATCTCACTAGGTGGCAGTTTAGTTGATGATGGTATTATTTTCAGGTTGCATCATTATATCTGTATGAAATACGTTAAATATAATGACAATATAGAAATAATCTGTGTATCCTAGCATCAGCATTCTATCTCGGAATATATTCTTGAGAAAAACTTTAAAAAAGAAATGGTTTATGACCTGTACGTTATGTAAAATATGACAAACACCCATTGTGTCGTATTAGAGAATATATATATATAGAGCCCTGTTCATATCCCCCTATGCATCAACATATGAGCCTTTAATATAAGCCCTACACAAATGTAAAGGGGCAGGAGGACTCATTTGTTCCCAGCCCTGAACGTGGCCTGGGTATATAAAGGATGTATCAACGGATTGATGATAACTTAAAGAACACAATCATAACTAGCTGACTATTATTTCTGAACGCTGATTTAACTTTATATTAACGTTAGATTAACCTTGTATTAACGGCCATAAGATAGGAATATGGCATCAAATAAAGGTTATTTTAAGGTTGAGCAATCTAACGTTGTTCTCTGAACGTTAATCCACGTTTATTTAACGTTTGTAAAATGTTAAATTTACATTGAATTGACGTTTTATCAACGTTAAAAAAACGTTGGATTGAGTCCACGATTTTCACTGCAATCTAACGTTCCTAACGTTAATCTAACCTATTATCAACGTTACTTTAACGTTGAATTAAAGTTTTTTTGTTAGCTGGGAGATGTTCCTTGTATTTCTACCTGTGTGTTACCTGTCATCTCTTTAATTTTTGTCTCAGATTGAGCATACTCGAAAATGCCAGCTTTCCTATCCTTCTTTGGCTACATATTTTTCAAATATAAATACTATGATTTGAACTGTGCTTTGATTTTACACAGTCATTAAAAGCAGGAGTGTTTGAATGATGAAGGGGTATTCCATTATGATATTCCCTCCAAATTCATACCTCCCCTGTATCTTATCCAACGTACGGACCCTATTTATACCCTCCCCAGCCTACCTCCGTATGTTGCTACATATTATGACGTCACAGAGGGAATTCACTAGGGGTTCCCCGGAATGTAGACTGGTTTTTGTACATTGGGACAGGTGACATATGGAAATTTAGAAATAAAGCCTCAAACATACGGATACAACACGGCAATGCTTCAGAAATGGAAAAGTCATTTTTTCAAAAAATGTCCGTATAAGGGCCGTATTTGGGGGCCGTATGTTGGTATTTCTTCTTGGATGAGGTGAAATGGCTCCCTGGGAGCCATTTCACCAGGGGAGGGTATAAATAGGGTCTGTATGTTGGAGAAGAGACAGTAGGCCATTTCACCACATAATATGCACCCCCCGTATGACTCATATGGGGGGTCCGTATGTGACATATGGCGTTTTTCCGTTTCACCACATAATATGTGGAGATCCGTATTCAAATGTGGGGGGTCTGTATTCAAATGTGGCGTTTTTTCATTTCACCACATAATGTGGAGATAAAAAAAATCCGTATATGGTCCGTATATTTCCCCTCGAATGTGGCAGGTCTAGGGGCAGCATATATTGAGAAAATGGAGGAAAAAGGGCCGTATGTAGGGCCGTATGTTGTAAATAAGGTCCGCATGTTGGTAGTAGTGGTGGTGATGAGAAGATAGTGGTGGTAGGGAGATGGTAGTGGTGGTGACGAGATGGTAGTGGTGGTAGGGAGATGGTAGTGGTGGTAGGGAGATGGTAGTGGTGGTAGGGAGATGGTAGTGGTGGTAGGGAGATGGTAGTGGTGGTGACGAGAAGGTAGTGGTGGTGACGAGAAGGTAGTGGTGGTAGGGAGATGGTAGTGGTGGTGATGAGAAGATAGTGGTGGTAGGGAGATGGTAGTGGTGGTGACGAGAAGGTAGTGGTGGTAGGGAGATGGTAGTGGTGGTAGGGAGATGGTAGTGGTGGTAGGGAGATGGTAGTGGTGGTGACGAGATGTTAGTGGTGGTAGGGAGATGGTAGTGGTGGTGACGAGAAGGTAGTGGTGGTGACGAGAAGGTAGTGGTGGTAGGGAGATGGTAGTGGTGGTGATGAGAAGATAGTGGTGGTAGGGAGATGGTAGTGGTGGTGACGAGAAGGTAGTGGTGGTGACGAGAAGGTAGTGGTGGTAGGGAGATGGTAGTGGTGGTGACGAGAAGGTAGTGGTGGTAGGGAGAAGGTAGTGGTGGTAGGGAGATGGTAGTGGTGGTGACGAGAAGGTAGTGGTGGTGACAACAAGGTAGTGGTGGTAGGGAGATGGTAGTGGTGGTGACGAGAAGGTAGTGGTGGTAGGGAGATGGTAGTGATGGTGACGAGATGGTAGTGGTGGTAGGGAGATGGTAGTGGTGGTGACGAGATGGTAGTGGTGGTAGGGAGATGGTAGTGGTGGTGACGAGATGGTAGTGGTGGTAGGGAGATGGTAGTGGTGGTGACGAGATGGTAGTGGTGGTAGGGAGATGGTAGTGGTGGTGACGAGAAGGTAGTGGTGGTAGGGAGATGGTAGTGGTGGTAGGGAGATGGTAGTGGTGGTGACGAGAAGGTAGTGGTGGTAGGGAGATGGTAGTGGTGGTAGGGAGATGGTAGTGGTGGTGACGAGATGGTAGTGGTGGTAGGGAGATGGTAGTGGTGGTGACAACAAGGTAGTGGTGGTAGGGAGATGGTAGTGGTGGTGACGAGAAGGTAGTGGTGGTAGGGAGATGGTAGTGATGGTGACGAGATGGTAGTGGTGGTAGGGAGATGGTAGTGGTGGTGACAACAAGGTAGTGGTGGTAGGGAGATGGTAGTGGTGGTGACGAGATGGTAGTGGTGGTAGGGAGATGGTAGTGGTGGTGACGAGAAGGTAGTGGTGGTAGGGAGATGGTAGTGGTGGTGACGAGATGGTAGTGGTGGTAGGGAGATGGTAGTGGTGGTGACGAGAAGGTAGTGGTGGTAGGGAGATGGTAGTGGTGGTGACGAGAAGGTAGTGGTGGTAGGGAGATGGTAGTCGTGGTGACGAGAAGGTAGTGGTGGTAGGGAGATGGTAGTGGTGGTAGGGAGATGGTAGTGGTGGTAGGGAGATGGTAGTGGTGGTAGGGAGATGGTAGTGGTGGTAGGGAGATGGTAGTGGTGGTGACAACAAGGTAGTGGTGGTGATGAGAAGGTGGTAAGGAGATGGTGTTGCGCATGAGGAGATGGTGCCAAGATTGATAGGGTTTTCATCATCCTCACCGTCATCTTCATCATCATCACGATCAGGCGGACAAAAATGATATCATTTGTGTTACCAGCAGCTCAGGTAGTACCACACTGGAGAAAAACCTCAATGTGCACAGTGTAGAATGCGTCCCTTAAAGGTCTATTGAATGTGTAATAGATAGACTATGGTTATGAGAGGCTAACTCAAAATAACCACAGTAAACTGGCTGGCACCCTTATAGGGTGCCTGCCAGACTACAGTAGTCATATTTTGAGTTAGCCTCACATAACCATTGTCTATCTGTTTTAAACCACAGCTGTGAGGTTATGTGAGTCTACACAGAAATAACCAAGGTGTGAACTCCTTTGTCTCACCCCTCCGCTGTGGGTTAAATCATAGTAAATATATAGGCTACAACAGGTCACGCCCCCTTTATGTAATGCTCAATCTAACGGCCCCTACCATCTCCTCACGGCCCCTACCATCTCCTCACGGCCCCTACCATCTCCTCACATCCCCTGTGTCCCCTCCCCGACCTCCCTTGTCCCCTCCCCGACCTCCCCTGTCCCCTCCCCGACCTCCCCTGTCTCTTCTCCAACATGCGGACCTTTTTTATACCATCTCCAGCCTACCTCCGTATGTTTACAGATGTTATGACGTCACAGAGGGAATTCCCTAGGGGTTCCCCGGAATGTAGACTGGTTTTTGCACAATTTTACAATTGAGCCAGGTGATTGCCGCATTCATATATGGAAATTAAAAAGAAATTGCCTTAAACATACGGACACAACACGGCAATGGTCCAGAAATGGAAAAATGATTATTCCAAAAAAATTCCGTATGAGGGCCGCATTTGGGTGCCGCATGTTGCTATTTTATAATGGATGCGGTGAAATGGCTCCCTGGGGAGGTCGGGGAGGGGACAGGGAAGGTCTGGAGTGGGGAGGTGGGATAATGGAGTAGGGAGGTCGGGAAATGGAGTGGGGAGGTCGGATAATGGAGTGGGAGGGTTTGGGATTGGAGTGGGGAGGTCGGATAATGGATGGGGGGGGGGGTTCTGGGATTGGAGTGGGGAGGTCGGATAATGGAGTGGGGAGGGCTGGGATTGGAGTGGGGAGGTCAGATAATGGAGTGGGGAGGTCTGGGATTGGAGTGGGGAGGTCAGATAATGGAGTGGGGAGGTCTGGGATTGGAGTGGGGAGGTCGGATAATGGAGTGGGGAGGTCTGGGATTGGAGTGGGGAGGTCAGATTATAGAGTGGGGAGGTCTGGGATTGGAGTGGGGAGGTCGGATAATGGAGTGGGGAGGGCTGGGATTGGAGTGGGGAGGTCAGATTATAGAGTGGGGAGGTCTGGGATTGGAGTGGGGAGGTCGGATAATGGAGTGGGGAGGTCTGGGATTGGAGTGGGGAGGTCAGATTATAGAGTGGGGAGGTCTGGGATTGGAGTGGGGAGGTCAGATTATAGAGTGGGGAGGTCTGGGAATGGAGTGGGGAGGTCGGGGTATGGACAGGGACAAGAAAAACCTCAAATGTGTCAGACAGTGGATATCGACCCAACAGGCCATCGTAGAAGTGTTACTCCCTTGCCAGCTAGTGGTATGCCTATACAACATGAATATGTACCGATTCTTCTTTTCTTCTATTGATTTTTATTAAGGTAATATACAACTAGGTCTGGACTGGAGAAGGGAGGTCGGGGAATGGAGAGAGGAGGTCGGGGAAAGGACAGAGGAGGTCGGTGAAAGGACAGGGGAGGTCGGGGAAGGGACAGGGGAGGTCGGGGAAGGGACAGGGAGAGGGGAGGACGGGTAATACACTTTTTTATAATCATGACTTGACCATTCAACTCACACACACCCTGATACCACCATGGATCCACGCAGGGGAGAAACCTCTCTTGTGTTTAATTTAATATAATGCATTGAATAGGACTCATCTTATATAGACCCAGTAAAATCTATTTCCGAATTTTGTGTTATATTTGCTGATTGAAATAAACATACATAATAACAAAGACAAGATAATACAAGCCTAAACCAATGGGAGTTGTAGTGCACCACCATCTTCTCACGACCACTACCATCTCCCCACAACCACTTCCATCTCCGTACGACCCCTACCATCTCCTCACGACCCCTACCATTTCCTCACGACCCATACCATCTACTCACGACCCCTACCGTCTCCTCACGACTCCTACCGTCTCCTCACGACCCATACCATCTCCTCACGACCAACACTAAGTCCTACTAACATGCGAAATCTATTTACTACATACGGCACTTTTTTACCCCTTTTTCTCAATATATGCTGCCCCTAGACCTGCCACATTCAAGGGGAAATATACAGACCGTATACAGATTTTTTAATCTCCACATTATGTGGTGAAATGGAAAAACGCAAAATGTCACATCCGGACCTCCCCATAGTCATACGGGGGGTCCATATTATTTGGTGAAATGGCTCCTAGGCAGAGATGGATTTTGGATAGAGAGAAACACAAACAAATATGGCAATGAAATCTGAACTGAAATCAACATTTCAAATGTATAGACAAATGCTTCTAAGAAGGTACTATGATAAAATACAAAAAAATCTGAATAGAGAGAATCACAGTATTATTTTTTTATTTTTTAATCAACAGAGGACAACAATATGTTCAATTTTGGTCATAACATTGTCATGTCTGAACCGTATATAACAATGCAATTATGTATGAATTATCAAATGATTTATCTCCCATTAGCAAGACCAATTGTATTTGTATTGATGTGCTGTGCGTTCAGGATGACAAAATGGTTTTAATTTTGTGTCTAGCACACCTAGGGAATTCGCAATTGTTCATCAGAACAGAATGATAGTGAAAAATGTCCAATGGATAAGGGCCATTACATGCCCCCCCCTAGTTATTCAAGAGGTTTGACTGCTGCTAGGCCATGCACAGATATCACAGCTTCATCCATGGGTGTGTGAAGGGGTGCCCCCGACTATACATGGTACATAAGTACATGGTGCAAGGTACGTTGGGGTACACATGCACCTGGGGGTGGTCTCACACCCAGCCTAGGGCCCGTTAAAACCTGACCATTATTGAACTAAATGGTTCTAGGGAGATAGGAGAAAACAAGGTATGCACTTGTATCATGGTATCATCAAATACCGTCAGATTATCGTCAGATTTCTACCTTGCTATATTTAAGACTGGGAGTCACAACGATTATTACCCGAACATTTTCAGTGAGAACAATACAACTAGTGTGAAACTAACCATTGTTTGATTATTTTTCTCAGCTCATTAAGGCAATGAACAGTATTTTAGATGCATTTGATAATTTAAATCTCGTATTGCCATACATTGACATATTGACAACTATATATATAAATAATTGTCATTGTAACGGGAACCACTTGTAAAGGTTGCCACAATCTTCTGTATCTGTCTTTATTGTTGGACAATATATCTCTTTAGTAATCACAGTTGAAAGTGTCTGGTCTTGTTAACACATACTATAGTATACACCTCCTCCAACCATATTGGATCCATCCTCCTCTGGAGCTATCCTCTCCCAAAATGGAGTTAAGCTAAGCAATCCAGTATTCTAAAGTATATCAAAATAACCTATAGATATCGACCATGCCGTCAACTATTTCATCATCGACATATATTGGATGTCAATGACATCACTAGGTATTCACAACATGGAGCATGTATTCCCTAAGTTATGGAGACTCTCCCTGAATATTAAAGCTGTGTGTGTTTTAGTAGTTTTAAGAGTTTGTTGATCTGCAGAAGTTGTTATAATTTAAATTATCCATAGCTATCCAACGACTGTATGAGCTTTAATCTAATACCTTTAATCTAATACCTAATTTTTGAAAATATTTATCATGGAAAATCTTCAGACAAAACTTTTCCCAAGTCACTTTTTGCATGAAGTGTGGGGTGAAGAAAAACAACTTTGAGTTGCCTATTCTATGGGACTTACAATTTACACATGATAATACATACATTTTGTGGACAAAACATTAAGGGTGGTCAATCCCAACCCTTTTTAGCCCAGTTATATTCTCTCCTGATCTTTTGATCACCATTGGCTGAAATACTTATGTGATGCATATCTGCAGATACATAAATGGTTTGTGATATGCAAACAAACTAAGATAAATGTCTTCACATACATATTGGCTGAAACATATCCAGATGCATGGTGAGTACCGTTACCGGTACCGGAACACAGGATGGGGGATGGAATAGATTCCTATTTTTTATCACTACTGCACTGAGTGCTATGTCATACGCCACTTTGTAGCATGTTCATGTCGGTCAGCAATGATCACCATGCCAATTAGATCCAACAACACAATTTTCCACAATTGTGACTTGCATGCAGATAACTTCTAAATTGCTTGGTATCATGTACCACAGGAAGATTCAGGGATTATAAATGTCATATCATCTCTTATACTTAAATCTGACAGCCCGTGACCAACATGCACACATCATCTACACAGTGGGTTATCCCTACACGGCTTGCCATGTTAAATATGACAAGGGGACAAATTCAAGGATTTTACAGCAAAGCCGTAGTGGCTTTGGGTTTTATAGGATTGTTATGAACCAAAGGTGAGAAAACGAGGGGGCATAGATTTATAATTTTTGGTGTTTCTGGGGTTCTTATACAATTCATGTTTGATGACTTTCAGCAACACTGCATGGTCAATTAATTACATGCACTTAGCTAAATCGTTTTGATTTTTATTGGTTTTACTGCAGCTGGTATATTATAGGGGAGCCAAGCTTCCTAAATGTCGATATTTAACTTTGATCTGGTAAGGCTTGCAATAGATGGTATGAAGGTTGGATTAGGGTAATTTAAGTATGCTGATTCCGAATCTGGTGTGTGTAGAATGATATCTAGGTCGGAACAAGGTCAAAATCAAGGTCAAAGGTCACAGGTTTAAGGACCTCTAAAGGGTATATACACTTTGAGATTAATGCAAAGATACTGAACCTGAGTGTTAGTCATCTTACATAGCCATTCTTATATATGTGGTTCATTAGCTGACTGACTATGGTGGACCTTGATTGGGTGCAAGGTCATGTTTTACAAGGTCAACTTATGCTAGCCTGTTTCCTGCCCTGCCTCATCCTAGCCTGTCCCCTGCCCTGCTTTATCCTAGCCTGTCCCCTGCCTTGCCTTATCCTAGCCTGTTTCCTGCGCTGCCTCATCCTAAACTGTCCCTGCCCTGCCTTATCCTAGCCTGTCCCCTGCCCTGCCTTATCCTAGCCTTGCTCTGCCCTGTCCTGTTTTACATTATTTTGCCCTGCCTTATTCTGCCTTCATCTACCCTACTATACTCTACATTACTCTGCTGTGTCATGATCTGCTCTACATTACTCAGCTCTGCCTTACCCTACCTTGCACAGACCTGCTTTACTCTACATAGCTGCTCTACCCTACAGAACCTCGGCCTGCCTTCACTAGGCCTACTTAAGTACCCCTATTTCTTATGATTGACTATATCTATTAGTCACAGTGACTTTTTTAGACCATGAAATCATTAAATTCATAGTCACTTGACTAAAAAATCCAAATCAGCCGATTTAATGGCTGACTATAGGTTGACTTTATGACTAACTTATGTTAGATGTAGGTGACTAACTTGGTAAAGTCGTTTTTGCTACATTCATGTGACTATAGAAATGTAGTCTGTAGTGACTAACATTTCCAGGTCCATTAGTATCAGTGTAGGGTTAAAAATAGATAAAATAAGGTGGAGTTATAGGTGTGTGCGGTGCCGATTATGTACTGATACTAAAACCCATTGTCAGTACCATCATAATCTTACTGCCTGGAGTTACATAGTACTCTAGTAGCTTGCCGATCTCTGAATCAGTGCTTGTTTTGAATAAGTGACAGGGTTAGAAGATGTTAAAAATGTGTTAAGGTACTGAATTCTGCTTTTGAAAAGGCACTATTGACATAACCTGCAAATTTAGACGGCCGGTGTGGCAAAAGTTCTGTCTGGTTGCTGCACAAAAGTACATTATTTATCTTAAAAGTTCTACTTAATGAAGAACTCATCATAAGTAATGGCCAACTTAGGGTGAACTTGTGGATGACTTAGGGTGAAATGGGTATGTTTCAGATATCAATTCATATCGATTCAACGCAACAAAAATATCTCAATCAATTACTTTTTTTTTGTTTCCTAGACATATGTATCTAACCACTGGATGGCATTAACGCCACCATATGCTGATATAGATATCATTTTTTGCGACGATATATACGGTTCTTCATGTTTTTAAGAAATAGTGAAAAATGTTGAATACTAAAAGCAATTATACCAAGGAGTCCTATACCAACTCAGGTATCTGGCCAGCGTGAATCTCCTATCTTTACATACATAATAGACTGGGAATTAGAGGTGACTAGGGACCGACTTCAGGTGTGGGGTCTATTCAGGTGAATCTGCCCTACAACAACACATCATTTACTATGCATTTAATAGACCTGCCTGTAGTCCTACCCACATGTGAAGATCTTCATACAGATAAAAGGCCACCCAGAGGTGCATTGAGCCTGGACGTGTGGATGGAGGAGGGTATTGGGCACTAGCGAGATACTGGTGGTGTCATCATGTGTTCCTTTGGTACCAATTGTATCCACCTAGTCACCAGCAACCAGCTCAGCCAAATCTCATGTCCGAGATTAGGGTTCAAACAGGGTGTGAGTATTGTGAATGGGTTGTACTTGGGCATTCCTTATGTCACCTGTCCCTCATAGAGTAGTGGTTAGCATGGTGGATTCATGAGGCAGAGGACTTAAGCTAAAATCCCTGTCAAGCCGGGGGGGGGGGGCACTGACTCTATGTGGGTGAGTGGCAACTGCCGTGGTACCGCCCAACCTCCTCATGCATGGAGGAGCTGAGGGGGTCACTGACCGCCCGTCCTTTTCAAAACTAAGGAAAATTTTGGGAGTGACCGCCACCCTAAATGGACCATATGCAATCTAATACCCCTCTTTTCATCCCATCTGAGCATCATATTTCAGACATAACAATGGCAAACTTACCAATTACCATTTTCTGACATGTTAGTGCTGAAATACTGCTGTATAAACACAAGAAACATTTACCCAAGAAGCATTAAGCCCCCTACTTTTGATAGCATAAGAGTGGTCACTGCGCCTTTTTTTCATTAAAGGTAGGGCTGAGCGCCCCTCTTCTTCATCCTCTCTGTCAACCCACCGCTACTGCTCCAGAAAGAGGTGCGGCAGTCGTTATCCAAACCATGCCTGAGCGCCCCTCCCCCCCCCCCCTGGTCCCTCCCTTGGTCATCCAGGGAGGCATTGGGTGGGAAAAGACGATGCTGGAGGTCTGAGTCTCTACACTTACTAGAATGTCGGTGTCAGACTATTTTTGCAAATGTGGCCCAGAGTGGGCTAACCGACGGGCTCCTGTCAGTTTAGGGCACTTGGCTTACATCTGGCACAGTGCGGGCTGTCCATGTTGGGCGCAGATCGGGTTTTGGATGGGCTGCCCACTTTGAGCTCAGATCAGTTTTTGGACGGGCTGAAAGGGGGATCAGATCGGTTTTTGTATGGGTTGAAAGCTGGCTGAGATTGGTTTTTGGACGGGCTGAAAGGGGGCTCAGATCGGTTTTTGTATGGGTTGAAAGCGGGCTGAGATTGGTTTTTGGACGGGTTGAAAGCGGGCTCAGATCGCTTTTTGGATGGGCTAGCTAATTTTTGGTGCCACAGTACCACCTGATAATTATGGGTTTTTAGAATCTATTCAATCATTCCCAGATATCCTAGGTCCTGCGAATCAACCCAAAGCATAATCATCCATAGTTCATACCTACATGGAGCATATGAGACTGTGTTAAGCAAATTGTAATGCCACCGAAAAAGTGTCTACACTGAATAGCTGCTGAGAGAACCTTCTTCTCATCATTCAAATATATGGCACAAACTCCTGAGTTATGCAGCTTTGGGGCTGAGGATGGTCAAACTAGAAAGTATAGTGTACCTTATTTCCAAACTGTGAGAACATCTGTTTATTGTTTCCTATTCTACAGCACCTTAACCTTTTCTTGTATATTTGTATAAAATCAATTTCATCAGTCTTTGTTGGAAATCTATATATATTGAAAAGTAGTGACATCTGGTGTAACTGATCCGAACTACTAGACCAGTTTGCCATGTCCAAACCTAACCTTAGTCCACATCAGACAGCCCGCTTTGAAACTGATCTGAGCCTGAAATGGGGAGCTCGATCGGGGCCACAATTAAGCTCAGCCATCTGCGCAACGTGAAACCAAAAATGGGCAGCCCACTTTGAAACTGATCTGAGCCCAAATCAGGCAGCCCACTTTTAATCTGATCTGAGCCCAAAACAGGAAGCCCAATTAGGGCCACACTTCAGCCCAGCCATCTGCCCAATATGAAATAAAAACGGGCAGCTCGCTTTGAAACTGATCTAAGCCCAAATCGGGCAACCCACTTTCAAACTGATATGAGCACAAAGCAAGCAGCCTGGTTAGGGCCACACCTCAGCCCAGCCATTTGCCCAACATGAACCCAGCTAAGTTTTGCCCGACTTCAAACAGCCAAATCGAGCTAAAACCAAATTGGCCCTGTTTGGGCTCGCTACTAGGGTATGCAGCTTTTGAGTCTTTACAATGTCTGGGAATATATTCCCACATGGAGGCAACAGACCATTCCCCTAGAAAGAGAAAAATGTCAGCGTCAGCTGGACTCTTCCCAGGGTCAAGCACTGCCTGACTCAAGTAGGAGAGTCTGCTGGACTTTTACTTCCATTAAACGACAGTCAGGCTGAGCCTCCTTGGGTAGTCCCATAAAGTTACTCCCCTTTGAGAGTCAGTGTGATCCTTGAATGACAGTCAGGCAAGACAAATTTTCATACCAGAGTCAGCCTGACTTTCTTTCCACAGTCAGGCAATGTCTGACTCTGGGATGAGCCTTTTTGGAAATTATATACATTGAGATTCTGGGATCACCTCTGATATATGTTGGTACATGTATCCCAAAGGGTTACATACCTAAATCATGTGTGGTTTTTGATAGCAGACCCATGTCTGTTCAGGACAACAATATTATTTTGTATGGGATTTCTTTATAAGATCTAAATCTTCTAAAACATTATCCCCCAATGCACATAAGCAAAAAAGAGTTCAGCTATGCCTGACTTTCATTGAGGCAAAGGTTCAGCTTTGCTAAACTCACATCTATATGTGAGTCCAGCTTGGCTTGACTCTTGATGACCAGAGTCTGGCAGCACTGTACTCTCGCTCTGGGGAAAGTCCAGTATTGCCAGACTACCGTAAGTGCAAAAGTCAGGCAGTGCTGTACTTTCATAAACAAGGGTCCAGCACTGCCTGACTCTTGTTGTTATGAAGGTCAGGCAGTGCTGGACTCTTGTTGTGATGAAAGTCAGGCTTTGCTGGACTCTCTCTACAGTCAAAGTCAGCTTGACTCTCACATGAGGATGCTTTTTGCGACATGGGCCTGACTATTAGTTAGTTCGCTCGTACCACCCCATTTGATTAGGCCATGAGTGCTTGACTGGAACAGATAAACCAAAAGAGGCTATACTAATTTGATTTTTCTCCCATATCCTACTTTAATTATATTTTGATGTGTAATAATATTCCCTTCCATAAAACAAATTCACAAAAGAAACATGTATCTTCAAGAATAGAAGCAAATAATAGCCTCTCTCACACAGAGTATGACTGGCAACCACAGACGGACAAATTCTCAAAAGATCCGCCATTGTTTTCGTCTTGAATATGGTACTATATCATTTATCTATATTAGGTTCTGCACTGTGTTTGCCTGCCACTTGAAGTGGAAGGGGGGGGGCAGGGTTTGGAGGGGAGGGGAGATTGAATACTGTAAAGTTCGTTGTGGGAATATGCCACAATTTGATAGATAGTACCATCCCCTTTTTCAGGTTTATATTTTGCTGGGAGGACTGTGGGGGAGGGAGCAGAAAAGGCATAACACAATCCAAATATTGAGTATTCGCTCCCCTCCCACCCACAATCCTGGCCCCTGAAAGGCCTTGTGTATGTAGAATACTGCATTGCTTGATTTGAACGTTCATGATTCCATGAGCATTAACAAACCTGTAAATCTGAATTTATCACATGCTTTCCAACTTGTGTAAAGATATTTAAAAAGTAAGGCTCAAAATTAATACGATCAAAGTATACCATTCAACTGAGATCATGCTTTAAGGTTGATCGCTACTCATTGAAAATGGAGCACTGCGCAGGTCTCTGCGCATATAGCTTAAATGTATCAGATTGAGCTAATTTTAGAAAACTAGATACATATATATGCTTACAAAGCCATATTAAAAGATGAGCTACTTTTGAGCAAAATTGAGCATTTTATTGGACTTTGAAAATTTGATACATTTATAGCCAATAATATTTGCTATTTTCAATATAAGTTAGAATATTGGACTTCATAATCAATAAATCATTATCTAGATAGATATAGATCTCATCAGGTTCTTTAAAATAACAAAGGGTAGGATATAGAACCATTTCATACCCCGATTTTTGCCATTTTACCCATTATTTTAGGCTTTACATATGAAATTTAGTCCAGTTTTGCATTATTTTTTAACTTCAAAGGCCCAAAACCATAAAAATATGCCCGGGACCACCTATCAATATTCCTTTAAAATGTTAGCTATTGGTCCAAACAATTTTTTGAAAAAATTAAAAAAAAAGTTCATGGATTTTTTTCAGTGATATTTAGATATTATAAGAATTATGCATTAAATTTGAATAATCGTCATAAAACCATCCCGTTTTTTCATACAAAAGTACATTTTTGGACCACGATTTAATTTTTCCCATTAAGAGAAATGACCTAGGATTATTCATGTGCAATACAAAATTAATGTGGGCATTGGTTCACTAAGAAAAAAAATCATGAAAATTTCCCATTTTTTTGTAATTTTTGGCAAAAATTGACAATACTTTTTTTTTCAAAAATCTGTAATAAAAAAAGTAGCTCGGGACCACCCCATTTTTTTTACATTTTCCTTTTCTAAATGATATAAGCTACATTTGGGGGAAAAAACAGGACATTTCATGGATACAAAGTTAAGAGTAGCGATCAACCTTAAATATTATGTATGGTGATAGATTGCTTTTGCCACGAAACTTCCTGAGTTTTATGGACTAAGTTTTGACATACGTCCCCCCTCCCAATCATTATGAAGTGTGTGCAATGAGAATTGAAATACTGGTAATCGACATTTCCATCATAAACTATAGTTCATATTACTACTCACATTGTGTGATGTTAACCAACATAAATCGACTTCATCAAAATCTAAAATAAATGTTAATGATATGCCTCTATACAGCCCCCTTCCCTGTTTTTCATTATTTAGTTATCCAAAAATGTAACGTTGTTCATGTCCATGTTGTTGACAAGTTTGGAGGTTTGTATGAGAACGCTGTACATTGAATGTAACCCTGCCCTTAAATACACACACCTTGCGACCCAAAGGGTATGTCACTGCATGAGCTGGGGTAACTTGAAAGTATTCATGCACTGGTGGCAGACTTGTGTATGAGATCCAAAC
Organism: Harmothoe impar; assembly: GCA_947462335.1. Classification (NCBI taxonomy): domain Eukaryota; kingdom Metazoa; phylum Annelida; class Polychaeta; order Phyllodocida; family Polynoidae; genus Harmothoe; species Harmothoe impar. Next base: position 75,865,049 of record OX381710.1, on the reverse strand, counting down.
GTTACCCCTTAACTGGTTTAATTGAATTAAGCAGCAATTTTAACGGGTTACCTTATATGGATGTTTTGGATGGTTAAGCTATGGATTGGTGATCCGCTGAATGTCTTTTTGCTGAACAGTAAGTCAACGTCCATCAGACCATAAAATTTGGGGAAATTCCATGTTGTACAGTTGTCGTTTTGCCTATTGCATCTGGCACGGATTGCCAGGGCAGTGGGGGTGAGTACTTGCTATTCTGTAGCCGTGCATAGGCACCAATGGTCATTTAATATATATTTATACATCTCAAATATGTTGTATCCTCATATAAGACAGGCGCTTGATGGATATACAGTTTAGTGTCTAATACATATTTCAGTACCACTGTATCCCGGCGCTTGGTCAATACATGCTTGTTATTGAAAGCAAAGAGCTTAAACATGACATTACTCTGTAGTCACACGAACATTTGCCATAGTTCAATGGTAATTACATATTTAACAATAGCTAGGCGTTAAGTGGATTTTGTGTGCGGACACGATTCTGTCCCTCTACCCCAAACTATCTAGAGATTCCACACTTTCCTGCTTTTATGTCTAAAGACATAGCCTACATGGGACGTCATTGATACCAGATATACTCACTTAATTGATACATGGTTATTTCTTGAAATCTGATTAAATTAACAAATGTCTGTGCTGACCAGAAATAGAATGCTAGTCAATTTTGTCATGCCCGCAGAGGTGGTCACATAAGGGCCTAACACCCAATATTGCTAGTAAGTAGTAATCCTCCCCTATATCTTCCCCCATACAGCTGTACACACCACATTAGAAGTAACAGTTTACTTCCTCACGCACATACACAGGTGCCCATGCTCCGGTGCCCATAGACATTGTATGAGTGTAGTTGTATCTTCCCAGACAATGTATGACCTGCTGCACTCTGCAGAGTGCAGGGTTAAGTACTAATGCTGTCATAAATGTCAATCACTGTCATGTTCCCAAAGCTGCTTTGTGTGATTTTACAGCTCTTGCACTCTGCACGACACCATCCTTAGTCTATAATACAGACAGTGCACACTAGATGAGGTCCCTTTCCCATGGGTATTCTGTGTTGTAGCCATTTTTAAGTTTAATATTGGAACATTCTAACAAGGTCTAAATCGATTTTGAATCTTCATATCCCCAAGCAGGGGCCCCATTAAGCCCCTGCATATAATTTGACATTGGCTTGACGTTACAGATGAGTATGGTGCTTGTGGATATAGAGATTCCCTGCTGCATCAAATAAAGAGAATATGACAAAGTTATACTAAATACAAGACATTGAAATCTCTATGAAAATAAAACAATGTACTTTCTCATTTGTCCTCAGCATTACTGTAAAACCTCGCGTATAAGCCGCTGCTTGTACGTGAATCAGATCGCCAGTGCGGCTTATAGGATGGGCACAGAGTCAGGGTGCAGCTTATACGCGAGTTTTTGCTCCTATAGTACAGTATAAAAGTCACCAGAATCAGGTCGCTGGTGCGGCTTATAGGATCGGCCCAAAGTCGGGGTGCGGCTTATACGCGAGTTAGGCTTGTACGCAAGGTTTTACGGTAGTTGTTAAGGAGACCTTTTGTTGCTAAGGAATCAAATGCTCCTAGCACTTGACTTGGTAGCCTACCTCATGCCTTCAGGTGTTTATGCTATAGTAGTGTAGTTTGTCGACCAACAGTTTCGGAATGAGAATATCACATATAATTCATAAGTTAATTACTATGTTTTTAAGATCATTCCTAGGGCATCTGTTTTGGCATAAATTGCCTTTTCCTTATTATTTCATAAATTGGTGCCCATAGAGACATTTAAGTTAATGGGCTCGGTCTGTAGATTGAGGTGTGGGAGGTCGTCCTGCACTTGTTGCATGACAGTATTAAGTAAACAGTTATAGGAAGATCGGGTGCAGGGTTGGGGGAGGGGGTGATCTCTTGATCCCCAGTGTCAGTGGTTGGGGGGGGGGGTAGTGATCCCTTGTCCCCTATGCATGTTGCCCTGTCGAGTTTAAGGTGTTCACGACGTGCTACAGATGATAATCAAAGGCCGCTACCTGGTCGTAAATGTCAACTTAGTCCCAGGACAGCAGTGTAATTTGGATGCCCCTTGGGTCCATACACTGAGGTATGACAGGTTGTCCTGCACTTGTTGCATGACAGTATTAAGTCAACAGTTTAAGGAAGGTCAGGCCCTGGGGAGAGGGGGGTGGTGTACCCTGTGACATGTGCATGTTTGTCTTTCGGGTTTATGGTACAGATAATGATCACTGGTCATAAATGTCAACTCAGTAGCCCCACTGCACAAGGGTCTAACATTTCAGTCACTTATCCAGTACCCCTAAGTTTGTTATTACATTTAATGCATCTAACCGTTATTAAGAACATGAATTTTTTTTCCATATCATGTTCGCTTTGTACTTATTGAGTCATATGTGTTTAAAAATTGCAAGATCAGTGATATATACCCTTGTCACAAATGCTATAAATGCACTACAAATATTACCATGGATTCTTAACCAATAGTCCAATCCTTTTGTAATTTGAAACATAATTACCTATAGCATGCCACAGTTGATCGCACAATAGTTTTGTTATTGAAATTGACCTTTTAGTTCAATATTATGCTGTATGGAATTGGTATCTCTCTTTACATGGTTATAATAACTATGTAAAAGTTCAGTCTGAGGGTGAGACTGAAAGAAACTTCAATGACATTAAATCTGTTTAACCTATCAGAATATTAGAATCTTGACGGGGGGACTTGAACCGGAGTACTTAAATGGTGGGATCAGTGAGGTGGAGCAAAAATGGGACCTATGATCTACATACCACTAACTGACTAGATGTGGGCAATTTACTTGACAGGGGTGATTGACATGACGGGGGCAAGTGACATAACCACATTAATTTGGCAGAGGTGACTTGACTGGGGAACTTGACTTTGTGGACTTAATGCAAGTACTTGACCGGGGAGACTTGATTGTGGGGACTTGATGAGGGAGACTGACTTGGTGACATAATAATAATAAGGCATAATAAAGAATATTCCTGGTATCCAAAATTTGCAAATAACTTTTAAACTGACCTCCATAGTCATAGCCCAGTGGGAGAGCAAAATATGACAGAGAACCATGCACAGGTAGCCAGTGTAGTACCCAGAGTAACGCACCCTTCTTCTATTAATAGAAGTTCACGGTCCCATGTCAGTTGCGGCTCATGACTGGGAGGTATGGTGGCTTGAATGAGCAAACTGGAAGAAATGACATGGTTGCACAAATGCTACAGTATGTACAAAGGCATTGTTATGGGGTTGATCTCTGAATTTGACATGGCGACATGGCCTTCTCTTAAAATCGACATGGAGCTTAGTGACATGCGTGAAAAAAAGTGACATGACATGGGGTATGACATGGATATTTCTTAAAATTAACTTGCGACATGGGGACCCTCATTGCTACAGTTCATACAACCAACACATAGTTTAGAAGCTGCGGACCCCACAAATCTCTATCGTTTCAGTTCCACCTGAAGCCCCTATTAACATCTGGGAGGTGGGAGGGGAGGGTGACTCATTTGTCAAGCAAGATGAGTAACTCGCCAGTGCTACAACGTGCACTGGTGAGTTACACATCAGAGATAAAATCTGTTACCATAATAAGAATAGGGTCACAAGGATTGGCTTCTTAAATGTTGTGATTTCCTCTTCAAAATTATTACTAAGGCTTGTTGCCGGAATTCATAATCAACTATTAAATTATTGTTTTTATTTGAAAAATAGTGGAAACATCATACATTTGGGAGGCCTAGGGCCTGCCTATGGATTTATCATTGCAATTTCCTCTTACAAATACCCATATTAACTGCTCGTACTTGAAAGATAATCAATCAAAACAGAGCTTAAGCAAAAATAGTTCTGTAATTCCCATGCCACGACGCATCAGATAATAAATAGGTGCTACAGATAACTATTTCAAGACATTTCCTGTAAGACATAGAATCATCATTAGATAGCGGAGCATAAAAGTGTAGAAGCATACATTTAAGTCCAATATGTGTTTATTATCTCCTATCTAAATAACAACGTGATTGGAAAATAATTGGCCAGCGGATGTGCACTCATATGTGGACCTATCTTTCCTTATGTAAGTCACCCCCACTGCACCCGGATCCCCATCACTTACACCGCACCAGGGGACGCTATCTCTGGCCAAATCCACTGCATAGACACACAGGCTCAGACAGTACAGCTGGGCAAAGAAAAATCAATTTAACCACGTTAGTTCTTTTGGGGCTAGATTAACAACTCTCTCAGAATTATTTCAGTTAAGATTTTACCTATCTACCCTGCACAAGAAATGCAACCTTTAAACACCCTACAGTGAGTGGAGCCATTTCTACTTTATTAGCGCATACAGGGCCATCAGGATTATTGATCTTTTTTCAATGCCATTGTTGGAAACTACAAAATTAATACAGAAAGGGGGCTTCCTTGGTACTTTGCCTAGTAGCTAGACTGTTTGCACTTTGCATAGAAACTGGAGAATTGCTCCAGAGAATGATGTTTATTTTATTTAAATACTATGATGGACAGAGGATGGATAGAGGATGTACAAGTGGCCATTACATATGGGACTTGAAACCTATGCCAAAAAATACATTTTGTAGACCCATGGCCATATTTTTTCTGAACTACACCTCGGGAGGAACTCTACGATTCTACAACTTAATATTCATAACTGTAAGAGACTTGGTCTAGAGACCCACAGTTTATTAGTTCGACAGAACCGAGTGCTCCTAAAAAAAATTGTCCTAATGCCTGTGCTACTTTTTTATACCCCCGAGGAAGATTAATGAACTTTTTGATCTGGTTAGTAGGGGCCGAATGCATAGTAGGTCTTGAAAGCTGGGCAAAATGCACCATCTCAAAGGAGTCTGGATCATTGCTGGAAATATTGTATACTGTTTAAACTGTTCTAATATGTATATATATATATATATGAGGCTAAAGGTGTTTAAACTTAAAACTTGCCACCAAGTGATAGTGTTTATCAATTATATTAATATTCTCACATATTTTATGGGTTGTAATAAAAGCCCGGGGTCCTGTAGGGAAGAAAGTTTTTTTGTGATACTTTTCATTTGTTCAGGGTTTACTCAGGTGTACTTTAATAATAGTATATAGGTGTTAACTCTATTTATCAAAGGGAGTAGAGTGTAATTTTTATTACAGTCATGGTATTTACTTGTGTGTAAATAATAACTTATAGGTTAAACAGAACTACCATATGTTTTTTCAAGTTGTTACTACTAAAAGCCCCTAAGGTGGTATTGTAAGATAATGCCAGTCCGAAGTGTTTTCGGACTTAACCTTAATTATTTACCTCCCAGTTATTATCTGGTAGGGGGTACTGTAGGGGCTGGGGCAGGGCTAATCATATGGCTGGTTCTGTTGGACGCTGCGTTGCGAACTCCCTTTGAAGAGGTTGCTATAGGCTTCCAGTATGCGTGTGCGCACACAGGCTGGTCGCCTATCTGATGGAACTCGTCTGTCACTCTGGATCCAATCTGGACAGAGGCCCTAGAGATCATATTCATATTGGCCACGAGCCTACTGACCCGCTCCGAACTGTATAGGGAGATCGCATGAAATAGCTATGCCTGTCTAGGTTCTTGAATTAACCTAAGATTTGCAACCTACACTTGATCCAAACTTTGTCAACCTTGTTCTTTACTTAATAACATTACCAATATTATAAGGAACAAAGTCTCGTTTATTACACATATATAGATCACTTTAAAGTGTACACCTTCTAGAAAAAAATCATCTTGCAAAACATCTTGTCGTTCTGATGTACTCTTTGGGAGCTAGACTGTCTAAAACATTAGATAAATAATTTCTATAGAAATCAAGGCGTCATGGCAAAAAATGCTCCGATTATCCGACATCAAGGCAACATGGCCAAATCACTTTAATCAGCTTTGGGGCCCCCTCACCTTTCATACAAATCGAGGCATCATAGCCAGAAAAATTCAATTACCTTTGGGACCCCCTCACCTATCTTACCAACCAAGTTGTCATGGCCAAAATAACTTTTATCAGCTTAGGCAGCCCCTGTACTATTATAGAAATCAAGGTGTAATTGCCAAAAAATACTCTCTCAAACCATTATTACCCACCTGATGTACTCTTTGGGAGCTGGACTGTCTAACACACTAGATGACAGCATTGATGGTAGCACTGAATTGAATTAATCTTTTCAATAGCAATCGAGGCGTCATGGCCAAAGATGCTCCAATTATCTTTGGGACCCCCTCTCCTATCACAAAACTCCAGGCATCATGGCCGAAATCACTTTTATGAGCTTAGGTGTCAAGGTGTCATTGTCAAAAATGTTCCAGTTAACTTTAGAACCCCCTCGCCTATTGTACAAATTAAGGTGTCATGACCAAAAACACCTATTATACAAACCGAGATGTCATTGCCGAAATCACTGTGATAATCTTTGGGAGCCCCTTGCCCTTTATACAAATGAAGGTGCCATGGCTAAAAATGCTCTATTTATCTTTGGGACCCCCTCGCCTATTCAACAAATCAAGGCATCAAGGCCAAAATCACTTTGCTCAGCTTACGGACCCCCTCGCCTATTATACAAATAAAGGCATCATAAGGCCACTCAAAAAAAAAAATTGTTCCTCATCACCAAGCAATGAAAATATGACGAGGGCGTTTTTTTTTTTTGTTTTTTTTTTTTATTTCTTTACTCGGGGCAATTTACATAAGGAAATTTGGACATTTCGCAATCAATTTTCAAATTTTAGTAATTTGGAGTTTATTGATCAGCAAAAGTTGTAAGAATGCAAGTTACACCTCGCTAATTGCATTGCTGACAGCATAAGCTTTAATTTGATACCAAATTTGCCAATATTTTGGCAACTTTAACATATTTTTCATCAAAATTGTAAAAAAAAAAAAAAGGTTTCCCCAAATAATGATTTTTATGATGCGCGCGGTGATGAGAAAAAACTTTTTTTTTTGAGTGGCCTAACCAAAATCACTGCTGTGAAACTTCGAGACCCCCTCGCCTATCATACAAATCAAGGTGCTATGGCTAAATATGCTCAAATTATCATTGGGACCACCTCGCCAATCCTAACCATCATAACCAAAATCACTGCTATAATACTTTAGGACCACCTCGCCCATCATACAAATCAAGGCGTCATGGTAAAATATAAACTGCCAAAAATAAAGCAAAATAGTGCTAATTTTGTAACAACAAATGGGGGGTACGACTGCTCAGTGTATCAATCCTGCTAGTTGTAGAACCTAGAGATGGATGGGGTATCAAAATTGAGGTGCAGTGGCCGAGGAAGAGAAGGAGTGAAAAGTCGAATGGCCTTATAGTACCTATCGCACTAAGTGCCAAATTTAAAGGCTCACCCACAATTATGATAAAACATCTGAAAAGTCCTGGCCTTATTACATTACAGTGGTGCAACCATGGTACAGCTACCTAAAGTATTACAGCAGTGATTTTGGTTATGATGCCTTTATTTGTATGATAGGCGAGGGGGTCCTGACATTAATGACACACCGTTATTTTCAAGCTACATAACATCCAATTGCACGAACATACATTTAGTTTTCTCATCATTCTCTCTGATTGCAATTCCGGTTCCATAGCCCTCCTTCAGAAGAGTATCCCAGCTAACATAAATACAGTCTTTTACGTCAAAATAAAGTTATCACCGTTATATAACGTATTGCCATAATAAGGAACCATAGAGAAATGTTATTTACTGTATCAGGAGTATTGCTATACACAGGTCTAAGCAACGGCCGAGAAGATAGTACATCCTGGCTTTAAAAGTCCATCCTGTTACCACCCCCCCCCCCCCAACCTCCCAAAGCCCAACCCTGCACCTGCACCTCCACTACCCCCCCCCCCCCCCCCCCCCCCCGCTCCTATATACTCTCCGGGGCGGGCGGGCATTGGTACCCCTTCCCCTGCAGGAATGGAACTAGTACGAACGGCGTGCCTCTACATGGGTCCCCATAGTTTTGACCATGTCGCTGTGTAGATTTTTAGCCAAATGGCCGCGTGACTGTGTCGATTTTTAGCTATATAAGAACTAAGAGAAAAATCCCAGTTGGTCGATTTTTACCCACAACTTTCCTGTGTCTCTCGAAAATGGCCTAAAACGGCCGTGCCACAGTGTCGCCCGTGTCGATTTTTACCCATGTACAGGCACAACGGCCGCTTAATAAGTTAGCAGAAGGCTGGGGGGGGGGGAGGGAAACAAAATATATGATTTTCAAAAATCTCAAAACGCAACAACAATACATTCCTAGATTCACATGTTTGCATTGTTGCAGCCTCATGTTAATCCCCTGTTATGGAAAGTGTATACATATGATATCACACATGTACAATGTGGTTTCTCCAGGTGAATCCATAGGCACTAATCCAAGGTCTCTTTATTTTAATGATGCCACATCTACTTACACTGAGCCTGTACCCCCCCCCACCCCCCCCCAACTTCCCCTCCACTACCGACATATTAACAAAGCTGTGGAATTATAGCTGTTGTCTAGGACTTCAGCTCACCTGTCACACCCCAATGGCCACCTCTCTGCTCCGTACTGGGGGGGGGGGGGGGGTCGCGGTGACCACCCCTGCAGGAGGTGCAGGGATAGCTGCCGCTGACCATAGCATGCCATGCCTTGCACAATGTACATATATGCGGCATCATTTAACTTAACATTCCTCAGTTGCTCCAGTAAGGAAAACTTAGTGCTTATGGATTCTCCTAGAGGGGATACGTATCTATGATATCAACTGAGCGAAATCTTTCAAAAACTCGGTAAAAAAAAAACACAATTGAGTTATAGTTCCGAATTTCATAAATTGTCTATCAATTTGGTCGAATAAAGACAATTGGTCATTTTTTATGCGATTTAATCGCTTAAAAAATATACTAGTATGTAGGGTCATCATCTGTCTACACATTGCATGTGAAGAGTTTCATTGCAAAACGCAATAAATTCATTCCAGAATTGAAGCACATAATGATTTTCTTAGGATACCATTTCGGTATATAAAGTGTCTAAGATATAATGTGTACATCAGAGAGGACCTAAACACATGAAAAATAGAATTTTGAGAAAAAATTTGGTGTCATTTTTCAAAATGGCGCTTATTGCGTTTTGGAACAAAACTCATGATGTGTTTTTAACACCAATAAGAACAACAACTTTGTTAGATTTCAAATTTTCGGAGATTACTCCTGTATGTCAGTAATACACTAGGACGCTGCTATGGCTCACACTACGGGCGTCCTCCGTGATGAGGGGGCCCAGAGAGGTAGCAATATACAAGGAGGTGGGAGTTGCCAGGACCTGATACACGCCTATATAGGGCCTAGGCCGGTCTGGAGCTGGTTGCGGCAGCAAGTACTGATAAGAGCTGATAGGCTGGGTACTAGCATGTCCCTGGAAGTGATGATTACCCAGGGACAAGGTACCAGTCAGTGTGAGTCTTATCAGGAATAGGTAACCGCACCCAGCGAAATTTTAAATGGCGGACCCACTAGGTATGAGTCTACAGCCCTATACAAGGGGGTGTGGATGGCGAGAAGTGGTGGGTGGGGATAGGTAACCTCACCATGAGAGCCTCACAGCAAGGGTCTTTGCATTAAACTATTTCATTTACCCCTGGGATATAGTGATGGACAGCTTTATCTATAAACTATATTAAACTAATATATGTGATCATCTATGTACCTCATAATACATGTATAGATATTTATGTTTTTTGAAAAGTTTTTATTTTGGCAAAAATGTATTCAAATAACATGTTTTTCATTTGGTTTGTCTGGCCGTTCTGCTACCTGGGACCAGATTCGTTCTGATATAACTGATTAATTCTCCCATCTAGAGGTCACAGTCTAGTGGCTTATTTGCCCACCACACCTCCCACATAAAATATAAACAATCAAGTAGGCCTATATTGTAAATCAATCAGTAGGGGAGAGAAAAGTTTCCTGTGCTGCTAGAGGCCTGCACATGGCTAGGTAGCTGTACCATGGTTGCACCGTTATACTGAACTTTGTTACATTCAATTACCTGGGCTGTATATATTGTAGTTGTTCCTATATTTTTAACTATAATATAGTTCTCTGAAATAAATCGCTGCAACTTTATTTAGCCTACTGAGTTACGACTATAAGTGACTTTCTCCTGATATATTGAGACTAAACTCTGACATCCTCGGACGTGTCAGTAGTTCTTTGGGGCAGAACCCAATCCCACCACACAGTGTATCTCACCTAAAATAACACACGCCAAAAGGGGCCCAACTGAATAGGAAATGTACCAGAAAATGGTGTTAAAATCCCTATAAGAGAAGATTAACATACAAGCTACAATACACAATTGGATCTAATAGAAAGAAGCTTCAGAATTTAGAAGCCCTCTTTTTTCTCAATGCCATTATCTGCGTGATTTTTACTAATAGTATATTGCCTATGTAGGTAGACCCCTTGCACCATGCCTGGCAACTAGAGAAAGTCTACTCCCAAGAATAGTATCATACCCCCTGTCAATGGACTTAGACTTTCAAGTTACAGACTGCTGACTTACCTGACTGAGGGCTGTCCACCCTCAATGTCCGTTGTGCGGTGCCTCTCTAACTGCCAGACAGGTGTGAGAAGTAGGAGGGGTGGTGCGGCATTCACCAACTGATGTAGTGGGACACCCGCTCACTCTGCGCGCCTCTCCGTCACTGCCCCAAACCTGGGAGGAGAGATTACTCAAAAGGAAGGAAGATTGCATGTCAGTGGATGCGCTTCGTTGGTCAGGGTTAAGGTAGGGACCCCAGAGTCCGCTAGGTGAGCCCCAGTGCACATTATTACTGTTAGTTTATCACTTAGAAATGCAATCAAGAGAATGGTCTTTCCAGCCAAACCTATTATGAATGACCAAATGTATTGGTGATATACTAGATTTATCAAAAACAGGGGAAACCCTATGAAGTTATGGATCCTGGTAGTTGCCTTTGGGTTTATGATATGATCCAATTTGTTGCTATATGATGTTAAAAAATTGAAGCAATCAGAGATTGCTCTCACCTGTTCCCAGACCATAACATCATTATAATTGGGTCATTAAGGCAATCGGTTTACTATCTACTCACACCCACTGAGGTGATTGGGCATCATGTTGACAGAGTCTGCCAACCACAGCTTAGCCTTTCAAGGACCCCAAATGCCTTTCAAACTCCTTACATAACTATCATCCAAATACCAGTCCCACTCACCCATAAGCCTAACAACCTCCCTTGCCACTATGAACTGAAAGATTGAAAGAAAATTAAAAAAGATAGAAAGAAAATTCCAAAAGATTTCTCACATTCTACACCGTAGAAGAAAAAAAAATTGATCATATACAAATTCTCGATTTTTTTCTGGAGCCCCTACTTAACTCAAGTTAAGGTTAAGGTTAAGCCCTCAAACCTCAACCAAGGCCTCAGAAATAGGAGGAGAGAATGCCTGCCGTTGGCTGTGTGGTTGGAATGTAACCCTCACCTCTGAAGGACATGGTCTGCTAGGTTTTATAGCATTAGGGGAGTTCATTGAGCACCCCCTCCCCTATTTCTAAAGTTCTTGTACACATTACCATGAAGGGTTTATGTACGCAAAGATTTCAGAAAATAATAGTTTCAGCAAATGACTTGCTTGAGCATTAGATCTTCAAATATAAGCTCTGCCCAGGTTAGAGTGGTATTGACAATGCGCATTGAATTCTGGTCTTGAATGAGCACCGGGTTTAATAAGCGCCCTACTTGAAATCAATTATACAGGTCATTATGGTAAGCATTTGTCTATATCAACTATCAATAGGACAGTTCTGAGTTATATAGATATAAAGATGTCACCGCTCGGATCCAATATGCAAACTCATTCAAAGAGAGGGGTACATTCTTAACCCTCTAAAGACAGCATGTCCCCGAAATGAGTCTTTCTTGTCATAACGCACCAATGCAGCCCCAGCAAGTGATGTGCTCATGCTGCTTTGGTGCATCATGCTAATCTTTTAAGAGTGTATGGAGGGTGGGCATGATGCTTGGATGCAGCACTGGGTAGTCACTCACCAGGGTTGCATTCATGCATAATGACGACAATGGTATCATGCATTAATGCATCAGGCTGCCCTTAAAGGGATGCAATGGTACCCTCTTCACTGCACGACATATGTCATGGCAATAACGTTAGACCTGACCATGGCTTTAACAAAGAAACACGCAGCTCTAGGAGAGTGCATGTAGATAAGTGGTGGGTGGGGGTGCATTGGGGAAGGGACATGCAGTCAGTGTACTTAGTTACCTCAAATATGAACACCCCCATAGGTCAATTTAAGATGCAGCATGTGTATAGCCTTTCCCACTATCTGGTAACAATCTAACAGCTATAGACTCCTTTACCTTTGTTTGATTTTCTCTCATTTTCTACATTGTTTTTCGGGGCTGCCGATAATGTCAATAACTATGTGTCAAAATGGTCAAGGACTTATTTGAATGAATAATCATGAGCCTTAAAAAGAAGAACATATTTGATCTTCTTGTGGTTAGGCTTGGGATCGAGAAAAAACATGAAAACCAGTCTGGACAGTAGTTGTGATTGGATTATCGATCAAATCATGTTGTAAGAGGAATAGACATATCGATCTTCAGAGGTGTTAGTGGGTCTGCAATTTATTCATTTAGTTGTGAGGATTGTTTCTTAAAGGTAGAAGCCAGGGTCTACGCATACGGCACCTGGTGGCAAAAAAATGAAACTACCTATATTCATGATAAAAGCATATTTCTCTCTTGTATATGTCCTAACTCACCTTTACTAACCCTTAGTATGCCACATTATGGTGTTCTACACATCTTGTCACTGCTTTTCATTGTTGCTAAAAGATGTGTGCTACTCTATTATAGGCGTTTGGACCGACTAGAAAATATTTGAATAATTGCCAAACTGTATTAATTCATTAATGAATCACTATAATTTTAATAGTAAAATGTATCACATGATCTTATGTACAGATGGCTACGGTTTTGGTAAAAAATTGTTGGAAATTTTTTTTCTGTGTTGCAAAATGCAGAAAAAATACAATTTTCTAGATTTATGTTGTCTCCTAAATCGGTCATGGCTCTTCAGTTTCACCTATGACAACTAATTTCTTTGGATTGATTGTACTACTAATGATCTCCTCTAAACATCTGAGAAGTTTGGTTGAGATATTATTGGTCAATTTTTCAAAAAGTTGAAAAATGTTGAAAAAATTGGGATTTTCCCATATCCAGCTATTGTTAAGGCTGTCCTATCTTCGGTTGCCAATATATCAAAATCTAGCACTATGAAGTATTGATTTCTTTGCTTTTATCATATCATTATGTATCAAACTAATATAGTCCCAAGTGATTAAGAGATATTGTTGGTAGATCAAAATTGACCGAACCCTGGCTTCTACCTTTAATCTATATGATAATGTTACTTATAAGTACACCACATTGAAATAGGTAATGGGGTGACATATTGTAAGACACAGACTGCACCTAATGAAAATCTCAATTTCATAAGCGAATTTTCATAAGTATACTTCAGTACTGCATTATCAATTTTCAGACACATTATGAAGTTTATAGGAATTGTCAAAGTTAGGGGTTAGGCTTATAAGTGAGTTAGGCTTATATATGCAAAAATCTACAGCAGCTCAATACATGTATACCAACTTCAGGTAGCCACAACTATACATACGTATGTCTGCATGTAGGGTGTTCATTGGAAAACTTACAAAAAGACTGGGTTATACATAATCATAGGTACGGGATGATATGACATATAGAAGTCCATACCAAAAATCAGAACTGAAATATCTTCATCAGTAACATTGAGGAGCCACCGTAAGTCGGAACTTTAGTGATATCTTTACCCCAGTCCTCCCATACATAAGGCATGGGGCTGGTGGCACCTCAGGGCACCACTTCACTACCCTACTGTTACCTAAGCTCAAACTGGATATATGATCAAAGAGGACAGAAGTGTAGCACATGCCTAGCTTTATTCAATTCCCGGAGGAGTTGGCTGAAATTATGAAATCTAGAATGGTCTTTACAGAATTGTAAATCTAATTCATTCCAAACCAACATCTGCTCTACATGTCTAGTCATAATTAAAATGTGTAACTTGTGTACCAATAAGTTTAGAACATCCTGTACCAGTTATGTCATTGTCCAGGATTAATTAGGCTCCTCCCAAAATTACATTCACTAAGAATATGTATATATTTCAGATGTATAGGTCTCGGTGCCACGGACAGTCTGCACATGCAATACCAAAACTAAGAGGCTACTGAGCATTTCCATCTCCTTAGGGGCATGTATCATAATACCAAAGCAAAGATGTCCTAGCCTAAGGTATACATACATGTATAACCTTTAGTTTGAATTATACTTTTATTGTGCTGTGATACAAGCTAACCCTTTAAGGACGTATGTTGCTAAATTATGCCATTTGGAGTCATGATGCACAAATGGAACACTGAAGTGTTACTAGCCAGGGCTGCATTCATGCATCATAACGACCAAGTCATGATGCATTATTGCACTATGCCGTCCTTAAAAGGTTAGTGTTGTGGAGAGCATAAGTGCAACATCGAGTCTGTGTTCTGTGCAAATCGTCCCTGTGTGGATGTAACACCCTACTGTAGGGCCTACAAACCTGTGCTGCTTTACACACACTGAACAACACATGAACATGTTAACTGCCACCAGCATACCATGAAACCAACTCTCTCAGAACATATTTATATTACTGTCCTACTTTTGTGGACTGTTATGATGCCCATTCATAACATACAGATTGAGTACACACTGAAAACTTAGACATATTTGAAATCAATCAATACTGATTAGTCGGGGTAATCACAATCACCGTGATTACAACACATCATTAGCCCTTATGACTTATATCCCCATTGAGTTTTCAGGTACATAACCATGCATTGGATGTCGGCAGTGCATCAATGCCGCGGGTCTGCATAATGCTTGAATACAACACTGGGCATGTTGCACTAATTCAGTAAGGGTAAATATGTGGGCAATAAAACGAGATGTCATGTTCATTGTTCTTAAACTAGTAATGATATCAACACGGACATGCCCCCCATCCACACATCCATTTTAAGAAGAGAACACATTTGTAATTTAGTAGCTCTACCTGTATATTAATCTGTTCTAGGTAAATTTTAGGAATCCAAATCTAAGGTCCTTCTTTTTAGATTAAGCCAACTGTCGAGCCAACTGAAAAAACAAATCAGACTGATCAGGACAAGGCTGCCCCAACTAAGGCGCATGCGCAGCAGGACAGACTTGCCCACAGCAGTGCAGGTCTACAAACAAATGATCAGACCGATCTCCGACTACTGCGCCTTCATGGCAGATAGCGGCCCAGTGTGGGCTTCCCGCAAACTACAGACGTTGCAGAACGACTGCTTGAGAGCGTGTGAGCAGATCAGATTTGCTCCTGATGTACACGTCCTCGACCTCCACCAACGCCATAGGGTGACCTACCTAGAAGCGACTCGCCGGAGGCAACTGCTCTCCCATATGCACAAACTAGCCCTAACACCAGGAATGGTGGTGGTACCTGCTAGACTGCTGCGCGGCAACTCGAAGAAGAAACTGAAAGTACCTAGGGTGAAGAAAGCCATCTACGCTAAAAGCCCGCTACACCGAGGGGATGTCCTCTGGACTGCCCTGGACGATGAAGTCCAAAACCTGATAGTCAGGAAAGACTTCCTAAACGCAATCTAGAACACACAAAGACGCTAGGTGTACAATTTCTGATCACACATATAACTACGAATTTCGTTTAAGACTCTACTGCATCAATCGCTCGATTTATGTATCCTCCTTGGCCATTTATGAAAAGCGCCCCACGTCTGTGATTTTTTATGGTCAATAAAATAATTAAACTACAACTACAAATGGTTAAGACGGGAGGTTCAGTGTTTGCTGTCCTCCTCAGCTTATGGGGTGGACAGCAGCAGGGACTCCCCCACCCCACCTCCCGTCCTCCTTTGATGTCCGCTGACCCCCCCCCCCCTCCACCTGTGTGAGTGTCACGCTGTGTGATCATCACCCGGGGGACCACCACCATTCCCGCGTGTAAACCATTACAGACCGTATTAAAGAGATAATCAATACTGATGAGGGACACTGACCAGACAGGCGATATATATATATATATATATATATATATATATATATATATATATATATATATATATATATATATATATATGTATGCATAGGGTCAAAACAGGTTGTTAAATCATACCAGGTGACAGCATCCCAGGGAGGGGGGCTGGAGGACTTAAATTGTGCAATATGTATGTTAGGGGCAATTCATTGATTCCAGAAAACGTGGCTACAACAAGCATGGACATAAAACGAGCACTTGTTTATAGCGAGGATATTTGTCATGCACTGTCCTTTTCTCATATATAGTGAAGAAAATTGGTTAGAGTAATCAAGGCTTGTCGTAACCTTGATTATGATCAGATATTAGTTATGAACAGAAAGAGCCCCTTACACCGCCCCCTCCCGGTCCCCTTCTCCCTCACAGGTCCATATCTACATACCCTGGCTGATATAACACAGCCCCCCCTCCTCACCCTGTTTCCTCCTACCTCAGCGGTGTGCGGCATGTCGGCCCTGAGTAGGATAGGCTCCCCTAGGGGTCCTTGATGGGGGGGGCTCTGCAACTGTGATCTGCAGTAAGTAACGTGATCTGCAGTAGTGCACATCACGTCAGACCATTCAACCTTGATCTGCATCAAATCAATGTGATCTGCATCAATTTTGTACATCTTGGCTTTGTGAATACATGTATGAGAAATGCCCCATCTGAAGTTTTTTCGCCTATCATAGAATGTAAGACGTCATGGCAAAAATTGAAGTTGTTTCAACATTGTTTAACATCATTTAAAGATTGGAAAATTGTTTATTTTGCATCTAGCATAACTCCATTTCGTGCATTTGATTTATGTTAAATAACATTTATCAAACGTTGGATTATAACAATTGTAATACAAAAAAGCCAACATACTGCCCAAAAATGGAAATTTTAGGTCATAACCTTTTATCCATATATGTATAGCCGTCATGAAAACTTGAAATATGCAGGACTGCTGGCCATTGCAACCACCCATGGAGTTCAGCAGTCTACTGTCTGATCTAGCCGACTTCATAAGGTGAATGGAACAGGCACCAGGGTATACGCTAGGGTCACAAAAATGATGATGGACACTGTCCAGTCAACAAAGATACATTGGGCCAATGTTGAGCCAACAGTAGTCGAAGTTGGAATAACGTCACATTCTGACGTCGGGCCAACGTTCATATGTCCGCCCATTTGAATGTCGCCATGATGTCGCAATGAAATGACGTTGTGCCATGTAATGATTTAGAGCCTAAACCACTCGTCTAAATCACGTGAATATTATGTAAAAATGGCCAGAAATACGTCAGTTTTACATGATAATGATGTATTTCAGACAAATGGTGCTGGCAGGGAAGATGCTGTTCCAAGATATATTTTCCAAAATGGCTCAATGATCATTTAATGATATTGGCCCTACATAGTACCAAATTGTACCAACATATACATACACAGAGCTGCACGCTAAAGTGCCTGAGTCAATGGTTACTGCACGAGAGGCGCCTGGCCTGTACTGCGCGCTGACTGTCAAGGTTAAAGCAATGGGAGGGCCGTTCCCCAGGGCAGCGTGAAATAACCCTCCAGTCACGATGTCACGAGAGGTCAAGGAATGCACTAGGCTAGGGGGAGGGCCACTGACTCTGTGACATTACCCACCGACTGCCAATATAACATCCACCTAAAAACAGGAGCCGCAAAACCACCCCCCTCATAACTGTAAAGGACTGCCCCCTGATTCCTTACAGATAGGCCATTGCCCCTGTTATTTCAGGGATCCCTGTTATACTACCCTTATTTCATAATGCAAATAGTACAGTTGACATGGATATCAATTGATAATTGAATTTGATTGTTGTTGCAAGCAGTTTCAAAGTAGGGGGGGACCCTTTTTACTTGACCTTTTTGGTTTGACCTTTTCGGGGGTTGGTCAAAAGTGGGGGGGGGGACGTCCCCCCTCCCCGGTTGCCATGCTCCTGTTGTTACTTACACCTTACTGAGACCTACTTACCGCCCCCTCCGCGACATCAACCATTCCCTGTATAGGTCGAGTTACATATACTTGATTATTCTATTTATATCGGAGGTATGGTGGGCAAACAGACCACTGGACTGTGACCACTAGGTAGGATGACTCTGAATTAACCAGTTTTGTATGAATATAAATGCCCATACATGTATCATGAGATACACATGAATACATACATTTAACATATCATATTGTATGGTGAAAGATATGTTTCACTATAGCCTTGGGATAATTGAAAATAGATTTTAATGTAATGACCCTGGTGTGTGGCTATCATGGTGAGGCTACCTAAGCACGTGTTGCCTTTGTTTGCCCACAGTATGACGTAGTAGAACTGTATATGTAACTCGACCTATAGAGGGTGGCCCAGATTCACCCCCCCCCCCTACTTCTGAGGCCTACCACTAACGCGTCCGTGGGGCATTTAGAGGTGGGTGCTCATTCCAGATCTGAGCACTAGCAAAGTAATCTATTCTGTGCGACCCTTTTAGGGGCGCAAAGTGGAGAATGCGGCCTTGCACAAGTCACTCATATATTGAGGCTGAATATGTTAGGAATAGCTCGAGACACCTTTTAATAAATTTTTTGTATTTTGGCACACTATATATCCTTGGGTTCATATATGCTAGGAATCTGTTAAAACATCTTTAAATTACCCGGATTTCTGACTGTTGTCGCGACTGTGTTTGGCTGTTATGCGTGTAATAATGTATTTAGATATAATGTTATCGACGCCTTTATTGGTGCTGCCACTTAGCGTTTATAGTGCATACTTCAGGTACCGGTATACAAATGAACATGAAATAGTAGGTGAGTGAGTGCGTGAGTGAGTGAGTGAGTGACCTGGCTGCTCGGTAGAAGAAAGGTATATGACAGAAAAGGTCCGTTCTTTGTCTTTATTTGAAAGCAAAGACTTGTGTATGTCTTCGTCTGTATCTATCTTGTCAACCATCTCTGTACAAGGACTGCAGCAATACTACCTGCATACAATTTCTTGCGCCCAGATAGGGTGAATGTAAATCGTCACAGCCGATGTCGACGCGGTCGTTGCTATGAAACCAAATGGGGTGGCGGCAGGGCGGCGCTGCTAGTTTAGGCCGTGGCCAACCCTGTGCAAGCTATTTAGGGAATGAATGATTCGGCCCTTAGGGAAGTGAGCCGTGTATATCAACATGTAGCTGTGTATATAACATCCCTCACTGACTCAGTCATCAGCTGGTCATGCACTCCCACACAAGATTCTCGTTTTTAAGAGAAAAGGGGTAAATTTAGAGACCAAGTTATTTTACTTGACTATTTTATGGGCTGAACAAGCACATTAAATAAAGGGTGTGGGGTAGATTGCTAATATGTGGTTTAAAATCCGGGGGGCCACTTCCTATACATTCTATAATAACAATGTGCGTACACAAAGTGGCGGGAAAGGGGTACCTTTTTGGGCCCACTGGCGGGCCCAGGCAATAGGGGTGCATTTTGGGCCATTTTTGGGCAAAAGGGGGGTGTTTTTTGGCCAATAACATCCAACCAAAAAGTCCAAAAATTCTTGTAAAAAGTGGAATATTTTTAGGGTAGGATCCCGCCAATAGGGGTTCAATTTTTGCCGATTTAGGGGGATATCCCGCTATAAGGGGCCTACTTTTTGACAATTTAAAGTATCCTGATAAAAGGGGTCAAATTTTAGCCTATTTAGGGTGGTGTCCAAGTAAAATGGGCTTGGATTCTGTCCATTTTGGGGGGGTCATCCCGCCAAAAGGGGTGTGTTTTGGTGTTTGGTGTTTTCCCCGCCATATTTAGAGTGGCGTACGCACATGGTATCCATGAATTTGAGAGTGGTCCCCCTGGGTTTAAAGTCAATGCATAAGAGAAGTGTATGAGCGGAGAGGGAGCAGAAGTTTCTTGAAATTTCAGATAAAAGAGGGCTTTGAAAAATATGTCAGCATTTAATAGAAATAAGGGGTATGTTTTTACCATGAAAAGTAAACGTTTTTCCATAAAAAGGGGTCATTTTCATATCAGAAATCAGTGGAAAAGGGGGTATTTTTGAGCGGAGGAAAGAAGCATGATGTCATCTATGTCTAAGAGTGCGGGGGACGGGGGTTTAGGAGAAATTCTGAGATATAAACCCAAAATGGTGCATTTAGAGCTCTCCTCTGTGTGTAACATGTTTTGTAATCCATATGCGAATATCTGGTCCAGCCCGGCCCAAATTAATACCCATGCCAAATCACAAATGTTATGATTAGGCCTACATGTACATAGGCTATATTGATACTGTAGTGTACTGAAAGAATTGACTGTCCTATCTATAGCGATTACCTCCATTCATGTCGGGAAGGTAATAATAGATACTTTTCTCTTAGGGAGTGATAATTTTTTTAAACTAGGGGAGAGGTAGGTCAAATTTCCCCTCTTCCTAGGGGTCGAAAATCGGCCAACGTGCTGGCCTTTTGATTTTTATAGTAATGCACAGGCATTTTCACACAAAACAGGCAAAAATATATTGACCCCCCCCCCCCCCCCGCGAGGAGTGCAAATTTTTGCCCAGCGCCCCTCTTCCCCGGTCAGGAGGTTGACATTCACTGAAGCTGAAGAGTGTAGATTAGGCAATCACTAGGTATAGAGCTTTATACACCCTTGGGGCCACACCCGGCGGCCAGGGGCGTGGCAACCAGTTTCAAAGAAGGGAAACCATGGGGTATTTTGACCCTTTCTGACCCCTTTTTACTTGACCTTTTTGGTTTGACCCCCCTGGTTGCCACGCTCTTGCCCCCCCCTACCCAAGGAAAATTTGTAAGACTATAATAGTTTGTTACATCAAATTAATGTACTGGAATTCACACATACCACTAGTAGTTATAGTATCATAATTCTCACCTATAAAGCTTCCGTCTCCCTCGAGACTCTACCACTTTTATATGACATCATATATATATATATATATCAGTCTGTCCATTGCTAATATTGTATTTGATGGAGGTCCACTGAATAGTGTGTAGGACCTTCTCAAAGTTAGCTAACTGTGGGCTTTCTGAAGACCAATTTCCAAATGAGATTCCTGTATATCCCTGCATGTATATATCTGTTCAAAATGTATCAGACACATAGAGGACATTTAACTAAATGTCCACAGACTAGTTGATTGTCAGAGGTGGTATTATTGCAGTGTGGTGAAAAATATATCATTATATTTACACGAAAATATTTTGGTCCACAATACAAAATTTAGTTCACATGTTCCTCACCCCATGTTCTGGCGCTGTTTACCTCCTGTAGCACAGACCAGTGACCAGATCATGAGATAAACGTACTACATGGAATAAAATGTGAAAGTCACACCACAGCCCTCAAACAAATAGTTATGGGAGGCGCTATAAGATTGGCCCCTCTATCTGAAATGACCTTCATGTGGAGGCAGATCCCTCCTGCCCGCCAGAGAGGTCAGACTTTCACTATCACTGCCCCCCCCCCAGGTCTGAGGTCAGTAGAAAGTGTAAGGGCTAAGCAAAGCGGGAGATCGCTTTAAAGGCCCCCCCCCCCCAAAAAAAAAGAAGAAAAATCAAAAAAATAATCAGTACACAGGTAATTATGGGAATCGCACTGTGTTGGTAGGAGTACCATGCTATTGTACAGATAAGGGCCCGGCGCTTATTGATTTGGAACCATGATTACCCTAGGCACTTAGACAAAAGAGCCAATTATTCAAAACCTGGTGCTTAACTTAAACATAATGGTACAATATACGTGAACATGAGGAGTGGGAGGGGCCGACCAGGCCCGGGGGCCAGGGATCCTGCCAGGGATAGAACATAAAAGCCTATGAGCTATGATAGAGTAGTTATTAAGCACAGAAGGATTTGTCATGTCCCCTGGGGCCCCAGGGCCCTGGGCCATGGCCCTGACGTGCTGCCACCAGCTGATAACACTGATGAAAGTATTCTGCTAGAAGGGATTAACGTGTCAATAAGGTGCCCTAATTTCCTGCGTACTACCCGCATCTTGTGCATAAACCGTGCCCCGACTTTGGAAAATCCTATAACCCGCACAGGCATAGGTCCCCTGGTTCAAAGAATCGAATGCTAGGTATATTAGATCACTATATAGTGTTTGAGGCATAAGGGCAAGTTAATATGTTAGACTAGTTAGGTATATAAGTTCACTATATAGCGTTTGAGGGATAAGGGCAAATTGATATTTTAGGTCCCTTGAGGGGCAGGCATAACAGATTACGCCTCTTTTTAGCAAGGAAACGTTACTATAGTTCAAAGCGTAAGGAGGCAAAAAATTTCCAGTCCCCTTGGCGAGGGGGGGACAAAACATTTCACATATGCTTGAGGGGGGGTGTTAAAAATCGAAAAGCGAAATCTCACCACCCCCTGTAAGTAGTAATGAACACTCCCTTAGATGGCCATGTACTAATGACCAACCATTGAAACCTACAGCAGAGAAAACATAACTACGCAGTTCAGGGTTAAGGGACCATCCATAGAGTCATGCCAGAGGGGGTAGAGGGGGATGCAAAATTTCACAACCATTTCCCATCATTGTTAAAAATTAATTCCAGTATTCACTAAATGGTTAGTGTTTTACATGTGTTTACCCTATTTATGATTCCCTGTACAGGCCTATGAAAGTGGATTTCCCAGATTCCCTCTTTTGATCCCCCAAACATTGTAGGACCCCACGCCCTGTTCATGAAATGTCCAAAGCGAACCCCTATAATTTCCATACCAATCAGACCCTCCAGAGAAAAGAAAAGTTAAACCCCTCGTTAGATTTTCATTAACTAACATCTGTTTCTTTCTATAAGGGAGTGTTCATTTATTAATTACAGGGGGAGGTGGTTAGATTTTGCACAGAGGGACAAACATTTTTTTATCCCGAGCACGTGGAAGGTTCCCCCATCCCTATAGTAACGCGTTGGCTTTTTAGCTAAAAAGGGGCTTATTTTTTTACGCCCCCCCTCAAAAAGGTCAGAAATGTTTACGGCCCCCCTCCACTAAGGAGGGGTCGGAAATGATTTACGCCCCCCCCCTGTAACTAATAAATGAACACTCCCTAAGCATTGACTTCTGAGCTTTTATCATCGACCCTTATTTTAGGAAAACACAGACAATTTTACCCCTTAGCCTCCAGTTTTCACTGATATTTATTTAGGAACATTATTTTTGAGGTCAGTGCAAAGGCCAAAAAGAATCTCTATTTTCAAGTTTTGAACATTGGTGGTTGTCAAATTTATGGTATATCTAGTGTAGGGCCCACACACCCCTGCCCTCTAGGGAGTGTTCATTTATTTATTACAGGGGGGTGGTGGAGAACAGTTTAACGACCCCCCTCCCCCTGTAACTAATAAATCCTAATAAATTCCTAAAATAACACTCCCCTAGTCAAGTCCCGACCACTCCTTTGGTCTCCACTGTCGCAATGAAACCATGCCCTTTAATTTAATGTTTGATGGACCTGTGGTCCTGCATGTACCTGGTACATGGAACAGACTAGACTATGTATATTGGGTCTTTATGAACTCTACTAGTACTAGCCTATAGGCCTACACCATTCATGCTATCGGCAACATTACTATTGCTAGTATATATTGTTGCAGATTAAGGTAATAACTACTACCTTGCATATATTAGTTACAGTGACCGGGTCCAACTCTCCCAGTCTCTGTCTTTTGACAAGAGAAACGAGAGACTTTGTCCCGGGGTTTTGTCAAATTGTAGACTCATCCTCCTTGGATGTCTACACGGACAGTTTACGGCCCAGGTTTATGGCCTATGAAAAAGGCTTCAATACTCGTTTTAAAATGGAAATGAACTTACCCTTATAACACCACGCCGTTCACATGTTATGCAGATGTGACAAGGACCCGGGACAAGGAGAATGTTGATCTATAGAAGGCCTAGATCCCCAGGCGTAGATCTTCCCAGCCAACTCCTCCTCTCCTGATGAAACTACGATGAGGATGCAGTCAATGGCCGGCGTCAATACCCGGGAACCGGACGGTGACGGTGCTACAATGTATCAAAAAGCAGCTTAGCGACGTCAAATGTGCATGACGTTACCATGACTAACTTTAGTTGTCATGACAAGTCTCCGAGATGTGTTCTACTACTATAGGCCAAGTATTGTGACACAAACGCAACCGGGCATTGATGAGTGACTTTCTGCACGACAACTTTAGCGTAGGAATTGGCCTGACATGACCAGTACTTACCGGATATCGTTAAAACCTGTTCTGAGCATGTGCACTATGACAACATCGCTATCTGGAAAATGTCCCATTATCTTTGGGACCCCCTCACCTACAATCACAACTGAGCGCCCTAGCTAAAAATGCTCCAATTATTTTTGCGACCCCTTCGCCTACAATCAATATCAAGGCATCATCGCCAAAAATGCTCTATTTACATTTGGAACCCACTAACCTGCCATCAAAATCAAGGCGTCATGGCCAAGAATGCTCCAATTATCTTTGGGACCTCTTTGCATACCATCAAAATCAAGGTGTGGTAGCAAAAAATGCTGTAATTAACTTTGGGATCCCTTCGACATACCATTAAAATCAAAGGCTTCATGGCCAAGAATGCTCCGATTTTCTTTGAGACCCCTCGCCTGCGTTTGAAATATAGGTTCCAATGCCAAAAATGATCCAATTATCTTTGGGACCCCCTCGCCTGTCATGAAAATAAACGTGATCCTGCTGTCGAAACAGAAAGGAATAGAATAAAGGGATTTCTCCACTGTTGGACTTATTCAGGCCCATATCCATCCCATATCCACCCCCTTCTCCAGCTACTTCTAGTTATCACCATAATAGCAAGCCTTCTAGTAGATAAGAGCCATCTCATCTTTATAGGTATTGGTTCTATTGAAATGGGGGATGGTTGAAATTAAAATGATGACAAGGAGATTGTCTTTTTCTCAGGGTACCAATAGAATAACTAGTTATCTTAAGTGTGCTCTAACCTAGTAGAGAGGCCTTCTAATTGCTCCTTCTGGTGCAGATTGTTAAATGTGGTGCCATCTAGAGAGAGGGTTAGGAAACAGCGTTAGTTCAGGGATCCTTCACTAGGGGGCACCAGAAGTTTCAAGCCATTCTGCAGCAAAATAAGGGGCCACCTGATGAGGTCAATGACCCACCTGTCCAGATACAGCAATAGTTAACCACTGGCAG
Source organism: Harmothoe impar (assembly GCA_947462335.1). NCBI lineage: Eukaryota > Metazoa > Annelida > Polychaeta > Phyllodocida > Polynoidae > Harmothoe > Harmothoe impar. The sequence goes on along the minus strand of OX381710.1, from coordinate 75,839,558 downwards.
ATAATGTTTGTTAATTTATATAGCTGGGTTTCAGTTATGACCAGAGACCTGCTGGGAGTAATGCCTCGGCTTGAGCTTTGGATGCCACAGAGATGTCTTCTTACCCCTCACTCTCTTGCAGAATGTCATCTAAGATGCCACCTAGAGATAGAGCTAAAAACTATTGTTAGTTCAGTGATCTTCCATTAGGGGGCACCACAACTGTCATCCAATTCTGTAGCAAAAGATGGTGCTAGTTGTTCCAGTAGGCCTCTCTGTTCATATCGATATCCTCTCGCCAGTAGTGTATGGATCCAACTGCCCCGATCAAATAAAGACTATAGAGACCACTAAAGCTTCAACATTCTATAGAAGGCATTTGGATTCAGCAGCTAGAGACTACTGCTCCAAATGGCATGAAGGCTATCAACAGTCAGAGTCAGAGTGCTAACTTAATGATTCATTGTAAATTTTCCTGGGCAAATTATGGCTGTGCTAGGATTTTAATAATCGAGATATTCTCTGTCTTTGTCGGGCAGCTGTCTTTTCCTTTCTCTAGTTGGTTTATCTGACCTAGGGCAGATCTCTCACCTTTCTTTGATTCCTTCTAAGAGTTGGAGGGGGGTGGGGGTACAGCAGCAGGAACTCCCATTTCTAGGATGGGGACAGAAGTGGGGTAGCCAGCACAACTCTAGCAAACTTTGAACCTCTTCATCTGCCCCCCTGTGCCCTGTGTGCGGCTGGAAGAGGTAGTAAGTCACTTTTGGGAGGTGTAGGGCTTCTGCGTCCCCCTGCTCTCTGTGCGGCTTCAAAGCCCCCTCCACTGCCACCTGTTTATAGAGCCTGCCTCCCCCCCCTGGGGTCATTATGCCACAAGCTGCCTATATCTCTATATTAGGACTGCTTTGTAGGATAAAGACACCCATAGGTCTTTATCCAAAAAATATGGCGGTAAAGCCTGAGTGTCTCATACAATGGCTAAACATTGCCATACACTGATTCAGTGACTAGTCTTTATCCAACATGGTTCATATAGAGTTTTAAGCTCATATAGGCTCATTCAATGACCAATCTGTGTCCCACAAAGCGTGTACAGTGGCTATAGATGCTCATACAGTTTCCAGTCCTTATCCCAAAAAGCCTATATATATATATATTTATATATATATATATATATATATATATATATATATATATATATATATATATATATATATATATATAAACATATATATCTGATGACTCATACAGTGACCATTCTATCAGACAAAGCCTGTATATGTCTATATATGCCCATAGAGTGACCAATCTTGATCACACAAAGGTTATATATAGTGACTATAACCTCATACAGTTACTTGTCTTTATCCCACAAAGCCTATATATATATATATATATTTGTAACCCGTTTTAACCAAATGGGTCGGACACATATATAATGGCTATAGGCTCACCCAGCCACAAAGCCTATATATATATTGGATATAGATTCCTACAGTGACCAGTATTTACCCCACAACGGTTATTATAGTGGTTAATATCCAACTTTATATTTAAAAACATATCTACTTATATATGTTTAGATTCTCTTTGAATTAGAATTAAGTAAAGATGACAGATGTGACAAATATTGTTTTGACTCACTATAACCCAATTGCACTGGACTTTTATAGCAAAGATATGTATTTGGGTGGCCCCTTCTATATGATTGCAGCTGACCCTGCCTGACTGGCCAGGAGTGCCTGTGGTATAACATAGATTATACTCTGCACTATGTTACAACTGACACAACCTGCCTGTCTGTTGGCAAATGTAGCAAATTCCTTTAAGGGTGAAACAGAAGGCCCCAATAATCTTATATACCAACTTTAAGTTTGTGGGTCATATCTCATTTTATTATTGAACATACCCTGCGTTATACATGTATGTCAGGTTATCAGGTGCAGTGTCTAGATGTAATGACCTGGTGTCATGCATACTCTGCATGCTATGGTAATAGTCCAGTTGCCAGGGGGGAATTATCCATGCAACCTTGCAATGAAATCCCCTAAAGAGGTTATGACTAATTTGGATACAGGAAATCATATACTTTCAAAATATTGATGAAGCCTGGCTGGCATCATTGAGGGATTCAGAAATTCAAGAGGACTTGGGGAGTAATGATACACTGTCCCCAACATACACAAGGAATAAACCAAGGCCTGCATATAAAAAAATGAACAGGAGAGAAATAAGCTATATGAGAATATCAACACCCATCCAGTGGGCACACCTTACAAAAGCAGCACTCAAGAGAAAATGCAGAGCTAAATAAGCACTTGATAATACTGGACATGTACACTTCAAGGATCGAAGGGGCAATCAGTCTCACTGTCACAGAAATATTGGTTCAAAAGTGCCAAGATGAAGTTAGACTGGCAAAGTTTTCTATGGAAGATTACAGGGGAAAGCTTGAGTAACTGCCATGGCTGTGAACTGGAAGAGGTAATAGATAAGGGAGGCAACTTCAGTTGACACCGAAGTGTCAATAGATCAGAAGAATGCAGCATCACAAATGAACAAGGCAGTTCATTTATGACCAATCAAGCTATGCCATCTGTGTAGTAAATGTATCAAAGAATACATGTCATCTGGTGTCTTTACTATGCTAACCTGCTATGTATTCAGAACTTCCTGAACCAGACCCTCTGCTATTTGACTGCCAAGCTAACAGAAAAACGTTATTTCACTTCAAAATAACGTTTTAAAATTGTATATAACATTATGCCATAGTAAGGAGCCTTAGAGAAACGTTATATAACGTTATATTACGTTATAAAATGTTGTATAACGTTTTTTGTTGAATTGGGTGGTCTTTATTGTGTGCTACTAAGCTAACCATACAAACTGTTATATCATCTTACATTTTGTATCTGTATTAAGGTGGGTCGCGGCCATTGCAGAATTGACTACTGCACATCTTTCTGCACATACAGCTTAAATATGTTAGAACATTGCCATTTTTGGTAAGCATATCCTCGGAATAATTCTCTATACCCAAACAAATTTTTGGACAATTTTGAGAAAAATTGAGCATTTAAGAGCACTTTTTTATATTGACATAATAATCATAGGCATTTTGGTCATTTTCTATGATTCTTCTGGGACTGTCATTTATGAAGTAGAAAATGACATCTAAAAGAGCACAAAAGTGAATGAATTATTTGGATATATCCAAACCTATATGACAAGGTCATTTTATATGCAGATTGTTGGGAATTAACCCGTAATACAATGCCTCAAAAATTTGATTTAGTCCGTTTTTTCATTACTTTTTTACTTCAAAGAGCCAAAATCCTAAAATTATGCACGGGAACCCATATCAAAATTACTTTTATCCATGGGCAAATCATCTGAGCAATCTTTTGGGACAGTTTAAGAAAAATCTGAACATTTTTTCTAACTATTTTTCTTTGATAATGTAAAGAGAAAATGAAAATTTATTCCTACCTTTCTCTGTAAGATGAAACTTTTACCCAGAATGCAGGGTGATAGTACTCCAAAACTATTTTTAGAAGAAAGGTATACATCCCTGTGTTCATCGTGTGATGTTTCACAATTCTACCGTTTTTGGTTGATAGGAAATAAAATCAGACAGATTTTGACATTATTTCCGTGTTCTTAGTGGATAATTAAATACCTTTTATTTTTCAAAATTTCATATTCCAAAAAGTAGCACGGCAACCCCTACTTTTCTTTTCATTTTCTGTTTTCAAATGACTTTATGAAATTCTGAACACTTTGATTCAATGGGATCGACCCACCTTAAGGTATGTCAACAGATTGAAGTTATTACACTGTAATGATACACAGACGCATGTTCATATGTTTGTGAATTGCTGATTTTAAAAAGCTATACTGCATCATTCACTAGCTGGCCAGGCCGACAAAGTAGCTTATTTATGCAGGCCCATATCCACCCCATATCCACCCCCTTCTCCACCTAAATCAAGTTATCACTATAATAGCAAGCCTTCTAGTAGACCATCTCATCTTTATAGGTATTGGTTCTATTGAAATGGGGGATGGTTGAAATTAAAATGATGACAACAAGACTGTGGTTTTCTCAGGGTACCAAAAGAACAACTAGTTATATCAAGTGTGAATAACGAGGAGTAGTTGCTTCCCGAGGGACCACGACTACGAAAGTGCCAATCAAGTGTGCTCTAACCTAGTAGAGAGGCCTTCTAATTTGCTCCTTCTGGTGCAGATTGTTAAATGTGGTGCCATCTAGAGAGAGAGTTAGGAACCAGCGTTAGTTCAGGGATCCTTCACAAGGGGGCACCAGAAGTTTCAAGCCATTCTGTAGCAAAGTAAGGGGCCATCTGATGAGGTCAATGACCCACCTGTCAAGATACAGCAATATTTAACCGCTGGTAGATAATGTTTGTTAATTTATATAGCTGGGTTTCAGTTATGACCAGTGAACTGCTGGGAGTAATGCCTCGGCTTGAGCTTTGGATGCCACAGAGATGTCTTCTTACCCCTCACTCTCTTGTAGAATGTCATCTAAGATGCCATCTAGAGTTAGAGCTAAAAACTATTGTTAGTTCAGTGATCTTCCATTAGTGGGCACCACAACTGTCATCCAATTCTGTACGAAAAAATGGTGCTAGCTGTTGACCAGTAGAATTTTCAAAATTACAAAAAAGAAAGTGCAATTTCCCTAGAAATTACCAATCTGGCAAGTTACAAAAGCAAATAGGTGAAATTTTCCAAACTCCTCTATGCTATGAAACTGTTGCTTTAGATTATGTAATTAAAGTTAGAGCTATACGTTATGAATTGAACCAATTATTGAAATTCAGTTTTTTTTACATAGGTTTTGCAGTTCAGGCAATTTATCTAATTAGTAGTAATTGCACTAACCTTTTCTTCAACCACTTTATAACCATGCAGGACCAGCTTGTATTTCTCTTGCATTTGCACTAAATAATGCCCATACATAACTTTTTAAAACCCCGAGGTGCTAGCATCTTTTTTTGCTCGTTTCCTCATATACCCTGTGTAGCTAGGTCCGGATTTTCAGTTTAAAATATTTAACATACCCTCATTCAGTGTCCACAAATGTTTGATGTGCCACTCTATACCCTTGTGGTGCTTGGTATTTTCCTTGTGCATTTCATACTCCTGTGGTGCTAGAATATATTTTTGGTTCCTTTCCTTATGTATGGTCTTACAAAAATTCCTATAGAGAAAGTCAAATATGCTCAAAAACCAAGCAGATCTAGGCATTTTGATAACCCTGCGGGGCAAACTTCTCTTTCCGTTTTTTCATGCACTTAATAAGGAGCATATTACATTGTTTATAAGCCAGCGGGGCTAGCTTCTGTCTTAACAATGTCACATTCCAGCAAGGCTAGCTTCTTTTAATGCTTAGTCATATGTGGTTTTGCCTTTTACTGAGATTTCCCATTCAAAAGGTGACAATTTTTCAAATTCTTATATCCGTGCAGGGCTAGCTTCATTTTTTAGTTCACTGCCTTATCTCTTCCTTTACCAGAGTGATTTAGGGTAATTTTTCGCCCTGTAGGGGATGGCTTGAGCTTTCCAAAACTGTATTAATCATGTCAATATTCCATCTAGAAGGGGAGTGGTGATGGTTTGAACTAAGGTTGTTCAAGAAAAAGTCAGAAGCCTAAATTCCTCTTTATATTCTCATAAGGGAGATATAACAATAGTGGAATTAAACAAAATTCAAACTGTAGTATTTAAGGTTTGCCTCTATCGATTTTGATAAGATAAATTCTACATAAAAGATACTTTTAAGTAATTTTAGAATTTTTGTGTGCAATTCTCATGATGTATTTGTTCTAATTGGTTACCTAGGCAACTGCATTTACCTAAAATCGTGATACTTTGTAAAACCGTTGCTATGGCAACCAATATTTTTGTCAATAATACACCAAAATATTTCAAATCTGTAGGGCCTATCTTTTTTAGCATGAAAAACTGCCTGAAGTAAATTTTCACTAAAATAATCATATACTATACACTACTTTCACAAACTCGCCATTTTGTTTTTTTTTATTAGTAAAATCGCGCACCTATACCAATTATAGCCACAACCAAAATGAGGCTTCTGCTCTAGAAAACGCAAACGCCCATTGTTTAGCATCATCTGTCATATGTTGGCACTGTGACTAAAAGAAAGTAATAACCACTAGGAATATAATGATGATATATTGTCACAGACATGACATAGACCTAAACAAATAAAACAATGCAAGAAGAATATAAATGTAGATGTCGATGTAGTTTTGTATACAAATTTCAAGTTTGTGTGTATGATTCTAATAACCAGTTGCATACCTACTAATCACAATTGATCATTTATTATACATGTACCAGTAACTCTCTCTCCATTCCTAAGAGCAACGTTCCTAAAAAAACAAAGTGTAAACTCAGCCTTTAAAATCATCCCATACTTTTGGAAAAAAGAAAGGACAAAAGGTCCCATGAACTCTTGAGTAAGGCCCAGGCGTCATAGTACGCTTGGACGTTAAACAACTCAACCAATCAATCAATTTATGAATAACGATAATCCTATTGACAGGGGCTTGTCTTAAAATTATGATATTAATAAGTACCATAATTTCGGTGTTCTTTTGTCGGACTACCGGTAATTACATTATTCTGTTAGTTTTAGAAAGCTTGAAGTCGGGAGGTAAGGCTGAGGTCAAGTCAACAACTTGCGTTGCCACGTTTTGGTGACATGGAAACAGCTGCCCTCCAACTGTCCACCCTTGAACCGTGAGTCTACATTTTGTAACTTTAAGCTTGACCATCATGGTTGAAGTGAGGCCAAAAGCACTTTTGGATCTAGTTCAGTTCTGTTTCACAAAAGGGCTCTTAAGGCTGGGAGCTCAGCTCTTATAGGCACAAGATAGGGTGAATATGTTATAGCTGGACAATGCTCAGGGTCCCCTGTCCAAACATTGCTGCCCTCTGGTGGAACTGTTATTTTAGTCTATGTATGGAAAATGCTGAACTTCTTCCTTGACGGCCAAGCTTTAAGTCGTTATCGGCTCCAACTGAGAATAGTAGATGTCTAATATCTAAGGGCACTTAAAAGTCGATTGTCAGCTTTGCGGATAGCACGCGCATCTTTTAAAAAAGGGCCCCATCGTGCTATTTTCATCTAAAAGAAATTTGAATACAAGTTACACAATGTTGAATATCTCAGCTGTTGATTGAGGTAGAAACGGAATTTAAAGACATTTTAGACCTAATCTCCACCCGCAGACCATTAATATTCTGGGGGGGAGGCTCTCCGGAACCTCCAGAAAAATAAGAAAAGGCGCCCTCCTGCACCATTTTTTGCTAAAAAGTGTTTGCAAAGCTTAGAAATTGACCATAAGTGGCCGAATATTCTATCTAGTGGTTTACCATAGCATGGTCCATGCCTTGCAAACCTTTCCCATCAGATTTTCTGACTATCAAAGATAATTATGATGATTAATATTTTAAAATATATACCGTAACAGACATGTCCTACTTTTGCAGGAATTCCTTTTCTATTTCTGGAATTTCTGTGTTCAATCTCCTGCAGAAAGTTGGCTATGATCAAAAGACTTTTTTTACGGCCAATGAGTGGCACATCTACGTAATATACACATGAAATAAAATGAAAAATTGAAATTTATAACAAATTACACCAAAGTTTCCCTATGAGCTTTGTCATTTTTATCCCTGCCTGTACAAGGCCTATATATGTTTGTTAGTGCCGTGCCAATGATGTACACGAATTATCAACTAGGAAATGATAAATTTTAAGGGGGGGTTACGGGGTGGCGACCCCTGTAAGGTTCAGTAACTCATGGATTTTTTTCATTAAAAGGGTGTGCTCTCCCTTTTAGAGGAATCAAAATGTTGATCCCCCCTCCCCAATTCCATAATCCCCCTTCGCCCTGTTGTTAAAAATGTTAAAAGGGTACTGAGGGCAGGGACAACACGCAGAGGGGCGGGGGGCAACTCCCTATCTATGGTAACTATTTTCTGATTTTAAGAAATGCTTAATGTCACTATCAATTCGTTTCTCCTGTCCCATGTCACTAAGTCCCAAAATGGTCCATGTTGCCGTGCAAATCTACGGGTCTACGGCCATAATAGGAGTAGACCCCTAAATGTGACACGGCAACATGACCATTTCTTAAATTCGAAGGCTTAAAACATTAGTGACAGCTACTTGTAGGGTAACTTGACTTTTCTTGGCAGGGGTGTCACGCTATGACATTAGTTTCCGGCTGGAAAATGGTTCAAGAATTTGCTTTGTCACAATGATTTAGAAACATATCAATATGTCATGAGAGTCAACCTGGCCTTGGGTGTTTCCCAGGCAACCTGGTACAACAATGTAGGCCTATAATAATGGGGCCTTTGATAGGATGTTCCCATTCCCCGTGCTGATCTTATCTTTCATGTCACCCTGACAGTCTATTTTAAGAAGTCGCCATGTCCACATGTCGATTTAAAGAAATGTACCATGTCACGATTCACTTATTTCTCATGAATCATGTCACGGTCACAGGCCTCAAAAAGGTCCAAATGTCGCTGTGTCGAAATTAGGGGTGTAGGGCCATGATGATATTAGGCTCAGTCTCACGACTTTATAACAGTTGGATCGTCTTTGACCGGGTGATGTATTTGACCGGGTGACGTCTTTGACAAGCACGATTAAAACAGTTAAAAAGGGGATTATTTAGACAGGAATGCGGGGGGAAAAGTTCATATAATCATTTATACAAATTTCCCCGGCATTTCTGTGTACATAGCCTCCCTTTTCAACTGTTTTAATCTAGCCGGTCAAAGACGATCCAATTGTTACAAACAGACAAAGTCGTGACACTGAGCCATGAGCGACCTGATATTTCTGGAAAAGTTTGATAGTAAAAATGGTCCAAAAAGTGACTTTTTGGCATAGGACCCTTAATTTCGGCGACTTTCAGATCTGAGGGGAGGCGACCTGGGCTTTTGGTTATAGGCTACCTCAGAACTAATTTTCACCCAAAACTCAGGGAGTGTTCATTGATTAATTACAGGGGGGGGGGAGTGGTGAGATTTTGCACGTAGGTGCGACCCCTTCACCCCCTTCACCCCCTCGAGAGCATGTGGAAGGTCTCGTACAGCTAGCCCCCAGGAGGGGTCGGAAATATTTACACCAACCACCCCCTAATAAATAAACACTCCCTAATTTGATACTATAGCGCCAGACACGTATGGTAGCCCACAAAACATTACAATTGGGATTTTGATACTATAAGTCTGTAGCTCTGTCTGCCAGTCCACGGAGTAGTCTTGTCTGACCTAGGCTAGTCTTAAATGACGATGTAGGGGGTGCAGAGGGGTCCCCCCCCCCCTCAGGTCGGAAAGTCAACGAAAAGCTAAAGGTTGGAAAGTCGCTTTTTTTTTTACTACTTTTAGTAGCTTTGTCCAAAGGTTGCCAGGTCGCTTAAGATTATGAAGTAAAATATGTTGTTTCAGGACTACTTTTTGCACAATATGGCTACAAACAAAGAGAGACAGGTCCCTTCATGCTTAAGCCTATGGGGCACAACAGGGGGTTCAGGGGGAGGTACTTTTTGTGGAAACTCTTTTATACTTCACTAACAGGTAGATTAACATATATAGTGCTAACTTTTGAACTAATAATGATAGAAACTAGCTTTAAAAAGTGCCAGAACCCTCTACCCTCTGCAGCCACATGTAGGCTATTAGCTAAATAGGCCTATGCCTAAGCATACCACCCGGGTGGGGCGGTGGTCTTGGAGGGGTAGCCCTAGGCCTATTTAAATGCCAAAATCTCATAATGATAGTCTTAGCTTAGGCCCAGTTAGGGACTGAACTCTTATTATCTCCAATGTATAACACATAATTATGTTATAATATATACCAAATAAAACACTTTAAGAAAATCTCCATACCCCTGTATGAGATTTGAGGATGGGTCTCAGACCGAGACTATTAATCATTGAGCCCGGACACAGAGTCCCGACAGGGATGGGGTAGTGCTTGCACAATTATGAGAGGGGATCTACCAAAAAAGAAGGGTCTTTTAGGATGTCCTCTTTGTATCTCTTTATGAAATGCAAACCCTCATGGAGCAGAGCCCTGATATATAATTACCCATAATATAGACCTGTCCCCTATTGTGCTTAGTATGATAATATACAATTCTACTTGCATATTGGAAGACAATAAGTCAATCAAAGCATGTCAGTTTAAATAATGTTAAATACAACATTGTGACTAAACATGGGTACCCGGTACCCAATTATACATCTCCAACATTATACTCCATTTTGTATTGTCATTCTATGGTCGGAGTACCAGATTACTCCAGGCCAGCCTACCAGCTAGGTCAGCTGCCCATATTGCAAAGACCTCTGTGATGATAGGGACTCCAGAAAAAAATCAATAATAATTAATTTTAAGTTATAAGAATATACAACATGAAAGATGTCCTTACATCAGGATACAGAAGTCAGTAGAGGAGGCATACATGTGTTTCCTTGCACAGAATTATCATTATTTCTTGATGGTTTTCGTTACACAAATTCAAACTGCTGCTTCCTATTGGGAATGTATTGTAACCAAGAGCCCATCGCCCAATCTTAGTGTTGTGTGCCATTTCAGACAGGGTCACCCCCTCTCACCTACCCGACCTTGCACCAGACTTCAAGTTACCACAGGGATAAATACTCCATTCTGTATGTGGTAGATTCCAGACATAGATTGCAGCTGTCGATAAGCTATAGGGTAGGGTGTTTACCTCCAAATATAGATAATATGTCTACAAAAACGTGAGACATATCACCAGAGAGAGAAACATGTCTGGCATACAATGCAAAAAACAGTATATTGATATCTTGTTTAGATCCAGTGCTATTAAGTAGAATGTGAGCTAGAGTCGGAGCAATTTCAGGAAAACTTTCCCATATGGTGTCAGGAAATCTCTGAGATTCCATTTAGTCCAAAATGGGAAAAAACTAAAGTGGAGTAGAGAAACGGCTGTTTTCGCGGCTCTCAGTGGTACGGGTAAACACCCCATATAGGGTATATGAACCATCATAGTATCATAGTATGGCGTTTGTACCATTTCTATTTAGTGTATTTGCCACCACAGAGGCAGATATGTAAAATAATTTCCATGACATGCACTGCCAATAAATGAATATGGTTATCTTAAATATTGCCTTTGCTATTCTTTGCAGAGAAACGGATATGGCCCTGCACCTGTATGACCTTCTACTGCCGGGCCATCACTATATATGAGGTCTATACACTGTTGGTACTACTGAGTAACATCTTAAGGTGGTTGCCTATCATGGATCCAAAGTATCTAGATTCACTCCAAATATTTCCACAATATACCTTAAATAATTTGAAACAAAGTAGTGAAAAGAAAAGTAGGGGGTCCCGAGCTACTTTTTTAAATATCGAATTTCGAAAAATAAAACTGTTTCTCCAACACTAGACCAGGAACTCATTTATTTCGTGAGTAATGGTAGTAAAAGTATCATCATTTTTCTTAAACTCCCCCAACATATTCTTCAGATCATTTCTGAATTATTGGTATCTATTTTAACATATGGTCCCGTGCATAATTCAGTTGTTTTTGGCAATTGAAAATAAAAAGTAATAATAACCTATACAGCAGAAGGCAGTGAACACATATTCACAGGTATGACCACCAGCAGACCAGCCTCTATGGCGCAGTAGGATCAGTGCTGAACTCCAACACCATTGGTTGTGAGTTCGCTCCTTGGTCAGTCCATCTCTCAGTTTTGCATACTAATGTATAGGGGGGGGGGCTACACACGTCAGGTGCGCAGAAATCGTCGCAATGAACGTGTTCTTGATGGTAGGCAACCACCTTAATCCTTATACCAGAGGCCTTCGGCCTCTGGCGAGTCGCATCGCTACCCTTTCTGAGTTTCCTCAGTCTCACCCTCATGTGTGAGTGACCATAGCCCAGCCCTATGCCCAAATAAGGGACACTGGGTCATGAACGGCAGCGGTGTGCGGCTGATGAACGGCACATGGAAGGATGTCTGTCTGTGTGTCGCCCTCCATGCAGGCTGCCGCTGCCCGAAACGGCCAACCCGTTATAGTAGTGTATGTAAACACAGGTCTATATGAGGGGGCGGGCACCCATGTTGCTTGTCGAATCACTTATAATCCTCATGTTACATGTCACCCCTAAGGGCCTTTCATTTCACATATCGACTTGTCATGTCACTTATTTTTTCCCGTCAGGTCACTATTTATAAGACCGTGTCTTATGCGTTTGTAACAATTGAAACATCTTTGACTGGGTGTAGTCTTCGACCAGGGCAAAGACTACACCCAGTCAAAGACGTTTCAATTGTTAATTTCAATGTTGATCACAACATGCATGATCAGAGGGCTATAGGGTGTAATTCAGGGTACTTACGGTCGGTTATGCCATTCCACAATTAGAAATGTGTTAGACATCCAAAATGACGGGAGTAGTATAGTTTTTTGCATCACTGTGCAAAGGTACACAATAATGGAGATTAATCCCAGGAGATATAGGTTCTGCTCTCGGTATGTAGGGCCCCATAGAACTATAATACGTCTAATGAGAGAAAACTCCTAGATAATAAGTGTATAATGTTTCAATTCTATATTTGCCAAACTTTGAAGATATTATGTCTGGAAGAAACTGTTGGCTGTGCTAATACTCTTTAATCTATAAGCTGTAATAATCAAATAGTTATCATAGATACATTACCATGCATAGGTAGATCATAAAGTATAATTGAGAAATAGTATAGATCATGTTACCTATGTCTTTCTAAATTTCAACATATAGGGGAAACCTGTCATTAATATAGAGAGGTATTGTGTATGACTCCCGTAACCATGCATAGGTCAGGTAATTAAACTTTTTTGGAGATGTACATTTTCATCTTTTTTTCCATTGAATTTATTCACACTTGAATGCTAGAACTTTATTCCACGCTATTTACTTGGTATAAAATTATCAAATGTAATGTTCAGAACACCATGTTCAGAAGGTACTCATAAAACTTGAGTTGGATGCACCTCTAATTTACTAATGTTGCCTCAAAGTAGCCATACAAATAAGGACCTATATTGTTTAAAGCTTTTAATAGAGAGCTGATTAACAAGACTGGTAAACCAGATATGAATACCAGAAGCATATTAATAAACAGTAGTATAACCACATTGATACATGATGTCTCATGCACTACCGATTTGAAGTTTGTTGTAAATACTGATCATTTTATACACGTTGCAATTGAAAACTCAAAAATGAACTGGGAAATATATATTATTATAGCCAGACCATATTATCATCACCCTGCATAAGGCCAAAAAGAAAAGGTTTGTTTCAAGTCACCCGACCGACCCTATCAAAACAGGGCCGACCCTACGTTTTTTTATGCAATTTTGAAGAAATTTCTGTATTTTTACCCTTTTTTGGTAAATTTTAGGGTCTTCAGAGAGGCCGGCCAGTACTTTCATGTTAAGTAAAAAATAAAATTAAAAAAAAAAATCCGATCTACCGACCCTACATTTTCTGCCCATGTTACCTGAAACAAGCCTCTTTTTTGGCCTAAGTCATGTCTCCATTCGTACGTCCAACTTTTTGGAATGGCCATAAATGTATAAGGTCTTTATAAGAATACACGGTACTAATTCATGAGCAGGCTCCCGTGTATGGTAGGCATAGGCTATGTTACATACTAGACTGTCTGGTGCATATAGAACAGCATGATTTGGCATGACAGCACCCTGTCGGACATGAGGTACAATGTTAAATGGGCGTCTTAAAGTTCCTCACCATAAAGCAGCCCTACTTCATGACATAATTATCGATATGTAATTTTGGTTTGGGTTCATTCCCTTTCTCTTGGTGGTAACACCTCAACTTTACTGTGATACTGACACTCAGGGCATAGGATATACCATAGATTATGTACTATAATACTAGAAGTGTCAGACTTGATGTCTGTGCCCGACTCCTGGGCCAGGGGCGTGGCAAGCAGTTTCAAAGTAGGGGGGACTGAGGGGTATTTTGACCGTTTTTGGCCCCTTTTTACTTGACCTTTTTGGTTTGACCTTTTTTGGAGTTGGTCAAAAGTGGGGGAGACATGTCCTCCCCCCCCCGTCCCCCCCGGTTGCCACGCCCCTGCGCCGGGCCTGGTGAATCTTCCCTAGCTGGGTAGCTGTGGCTTGTGACAGGTTTAGACGACAGGAAAAATAAAATGGTGCAACCTACATACAAGTATGAAACATAACTTGTATGTATTAAGGGATTATCCATTCAAGTATGAAATTATCAGAAATGTCCTGGGGAGGAGTACTTAATGATAACACAGCAATGCGCTCATAGTATACTACTTCACGGAGACGGGAAATATCAAAACAGAGGGGTGGTTCTTTTGGAACATGCCTCAAAATTGATGACACCATACTTGAATGGTCCCTTATGTATTTGAATTGCAACTATGAATTAGATGTTTTACATCTTTATAGATTTTAGGATCCTCCAAGATCAGGATGGATGCCTATAGGAAGAGAGCGTTTTAGCTACATACACAGAAAAGTGAGAGTCATTGTCGCTAAAACTACCCTCACCTGAGGGTCAGGCAGTGTCTGACCCTCAGGTGAGGGTAGTTTTAGCGACAATGACTCTCACTTTTCTGAGGGTGTACTATATTTTCATAGACGACTTAGATTTCTTTAAATGATAATCAAATCTTTTGAATAGATAATGTAGGTTTATATAGGTTTTAATGTGGGAATACCATTGTTTCAAATAAAACCTGAATATCAATAGCACTGTGCTTGTTATTTATTTCATGAATTTTGTGCCATCTAGGTACATCTAGACCAATGCACGATTGATCTTATTCATCATAAAGCAAAGAAATCTACTGTAATATAGAGCTATGCAACTTTATATACTTTGGTATACTGCTATAATTGTGGTATCTATGGGAAGGGTATCATGGCGAATGTATGAAACGATGATGCAATGGGTGGAAGACCAGCTTTACCTACTGTAAATTCAAAGGTTTTGAAGTTATATATATAGGGAATTATTTGCTCATAGAATCCCGTCATATCATTGGAATATAATACGCGTTAATCCCGGGACTGACCCCATGATGCAGGGGGAATTCACGGGAAATTGTTTCACGGGAAGGTACAAAATGCTATGAGTGGATGACATTTACATTGCTAGTGATTTCTTTGTAAAATTCATTTGCCATTTTATGTCCCTTGATTTCGAGGATTCTGATGCACCAGATGTCGTTTATGTATCACGTGTTAATGGGCTCTATAGATCTATAGTTGGATGGGAATCGATTTGAATGCAACCTAAGTCGGGACTTTCTTCCCCTTTCTTTCTTTTCTCCCCTTTCCCTGTCGGTTCTGTTGATAAAGATAATGTCGGTATATGTACTCTGATCATTCTAACGTCTACCAAGGATCTATCTCGACCATGACATGGGTTACATAATCGGAAAATGACAGCACAGATTAAAGTTTCTTACTGACCATGGAAAGTCTGGTCTGGGATGGCCCTTTTCCCAGAGGTACTTTCTTATGCAGGAAATGATGCTTTTCTATAAAACATTCTATTTTGATATCATGCTTCTATATTTGGAAGAAGCGTTCTTGTTAAATGGTGTTGCCATAGCAACATGAATTTCATTCTCAATAGAAAAAATAAAATTCCAATTCATAGTAGGACTCCCAAAGATATCTTACCATGATTAATCATGATATTTCATAATATGTCATAACTTATCATGATATCACACTTTGAGAGGAAAGATTTGGGCTAGTGGAGGAGGTCGCGGCCAGCTTTGGAAAGTGTAGATTGCATTATCCTAAAATGATCGTCATTTTAAGGCTTCTGAAAGGATACAACCCATAATGCTGACCAGGGGAATTAGGGAACCGTTTCTTATACATCATTTGAAGGCTTATGAAAGATGACAACCCGTGATACCAACCAGGGAAACAAGTTGACCCTGATCCCGTTATTATACATTATTTTGGTATTATTTTAAAGGCTTCTGGAGGGGTACAACCCGTAATACTAACCAAGGGAGCTAGCGGACCCTTTTATTTCAATGGGTGTACTTTTGAATAACAATAGAAAATTGAGACTAATGGCATGATGAGATCGGGGCCATATCTTGTCTGAAAATCGTATTCATCGTAGTCCCTTCATCCCGAAATAGTGATTTTCATTAGGGTCACTATGTTAGGCGCAGAATTAGAATCTGTACAATTCCGGAATTGCCTCTGTACAATTCCGGAACAGCGCAGAGCAATTCCGGAATTGCACCATGGTTAGATTGCACAGTTTCAGAATTTCTACCTTTTCTTGTTATAGCTACAAATATAGAATATGAATATATATTTTAGTGATGTTTGAGGATGCTGTACTGCATCTTGGAGGTGTGAAAACAGTCAGGGAGAACCCACATGCATCTCACACCTGTATGTAGCTGTGAATAAGGTGTGGCAGAAATGCCTCTGCTGTGATAAAGAACTGGGGGTTTGGCAACCTTGGCCCCACATGATGCAAAATAATGTCCTTGCAGGTGCATTTCTTGTCATACATTTCTGTTTGAGGGGTACACTGATATATTTTTTAATATATTTCATAATCATGTAGGAGTTCCGATATTGCGCAAATTCCTATATTGGGCGTGACAACTACTACATGACAAGATAACAAAGCGTCTATTTCATTGAATAATTTCGCCATAGAATGAATAAATCCTTTCTTTAAGAAATTCCTGCGTATTCCACATCACCCCCGTCCCTACGGGAGTTGGGGGAACGGCTGTTCTGCCCCCTGCCCCTGGCCAGCCCTCTGGGAAGAAACTTAGAAGGTGTGTGGTGACAGGACTGTCTGGAGCTAGCTGCGAAAAGGCCACCATAATACCCATTGTGATAGGGGTAGAGGTGAGACCATAGAACAATAGGCCCCTACACCAATAGCACTGCCCCCATGCAGCCAACCACAGTGCAAAGTGTAAGGTAGAGGTTATTTTCTAAACAGGATGACCAGTAGGGTAGGTTCACCACTTTCAACCGGTCCGATCCATGTTTTTTTCATGAGATACCTTTCAGGTCTAATTGCTCCTAGAGTTTTTTGTGCATATCCTTCAGAATTGAACCAAAGTTTAGGTATTGCTCTGGAGAATAACATTCATGATGTCTTACAATGCCATATATCAATTTACAGTATGTAATTCCATGATTTATCAGAGTATTCAGAATTGCCCCTTTTCACCCTAAGTCAGCCAAAATGCACCTTGAGTCAGCCATATTACAACGACCAGAATATGTGGAATAAACCAGTAATTTCCTGATTGGATTGGCTGCCATGAATGCATGCATCATATATCAATATGTTACAACTAACAATAAACAAGAAAACAATTGATTGAATATGGAATAATCAGGATAAAGTCAGTACTGTACCTTAGGTGAATACAGCTGCATTATGAGCTATCAATACAAGTAAATATTACTTTTATGAGCAATGAGGACTAAATATAACATTAAAGACATGCAGTATGGGGTTCTATTGAATATATCGGGGGCTCTGACCCCTCACCCCCTTTTCCCACCTCTTTTTGTGTTTCACCCTTGCACTCTATACTCTACACAAGTAGGCCTGCTATCCTTAACCCTCTAGTAGACGAAGATATTCTGGGAGGAGGAGGTATTCACAAGGGTAGGGGGAGAGTTCTTAGACAAAAAAATCAGGGTGAGAGAATTCCAGGGGGGATTCCAGAGAAGAAAATCCCATGGTTGACTTAGGGTATGAGGTGGCTGACTTAGGGTGAATTCATGGCTGACTTAAGGTGAAATGGGTATGCCTTATGAAATCAGTCCTAAATATAACTTAGGAAATTAATTTTGCTCAATAAATTCATGATTTGTGTAATTTAGATACATATCCAGCTCACAAAACCAATCGACACTGTGTATGAAAAGGACAAATACTTCAAATCAACTACCAAAGAGTATGAACAGTGGAGAGATTTTCATTCTCTGTTTGTCAAAACAGGTCAAACAGGGGTACTTCTGACTGATTTTACAGTATGAAAAAGAGTGATGATGCACATGCAAAACTTCAATTCTTAAATCAGTGGGGGTTTATTGTCACCAGATGCATACTGAACTTGTAATTTTATGTCAAAAGTGGTTGACTCAAGGTATGAGTTTGACTCAGGGTGAACCTACCCTACACCACAAGGCAGCAGACAGGCCACATGTATCATGTCTTGACCTCTCAGTTATGCATTAGCTAATAGGGCCTGGCCCCAGTGACGTCACCAACAACAATGAGCTAAGCATATACCACTGCAACGTCTCACTTGTTAACACTCCTACAGCAACAGTGCAGCCGGGACAGGTACTCATCTCTATATATAAGGGACCGTTGTCACAGGGCTGGGCATGTAGTCATATGCTATAAATCGCTGGAGCAAAGTATTTTAGGAGGGCAGACATTAACAACACCCCCGCCCCTACGGCCCTCCCCTTCATGAGACCTGGCTTTTTGTAGGCATATTACTGCTGGTAAATAATCATAGAAAAATTACCCCTATATTGGCGAATTCTGAGGATTGGTGGCACATTGTGATTGGAAAATTGTGAAATTCTACCTTTTAAATGATGGGTTCCAGTCTATAGGAAAACTTTTTCACCCTGCAGGACATTAGGTCCTGCAGAAATTTCTTTTGCAGGCCCGGCTTCATTTTTGCAGGCCCGGATATTGGCATGCGATCTTTAAGATTTAAGAATTAAGTATAAAGCAAGCGTTCATACTGATAGTATTACATTAATAGGGTTCCTCAGTATGCTACAGCAACATTCATCATTTTAATATATAAATTACTGAAGAACATTACAGAAAATATTCAAGCTTTCTGTTTTACACTGTAGAAACCTTAATAATGGTCCGATTTACAAGCCGTAAAAAATGGCATGTAGGCAACGATCTCTGGATTGCAGCCTGACATTTGGGCCGGCAGAAGCAGCCTTCCTGCCGGACCGGCAGGCTTTTTGCCGGCTATAGCCGGTGTCCGGCAGGATTTCGTATAGACTGGTGTTCCATCGAGTATTGATCAGAAAAAAGTTTAATTTCGAGGAGTTTAGAGAAATGCATGCTGCTCTAAAATAATACTGCTAGATTGGTATAGTCTGAGGATTTGCTCTAGAGATAAATTGCAATACGTAGACAGGATCGGCAAAACCAACTTTGACTTTCACGTATCTCGTTGAGACTTTTTTCCCGTATCATTCTGAGGCGTTATACGTACTTATTATTAAATGACTCCTTTGTGAGAAATTAGACATTTTGTGTGAGTTTACTCACTAATTATGGGTTCTTCCTGGACCTGCAGCACCCTCAGTTTTCGAACTACGCAGGTGAAAATAGTTCCCTCCATTCTCTATCTATGTTCCCTTTATTTCTAAAATCTAGGCTTGATGTTCGATTCAAATATGTTAATTAATCAAAAAGGGACACAATTTAACGATGATTCCCTGAAATAACCAAGATATATAACTGGATTTTACCTAATAGAATTGATGTTGACCAGCTCTGTTCCCCACTGTAGTGGGGGCACGATGCACTGCTTACTTAATTGTTTATAGACCATAGTTGTAGCCCTATAATTAGTTGCACGAGAGCCGAGCCTAGCATGAGTTCCGTAGCCTGGTCACTGTACTGCGAGTTGTAGCGAAGGGCATAGTGGGGGCCCTTGATGGGGGGGTCCCCATGTCGCATGTCGGTTTTAAGAAATGACCATGTCCCATGTCTATGTCGCTAAAGATGCTCATGTCCCATGTCAATTTTAAGAAATGTCCATGTCCCCTGTCAATAAGCCTCATGTAGCATGTCACTAGGCCTCATGTCGCATGTTGATTTTAAGAAAGGCCCATGTCGCCATATTGAATTTAGGGGTCTAGAGCCATATAGTGGAGCGATAACTAAACTGCCCCCTCCCCCCCGCCCCACCAACCCCCTCCCCTGTCCATTCTCGGCATATGGGGGCCCTTGATGGGGGGTCCCCATGTCGCATGTCGGATTTAAGAAATGACCATGTCGCATGTCTATGTCGCTTAAAATGCTCATGTCCAATGTCAATTTAAGAAATGTCCATGTCCCATGTCACTAAGCCTCATGTTGCATGTCACTAGGCCTCATGTCGCATGTCGATTTTAAGATATGCCCATGTCGCCATATCGAATTTAGGGGTCTAGAGCCATCATATGACCTGGCCAAGCGTGGCGACAGTCCTGCCTGTTTAGTGTTGAGGGTGTGTGTGTGTGGGGGGGGGGGAGGGGGTTGCTGGTCAATCGTGAGGTATAATCACGTTATGTAGTAGAGAAGTAGTACCCCCGACTAAGCAAAACATCAACAATAGCCATGCATATTCATGCGCCAGTGCTAAGGCCGGAAGCCACCTGATACGAACCAACTCAAATTTATATGATACAAGCCCATTTGACCGGAAGTAGACTGATACGGCACTGCTGCTGTAACTCTATGGGATCCCGTATTTAAACAAAGACATTTAATAATAATACCCTTTACATTGCTGTATTCTGATGGTTCTGTGAGCATGTTGCATCAGAACATTTTTGAAATTGTACTTTTACAATTAGTATATTCTGGGTAGGGGGCATATTGTTCCAAAAGATTAGGAATTCTATTGTTAATTTGGTGTCTTATGAACATGATATATTTGGTCCAGGGAAATTTAGAAATTCTACCTTTTGATTAGTGTGTTCTATGGAGTTTTGGGGACATATTGCTCCCAAAATACTTTAAAACTCCATCTTTAGATTTGCATACTTTAGGGGTTTGTGGACATATTGCTCCAAGAGAATTTTAGAATTGTACTGGGTAGAATCTAGAAAGTTTATTGTTGAATAATTGATGTCTTCTAATAGGTATCAGAACATTATTGCTCCAGGGAAATTTAGAAATGTTAACTTAAATTAGCGTGTTCAGTGGTGTTTTGTTTAGAATTCTATCTATATAATTACATAATGATAATATTGCTCCATGAACGTTTGGAGAGGAAGCTATTGAAAACCCTTTTAACTTTGGTTCTTATTGGAATATTTATAAAATTCTTTCAGATCTTAAAAGTCCAGAATGTACTTTATGTCCCTGTCGCATTTTCCAAGGCCTCTGTCGCACACTTTTTGCGACATTGCGACAGTTGCCCAGCCGTGCGCCGTTGAGTGAGGGATACTACAATCTCAGAAAACCATGACAGGCTGTTAATCCATAGGTAGTGAGCTCGGACCTCTCTTGGAGAAAACCATGAAAATATTTCCAAATTTGACCTTAGCAGGTGTGCAACTGGTGACTCTAAAAAGTTGTTAAATGTTTTCAAAACAGCCACCCAAATGGGCACAACCAGTTTTTAAATATATATCTTAAATGAGGCGAAGGTTTGCATAGGTGGAATAACATCACAGCTGCTATTAGCTTGTCTGACAATAGTATCCTCTTTAATAAACATTTTTTTAAAGAGGTTTATTCCAGTATTTTGATGACACCTGGAGCCATGATCTTCAGTTCACAAATTTGTTGATTCTTTTTTTTCTCATCTCAAAAAGCCCAGTAATGAAAATGAACTTTCCATAAAACTTATGCGACTTGGCTGTCAAATTTGATTGAATGATATTCATCTAGTATTGTATTAGCCACCTTCAATGTGTTTATTGCTTGTCTGATAGTTAACTAGCTAAGCTATCACCTAGAAAATACACCACGATCACTTGCTGTATAGGAAAATGATAGCATGCAATATAACATGCTCGATTTTGCTATAACATATGCCAATGCCTTGAATCATACGAGTAGAATTCTTAAAAATTATCTATAAATATGTATTATATATTTTGCGGTATGTATCCATTATATAGCCATCATATGGACTTGGTATTACCTCATATTCATCTGCTCCCTCCCCCATAATCGTAAGCATTTATCAACATGACTGACTGTCTTGTAAATTCTGAGGCAGTAATTATGCAATAAAGATGCTGTTGGGAAATATGCCAAAGTAAATAATAATTAGTTATAAGTATCAGCCTTCTCTGTTATTTGATTGAAATAAATATGGTTTATGTACTTTAATATTTTTTTCGAGCTTGCAGAACAACAACTTGTTAATTGGATCGGGAAATGTGATTACATCTTAGTTTATAATTACCTTTACCATAAATCATTATAGTGAGAATTTCAGACAACTACAGCCGACATATTTACCATAGCTATTATACAGAATGAAATTCTAGTAGTTTTACTATCACGTACAACTACCTAAGCCTGTGTATGGAGGCCTTGAAGAGGAAAATCCACATGTGGACCCTGACCACACAGCCCCCCCCCCCACACCACAGTACTAACACACTCAGATATGCCAGCAGTACACCCTATCCATGCAAACCTAGATACTAAATCCCTAGGCCATCCTTGTTAAGATATCACCTAACTTTAGAGTGATCCGAGTGTAATATCTAGTACACCCCTGGGGGTGGGGGACTTGGTATGTTTTGCACACACAAGTGTGTGACTGGGAAGGGTAATATTTGAGTGAAATCCCCCTCATCCTAGCCCTTTGGACATGTATTACCCAGCAATGTATACTCTAAGTATGAAGGCTCAGCTGATCCCCTTGAATTGGCGACATGCTATTTAATCGGATAAATAATCAAATCTAGATACACAATGAAACCACTATGCAGTGTGTATTCCTAGTTGCTAATATCTACTCATCACATTCAACAGGATACTTTAGTTGTTTCATGATTTAATAGAATATTTAATTCCAAGCACTGATTCCTTGTCCTTCAACCAAAGTCCCCGGACCAGCCCAAAGAGGTTAACTGGCCATAACAGCCCCCAGATAAGCATACGTAAATCGAAAGACAAGCTCCATGTACTACTACTGATAATCAAAGTACAACCATGTGTCAGTAGTGAGATAATTACCTGTAGTTATAAAATTCATAACAACTCTTGCCAATGCAACAGCCTACACTTATTGTCTTCAGATGCCAGCACAAATCCAGCAAGATCAGACTGGTCTTTCCTTTCAAATATTCACCATACAGGCTGTTGACTCACCTGACTGAAGGCTGTCCATCCTCAATGTCCATTCTAGGGCCCACCTGGTACTACCCAGGTGTCAGACGTAGGAGGGTCGGTGCGGCATTCACCGACTGATGTAGTGGCACACCCGCCCACTCTGCATGTCTCTCCGTTACTGCCCCAACCTGGGAGTAGAGAGCACTTATAACGGAAGACACAGTGCATGTCCTTTATGCAGAATATAAAGGATTGCATGTTTCCTTAAGGAAACGTCCATACCAGGTCTCTATGTTTCTTTGACAGTGGCATGTCTGAATGTTTGACCTAAGAACTCTCCTCCATTACACTGTCTATGATCACTATAACCATGAGGATATATGTCCTAGACATGCCGTGCCATATTGACCTGACTCTTTCTACACAGTTAAGCCTAGCAGACCGTGCCATTGAGAACACCAAATACCCTTTATGTGTTGTAGACGGTGTAATGGAGGAGAGTTCTTAGGTCAAACATGACAACACTTATCATTGCCACAGACACCTAGGGGGCTTCAAGGGTCATCGTCATGTTCCCAAAGCTGCTTTGTGTGATTTTACAGCTCTTGCACTCTGCACGACACCATCCTTACACCTCCTTAGTCTATAATACAGACAGTGCACGCTAGATGAGGTCCCGTTCCCATGGGTATTCTGTGCTGCAGCTAATTTCAAGTTCGATATTGAAACATTCATAACAAGGTCTAAATCGATTTTGAATCTCCATATCCCTAACACTGCCTAAGCATGGGCCCCATTAGGCACCTCCATATAAGGAGACATTGGTTTGATGTTACAGATAGGTATGACGCTTGTTGATGTGGAGATTCCCTGCTGTATCAGCCACGTGATGGCCACTCATTGGTTGTCAGCATTAGTTGTTAAAGAAACCGCTCGTTACTAAGAAATCAAATGGTCCTAGCATTTGATTTGGTACCTCGTGACTTAACATGTATAAACTATATTACTGTAAAACCTTGTGTAGAAGCCAGGGCTAGTACGCGAGTCAGATCGTCAGTGCGGCTTATAGGATCGGGCCAAAGTCGGGGTGCGGCTTATACGCGAGTTTTTTCAAATGTTAATTACAAAAGTCACTATTAAATGGCCATAACATTTCACCCAAGAGCTACGAGGCGGGGGAGGGGGGGGACTAAGAGCCTGTGCTAAGCCAATGCAGCTCACTCGCACCTCAGCCCTAATACTTGGGGGGCCAGGACGACAAAATGTTGATATTTAACTTTAGGTTGATGTGGAGACCAATACTCTGTCTGAGGGTTGTTCAAGGGTAATTTGAGGGTGCTGATTCTGAATCTGCCATGTGTAAAGGGATATCTGTGTCGCATCAAGGTCAGAATTAAGGTCAAAGGTCACAATTTTATATCCCCTTTTATGTAAAAATGAGGCTGAAATGAGTACACACATTTTGAAACAAATATAGAAATTTTAAAGGTGAAGCTCTTTTTTCTTATGTATCTGACTCACATCTGTCTTAGTCATACTGTTATACTACCAGTACAAGTGATTGCAAATTATACATTAGAATAAACCATTTGCTTTAACTGCTATTACCCTGATTAAACTATTATATGTTTATTAATTCATATTGACCTTCTATTCACCTTGATGCGACACAGATATCACTTAACACATGGAAGATTCGGAATCAGCACCCTCAAATTACCCAAATAACCCTTTCAGACAAAGTATTGGTGACCACACCAACCCCCCTTAACATTTTTAGCCTGGCCCCCCAATTATAAGACAATGCAGCTCATTCGCACCTCAGCCCTAAGACAATGAAGCCCACTGGCACCTAACCCCTAAGACAATGCAACCACCGCTGATCCTCGCCAGCATCTTAACAGTAATAGTAATAGGGGGGGGGGGGGAGAAAGCTGTCACTGAGGGCCTCACGGGCCACGGGGAGGCTGTACAGGCCGCCAGGAGGCCGCCAGGGCCACTAGGAGGACCCTGACATCATGTAGGGTTCATAGTATTAGCAAGGGTATTAGGCTTAAGTTAGGGGTGCGGCGAATACGCAAGTTTTTCCCTAAGAGCACTCAGATGGTCTCTGCGGCTTATAGGATCGGCACAAAGTCGGGGTGCGGCTTATACACGAGTTAGGCTTATACGCGAGGTTTTCCGGTAGCATTGTTTGTCAACCAACAATTTCGGAATGATAATATCACACATGATTTATAAGTTACTATGCTTTTAAAATCATTCCTAGGGCATCTATTTTGGCATCGATTGTCTTTTCCTTATGATTTCATAAATAGGTGGCCATATAAGCATTTAAGTCTATGGATTCCTTGGATGTGACTTACTGGGGATACCTGTCATGGAAATATATTGAGCTGTATTTGTGGACCATTTTTAATGGTAGGCTGTGGACGTGTTCCATTTTGTGGACATAATGTGTTGTAGGCCGTGGACATAACGTGACTTGGACACTTTGTACTGTGCAGACAATACGGGGGACAACAGAGTGCCCCACATTGTGCACATACTACAAAGAGGTACGTTTAAAGACCATTTTACAGACGATAATGTAAATGTTGGCTCCCTTTGATCTATCAGATTTATTGTTCACCCATAATTAGGGTATTATTTTCATGGTAGTCCGAGATAAGGGTAGGGGGTCTATTTAGGTATCGTTTTCATAGTCACTTATGATTTGTGTCTCTCCTTTTATTAAATTTCTTGTGAAAATAGTTTGATGGCCTAGGTGTTGGCCAATCAGAGGTTATAATGCTGCAGTACTGGGCTGCTACAGGCATTGTTTCTACGAAGAGTGGTCATAGAAAAAGATAGCAGACACTAGCTATGGCTGGAAAGCTGTGATTATGTAGATTATAGACCCAATGAGTGTAAAACTCCAATATCGGGGCCAAATTATTGGAAAATATACAATTTGCTGCAATACCAAAACCAATTTTCACACCAAAGTCGATTTTAACCTCAATGTCAATTCGACACCAAAATAAATTTTACCACACATCCAATTTCAATCCCCAAATCCAATTTTCACCACAATCGATTTTGACCCCAAAATCAATTTCAACCCCGAAAACCGATTTCGACTCTAAGGTCATTTAATTTGACCTAAGGTGTCATTTAGAAATAGGAGACTGCATCTCTAACTTTAACAATACCCTGCAGTTGCTCGCCGTCCTAACGCGTTGCGCGGTCAATACGTGTTGCACAGTCATAACCGGCACAACACCCTCTCACCTATCATAGATATTAAGGCGTCATTGCTGAAAATGCTCCAATTATCTTTCAGACCCCCTCGACTACAATAGAAATCAAGACATCATGGCCAACATCACTTCATTTAGTTTTGGCACGCCCTTGCCTCTCATGAAAATTAATGCCTCATACCCGAAAATGCTCCAAATATCATACAAATCAAACTGTCATTGCCTAAAAAGCTCCAAATACCTTCAGGACCCCTTTGCCTATCATAGATATTGAGGCATCATTGCCGAAAATGCTCCAATTATCTTTGGGACTCCTTTGGCTATCTTAGAAAGTGAGGCGACATGCCCAATATCTCTTTAATTTGCTTTGCTACCACTCTCGCCCATCATACAAATTAAGACGTCATGATCGAATCACTTTAATTAGCTTTAGTACACCCTTGCCTATCATCAAAATCAAGATTCGAGATTCACTGCCGAAAATGCTGCAATTATGTTTCAAGACCCATCACCTACCGTACAAATCAAGCTGTCATGGTCGAAAATGCTCCAATTATGTTAGGGATCTCGAAACCTATCCTACCAATCAATATGTCATTGTTGAAAATGCTCCAATTATGTTTGGACCCCCTTGCCTATTATACGAAGCAATATGTCATTGCCGAAAATGCTCCAATTACCTTCAGAACCCCCTCAGCTATCATTGATTTCATGCTGCCTTTGCTGGCAATGCTCCAATTATATTGTGGACATCCTAGCCTGTCATTAGGTTGAGGACATACCCACTATTTCAGTACGCCCTAAATGAGCTGCACTTGTTCTCACCATCTAGGGCGTACTATTATATTGCCTTCTCTACCAGCATCAGTGTATCTAAGGATCTACATGATATTTCCCATATACCGTAAATTCTTGCGTATAAGCCTAACTCGCGTATAAGCCGCACCCCTAACTTTGGCAAATTATATAAGCCACAGAGGGGGTCTGAATATTGCGATTTTGGTACTGTAGTATACTAATAAAAACTCTCGTATAAGCCGCACCCTATTTAGGCATGTTTGGTATCAAAAGAAAGCTGAGTCTGACTCGCGTACAAGCCGCAGCTTGTACGCGAGAATTTACGGTAGTTCCAATGTATCATATATCATCTGTGGTACCATTGGGGCCCTTGATGGGGGGGTCCCCATGTCACATGTCGGATTTAAGAAATGACCATGTCACATGTCTATGTCGCTTAAAATGCTCATGTCCCATGTCAATTTAAGAAATGTCCATGTCCCCTGTCACTAAGCCTCATGTCGCATGTCACTAGGCCTCATGTCGCATGTCGATTTTAAGAAATGCCCATGTCGCCATATCGAATTTAGGGGTCTAGAGCCATACCATTGGAAAGAGAACATCTAAATCTATACACTAGCCAATTTACAAATTGTTATCATTCATATTCATTCAGGTATCATGCATTGAAGATGACACATTCATAAATTATTTTATAGACCCAGTAAATAAATCTTTTATAGACCCAGTAAAGTTCATTTCCGGATTATCTGTTAGAAAAAACACTTTAATTAGCAATGGCATCCCCTCTTGCCTAAGCCAAAATCACTTCAATTAGCTTCGGCATAACCTTGCCTATCATCAAAACCGTATGTAAAACGGGGCGTACTGGGTACAAACGCTACCTTGTGCAACCAATGACACGTTATTTGCCCCTAGTAGAAGACTTTTATCAGTGTTATCAGCTGGTGGCAGCAGGTGGGGGCCAGGGCCCAGGGCCCCGGGGCCACCCGGGGACATGATAAATCCTTCTATGTTTGATTACTACTCTACTATAGGTTTCAGGCCTAGGTCATAGCTCCTGCTCCGTTTCACGTCGTCGGGGGGGGGGGGGGGGGGTAGCTCGGGGCTTGGGGCCAAAGCCCCCCACAGTTAGATGTTGGGAGGGGAGGGGAGGGGGGTTCAGCATGTTTTGATCCCTGCTCCTTACCAGTTCACAGAACGAGAACATTGTTCACTCAGAAATCCTTATAATTCAGCAAAGATGGGGCGGGGAGACAATGTCATAATCAAAAACAAGTCTTCTGTGTGTAGGGAGGGGAGGGGCATAAGTGAATACCGGATTCGACGTAATATGTGCCCTCCCCCTTATCAGCACCCACCTCTCCCTTTCTCAGCCTTTCCAGACATTTTTAATGCGTTCCTGCGATTATCACACCTATGTCATAGGCTACCTGAAACTTGGAACATTTCACACCTGTGCTGGTGTCAAAGCCAAGCCAATAATGAACTCAGGGGTGTTTAGAAGCCTTTTAGATGACACTGGGGTGGGCCATGTCGCCCTATCAGATTTAAGAAATGGCCATGTCTCCATATCGAATTTAGGGGTCTAGGGTCCTCCCCTACTTTCCATCCCCTGCCCAGCTTCCTAACACCCCTCCCTCTACCCTCCCTTTCTTTCATAAGCACAATACCTACATGATGTCATACCATAAATATCATATGCACTGAGCTGAACAATGAAATAACGTTGTGGTGACTGGGATCTATAAATAGAACACGGTAAACTCGTAAACACGTGGCTGGGAACGTCCCCTCTGTTACTTATGGAAGGCCGGTGCGCCATTGCCATTTGCCAATTGCCGATTGCCATTTGCTAATTGCCAATTGCTAATTGCAAATTGCTAATTGCCAATTGCTAATTGCCAGTTGCTATTTGCACCCAGCCAATGAGGAAGCAGCAGCGGCCATCTTGTCATCTTTTCTTGGCGGGAAATAGACATTAGATGCGTAATCAGGATACCTATTGTTATTTGCACAATCTATTGCCCCCCCCCCCCAAAAAAAAAGAGAAGAAAGGTACTAAAGAGAAAAAACACTACAAAAATTGTTTAAATAGACTCCCCAGATTTCGTGTGCAGCGCATAGCCCTACTCAGACAGTATAAGATGTATACATCTTATACTGTCTGAGTAGGGCTATGCGCTGCACACATTTAGGCCTGTAGGCTGAACTTCAGATGCATAACCGATTAGGCCTACCCCCCCCCCCCCTCAAAGAAAAAAAAGAAGAAGAAAAAGAGTCAGATGTCCAAGTAAATGTCCGAGCACCATACCCAATGTCCGAGCACCATAGCCTACCTGTCCGAGCACCCCCCTCCCAATCATTAAAAAATATATATATACATACATGTCGGAGCATCTATAAAACGTCCGAGGACATAAATGTCCGAGCAACAAAATGTCCGAGGACTAAAGTTCAAGCATTTTAAAAAGGCCTCAACTATATATGTAAGGTGCTTGGACATTATTAAATGATGCTCGGACATTATAGGGGCCTAGGCCTATATATTACGCCATTCTATTATAACAGGTGGAACTGCACACTTGTGCTCTAAAGATAGGATTGAGAGATGGTCCGAGCATCAAATGTCCGAGCACCCTAAGCTATGTCCGAGTATCTAATGTCCGAGAATAAAGATGGCGGTCAATCAGCAATTGGCAAATAGCAAATGGCAATTAGCAATTGGCAAAGAGTATGGCGCTCCGGCCTTCCAAAGTTACTGGTTCATCACAGCGATGTCATCCCGGTGGTTACCATAGCAGCCAGCGGGCACCAGCAGACCTTGATACATCTTTCCCGTGCTCCCTTTAAGGGAGTGTTCATTTATTATTTACAGGCGGGGGTGGTGGGTTTGGGGGGGGGCGTAAAATTTTTTGACCCCTCCTGAGGGGGGGGGGGCGTAAAAAAATTCTGACCCCTCTTGAGGGGGGAGGCTTAAAAATGTAATCCCCTTTTTAGCTTAAAAAGCCCATGTGCTAGTATAGTTCAAAGGGGGGGGGGCAAAATTTTTTCAGCCCGTTCGCCGAGTAGGGGCGCGAAACGTTCCACGCGCTCTCGAGGGGGGAGGCGTAAAAGAATTTTGCCCCTCCACGCGAAATCTCACCACCCCCTGTAATTAATAAATGAACACTCCCTAAGGACGGCAGAGTGCTTTGATCCTTAGTTCCTCAAATATCTGCCAGAATAACATCAGAGGAAGCAAGATATCCGAGGACATAAAACACAACCAAGTGGTGTGGATGGTCAGAGGGTAGGGTTGGCGGGAGGGCATGAGTGGGCGTGATAATCCTTCTATAGTTGATAACTGCTCTTTTTCTACTGTCTATTTTCTCCTCTTTAACCTTGTACTACATATTAATAGACTGACACATGACGGCGAGCAACTGCAGGGTATTGTTAAAGTTAGAGATGCAGTCTCCTATTTGTAAATGACACCTTAGGTCAAAGTTAAAGGACCTTGGAGTCGAAATCGGTTTGGGGGTTGATACTAAGATATGCAATCACTGTCACATTACTGCACTATATCCTGGGTACTATATACTCTTCACAACATAAAACAGACAGCATGTGACATAATATCTGCACTGGGTTGAACTCGTGGTATTAAATCAGATCCATTAATAGCACATGGTACACTTGTCAACAAGGGATAACAATTGGGGTGGATGGCTAAATTCGACACGGCGATATTGCCATTTCTTAAAATCGACATGCGACATGGAGCTTAGTGACATGAGGAAAAAATAAGTGACATGACACAGGGTGTTTCTTAAAATCGACATGGGACACGACAGGCTCTTAAAGGCAACATGGGACATGGGGAATTAAGTGACAGGTGACATGTCCATTTCTTAAAATCGACATGAGACATGAGGACCCCCCCCCCCACCCCCCATCTATACCCCCATAACAAGTGGCCCAGGGGGGGCGGGGCCTACACTCTCTATCTTTGTCCTGAATTAGGTACCGTAAATTTACCCTTTTTCATGGGTGACCATGAGAAAAAAGATTAGATGAAGGGTGATGGCCTAAATATGTGTTCACACTACTTATTATACCCCCCATACGGTATATCAGTGTTGTAGGTATAGGGAGTCTGTATGCCCACTCAGTGGGCATAGGGGCTCTCTATGCCCACGGTACATCAACATGTAGGTCCAGGGCGTGTAATACGGCTCCAGGGCGTGTAATACGGCTCCAGGGCGTGTAATACGGCTTCAGGGCGTGTAATACGGCTCCAGGGCGTGTAATACGGCGCCCTGGGCGTGTAATCCGGCACATCTCCCCTATGGGACCTCCAGAACCTACATGTTTAGAATTCTAACTATTGCACCAACAAAACATTATATCGATACACCATTTAATTATGACACATATAGCCCTATATCAAACCTACCGGTATGTAAACCTTAAAATCTCCATATTACAGGAAGGCGTTTCACCGTATGTCGATGTTATAACTAACATACAGCCTTAAGATGCGGTCAAGATGCGGACAAAATATCACCAAAGCAAATTTTCCATTTCTTTTCACCCTCCGCATACCCTCCGTATCTTTTTTTACAAAATATCAACATACGGCATCCAACATACGGCTCTCTTAAGATACGGACATTGTCACCTGTCCCTTTTAGAAAAATATGCAAAAACCAGTCTACATTCCGGGAAACCCCTAGGGAATTCCCTCTGTGACGTCATAATATGTAGCAACATACGGAGGTAGGCTGGGGAGGGTATATATAGGGTCCGTATGTTGGGGAAGAGACAGGGGAGGGACAGGAGAGGTTTGGGAAGGGACAGGAGAGGTCGGGGAAGAGACAGGATAGGTCGGAGAAGAGATAGGAAAGGTCGGGAAAGGCACCCCTGTACTCTGATAGCTTTTGTCTACCAGTCTATAGGCAGATTTTTTTAGCTGTGCAGGGCCATTATTTACCGAGTTACAGAAGAAAAGACATTTTTGGGTATAATTTCGTTGAAAATCAATTTTTTTAATTTATCTTTTTTTAATTATAAAGGTAGAAGTTGGACTTTACTTATCTATTCATTAAAGCAATCCTAGAGCCATTTTTTTACATATATATGTGCACTTTAAAAAGGGAGAAGGGAGGGGGGGGGACTGTACTAGCTTACAGAAAAATGGTTTAGGTCCACATCACCTCCAACACATGGCTTGCGATCTCCATTACCTTATATATATATGAGAGGAGTTGAGGCCAGCATGACTTAGCCTCTAGGTGGCAGCACCAACACAGCCCTGTGATGTACAATGGCCTGTTTGGTCAGTAAAATGTAAGTGTTGACTGGGTATCTGGAGCGGGCCACCCCTGTACCGCGGCGAGTTCATATCCATCCACACAGGTGCAAAACCTCTTGAGTGCTAACATTTCAACTACTACTACTTTTAAAGTGCTATATATATATATGTAATAAAATGACCCTAGAATTATTTTAACGGGTAAATAAGTTAAGTCCAACTTCTAGCTTCATGATAAAAAAATAAATAAAAAATTATATGGATTTTGGGAGAAATTACATGAAAAAGAGTCTTTTCTTCCATAACTCGGTAAATAATGGCCCTACAGAGCTGAAACTTTGCCCACAGACTCCTTGTCTATGAACGGTGGTAGACAACAGAGTACAGAGCTGGCTGTAGTGGTGACGAAATGGTAGTAGTGGCTCCTACCATCTCCTCACGGCCCCTACCATTTCCTCACGACCCCTACCACTTCCTCACGACCCCTACCACTTCCTCACAACCCCTACCACTTCCTCATGTACACCACATCCAGTACCAACATACGGAGCATAAATACCACATACGGCGCACAAAAGAGACATACGGCCCTAAAAACCAGGGTATATGTCCTGTTTTCAACATAGCACCCCCCCCCTACCCCTCCGTATATCTTGTACTAAATACGCCAAAGATACGTTTTTTTCTTGCTCCGTATGTTGAACAGAAACGCAATTATGGCCGTATGTACATACGGCCGGCCGTATGTACATACGGCGGCCGTATCTTTTTCCGTAAGATGCGGACAGGTTGAGCTGAAACGCAAAAATGAACTGAAACGCAAAAAAGACACATACGGCCCCGTATGATACGGTGAAACGCCTTCCAGGAAGGCGTTTCACCGTATCATGGGAAAATTTGCTTTGGTGATATTTTGTCCGCATCTTGACCGCATCTTAAGGCCGTATGTTAGTTATAACATCAACATACAGTGAAACGCCTTCCAGGGGGAGTTAAGTTACAGTATGGGATAAGTTAAATAAAAGACACCCAGAAACTAAACACCATACAGAAGTTTAAAAGTGCCTTGAACAAAATGCCAAACATAGACAGTTAAAATCGACAAATCGACATGACCCTAGTGACAAGAGACAAGACCTATTCCTTAAAATCGACAAGTGACATGAGGGCTAGTGACATTTTTACAGTGTCAGTGACAAGGGCATGCGTGGAATCCGGCATATGCCACTTGTGGAATCTGCACATAGTTATGCCCACTGCGTTATGTTTTTGGTTATTATTAATCAAATCTGGGAGTGCCCCCCCCCCCTCCTTCCCCCAGGGAAAGTGGCATGTGAACAGACCTTAGTCCACCTTACGTCGTCTCTCCCGCGTCTCTCACACTCCAAGCAGAGGTCTGGCCGGTGCCGTGTTCTGCGCCCACCGCTGACTTTGGGAGCTATACCGAGGTTGCAGGTTCCCTAGTGGGGGGCACCATCGCTTGATCTGGTAACTGGCGAGATAAGCCCGGGGGGGGGGCACTTGGTACATTTTGTATATACAGGTGTGCGGCTGGCAAGGGTAGTTTTTGAGCAAAACCCCTCTAGCCAAGGGTTAGCTTTTGGCAAAATCCCTCTAGCCAAGGGTCTGTTTTCGGCAAAATCCCTATCGCCAAAATTTATGCAAAAAGGGTCACGTTGGAGCAAAATCCCTCCAACTGAGGGTAAATTTTCAGCACATTTTTTTAAAACAGAAGCACCTTTGTCCAAAATCGCTCTAATCAAGAGGTGCCTTTCCGCGAAAGTTTCGAAAATATAGGCCCTTTTTTACTAAAATCCCTCTAGCCAAGGGTAAGGGTTTCTTAAATTTGAGTACCCCCCCTCGAAGATAAGCACTGATACAGCGATCACAATGGGTACAGGCTGTTACATAATGCCCCCTAAGAATTCGGTAGTGAAGGCCAGGGAGTTATCGCATTGGTTGATAATTTAACCAGCTAGACGCCTTTAACGACAGTCATTTTGACATCCGCTGTGTACTAAGGGAAGGTGTACAGCCATGATGTGTATCAATGACGTGATGCGTATCAACTACAGATAAAGGCTAGGTGGAGATGTATGCCCTAGTTAATTAACATTTTAAAAGTCTTATTAGCGTAATATATGATAGGCCTACCTCGGAGGCCTGCATGTAGACTAAAAGGGTTCATCACATACCACATGCTGATACTGATAGGCTACACTGAATGATGGGGGGGGGGGGGAGAGGGGGGGGGGTCATTGTTTGTGTAGGCCTATGTTTTTGTCAGGGGAGAGGGGCTCATTTCATGGGTATATAGGGATTTGGTATTCTTTATTTTGGGAGAGGGGGGAGAACAATGTGCGTGGGGTGTACTTTGTGTTTGTGTGTTGGGGGGGGGGGGTGAATGAGAATGACAAGAATGATATTCCTAGTTATAGTAAGAATCGTTGAGTCGTCTTGATGACCCGCGAGTCAATGTGGCAGCTCATTGCAGGTACCTCCAACATTCAAAAAAAATTTAAATAAAATTAAATATCCGACCTACCTACCCTAAATTTTTGGACCATGTTGCCTGAAACACACCTTGTTTTTTTGGCCTAGGTGAATTGTTTTTGGAGGGAGGGCAGGAGAAAAAAAGGGCGTTGGCGAGAGGAGTAGGGTACTCTCACTCTTCAATTTGGACGGGCAAATATTATGGCTCGATCCACAGGGGTATAAAGGGACCTGTCGACCTTTGCTGTTTTCCAGGTAACCTTTCGACTCGGTACAATAATTTAAGGCTGTGTCTCACAAACTTGAGCCATTGTTATTGTCTCTGACCAGGTGCCGTCTCTGACCAGGGGCCATCTCTGATCGGATGTCAAAAAGAAAAGTGTTTTAAAAGAAATCATACTCATATATATATATATATATATATATATATATATATATATATATATATATATATATATATATATATATATATAAGGATTTTGTAACAACTTTAAAGCGGTTGTTATATAATCATAATTATGATTAGCCTCCTGCTGTTGGTATTTTGACCTTATCACGCAAAACCGGTCAGAGACGGCACCTGGTCAGAGACAGAAACGTTGGCCTAAGTTCGTGAGACACGGCCTTCTCTACTTCATGACAACATACCGAGGGCAGAATAGATTCACCATTTTCGGACCTTCGCTTTCAAGGTGAACATAACCTTTTCTCACTTCATATTATATTTTTCAGTAATTACCCAAATACACTAATGCAAAGGGTATACGTTCCAACTTGAGCATCAGTATTAGTGACCATCATTGTAACAAAATAAATTGTAATCAGATTCTGGGAAGTCAAAAGGATAAATTTCACCTGAAGTCAGACAAATTATATGAAAGTACACATGGAGACGAAAACTTTCTTTTCCCCTTGTTTTGGAACATAGATATGCAATAAATTGTCATTTTCAGATGCTGGGGCTTATAATGATATAAGGCTTGAATTCTTTCAAATTATCCCAATGTTATACACTTATAATCCGTCAATTGGAGGCTTGACCACTGGCTGTATAGCCCAGACTCCACTAGGGCGAAACAGGTAGCTGCGAAACGAGGCGATCCTTTTTTATGTTTTGATTTCCACATTTTGCTTCATTTCGCCCCATTTCGCTTCATTTCGCGGCAGTGTCGCCCTGCTTCTGGTGTTACAGAGGGCGATACTGAAGCGAAATGAAGCGAAATGAGGCGAAATGAAGCAAAAAGTGCAAAATCAAAACATAAAAAAGATCGCAACGGTTCGCAGCTAGCAGTGTCACCCTAGTGGAGTCCGGGCTATTGGGCCTGTGGTAGAGCATATAGACTAGATTTGCATTTTGTGTCAAGAATTCTAAAACTGAAATAACATTTGACATATGCCCCTTTTTAGCTTTAGCACTTTAGCACTCTGAAAAATACTGGTGACCCCTATATATGTCTGTTCTAATGTAGCGTTTTCATTGATATGAAGAGAAATTGTGAATTGTCATTCCAGACTAAAGTTTCCACCTGCTTTCAAACGTTTATCTGTAGATTCTGAGCCCAAAGGTGTCCGACAAAGTTTATCATACTGCCCGGTTTTCTGGTTATTGCACTAGTGGCGCCCTGCTGTTTAGGCCCTACCTTGGTGAATATAATGGGAAAAGAAAATTGGGGGCGGGGCCCTGAATGAAGGATTGTGGACCCGAGGACCGAGTCATTTATTATAAGCTGGGGGGAGGGGGCGGGGCTCGTTGGATGTTCTCAACGTAGCAATTGTTTTTGACATCTCCCCCCACCAATTAGGTGAACGTATTATCGCCCCCCCCCTCCAAGTACTGCTTTTGTGAAATGGCTCGGGGCCCCTCTAAAAATCGCACATGCCAATGGCATGTCTATAGGTTACGTACCATGTTAGTACGACCACCTCCCCATCATGATAGTCCATGTCTACAAAACTTGACACTGAGCTGGGAATAAAAGACTCCTCCCCTGGAATTTGAATCTGTGACCATGTTGGAGGTAAAGAGAAGATACTTGTAAAAGGATGCCCCCCCCCCGCCCTTTGAACTATAGTAATGTGCTAGCTTTTAGCTAAAGATGGGCATAATTTTATACCGGAGTCCAGACAGGAGTGCGGCCCAGATACGCCACAGTAAGCACAATAAAAAAAAACAATCCGTTCTATAGAAATAGTACAGCGTCCCACTACACTAGCTTTAAACGGCGGCTAGCACCGGGCAGCGATATTCGCATCTCTACGATGTGCATGTAGTGTTCCTTACTCGCACATCCTCCAAGTGCGTATAAGGATGCTACTCGCACCTCCAGGAGGTGTAGACTGGTTTTAAAGGCACACTGAACCCACGACGTCATTTGCGTACAAAACTCGGCAGGGCTAGGTCCTCAACTCAGTGCGCCTTTAATACTTGGACCTGCAGGAGATGTGAACTAGAATTCTTATTTGCACCTCAAGGAGGTACCGACCTTGATTGACACCTCCTTATCTCACTGGGTATAAAGCTAGAATGCTTCTATAGTGAGGCGGTAAATGTTCCTCAGGAAAATATTACTACAAAGGACAATGTCTGATCATGACTAGATTTGCGCAAGTCATTCATTTTAATATGTGATTTTGCAATAACTCATTACCTGCGCCTGCTCTGCCTCCCAGGCCTACCCCAACCCCCTGGCTTCCAATTTCTAATTAAACATATTGATGGGTCTACATAGATGAAGAACCCCACTGGCCTACAGATAAGCCTACGTGGGCCTATACATTTAAGTCCGAAGAACTCTCATAAAATGTGTAGGCCTCTCCAGTCTAATAGGCCTACTCGCGATAGATCACCTTGTTTCATCCATAATAGGCTTAGGCCTATATGTCACATCGAGCATCACTATCAGCATACAGTAGGTGAATATAGCCCCCCCCCCCCCCCCACGGATCTCCTCAGGTCGTTTAAGTTGCAAGAACTAATGGCTCAAGGTCATAGATTTGCTTTTTAAAGAAACATTTTTACTGTAGCCAAGTTTGTACTTAAGTTTGTACTAAAGTTTGTACTAAAGTTGCCAGGTCACTTTTGATTCCTCTGAAGCTTGGGCCTAGATGTGCATGAAGTAAGGCTACTGGTAATTTAGGAAGGGGAGAGGTAGTTTGCGATAAAATGTACAGAAAAGTACTCCCTCCCTCACCCTCAGCTGACCCGACCTGGATCGGCCCCTGCCCACTCCCAGGAAACAAACTAACTGGCCTCCTGAATAGTGTGGGAATATCAACCAGACTGCTGATACAGCGTTTGTAATGTGACGCTACCAGTCTGGTTGCCATGACAATGTTACTCAAGGCCCCGTCATTCCAAGATATATGGACAAATATTCACAAACAAATTCTAATCACATCCTTTACATTAGATCTGTATATAAGACACCTGTCTTGTCTGCCTTTACCCCCTTCCCCCCCCCCCCCCACCTCATTCGAGAAGCACAATTTATTAATGTTTATTTTGTGTTAACACAATCGGCCCATGACGTGACCATCGTGTGGGAGCCCCCATCGCTGCGTTTGGTACAGTAAGTATGGTCTATTAGGGCCTAATGAACCGTAAATAAATTATAGGGTGATTCCAACAGATTCCCAAAGCTGAGGTCACCTAAGGGTTGTGCTGTCGCATTAGATATTACTGCCTATTTAGTATTAGGATTGCACGCCCTCCCGTGTACCACGGCTCTAGGCACGCAGGTTACAGCCCTCACTGCACCACGGCCCTGGGTAGCTTGCATGGTGTCGTCTTATAAAACTTTCATTTCATGCAAAACAATAGGCTACGTAAAATATATATATGGAATTGTTTAGCACTGTTCCATACATTTTTTACAGGAAAATCAGGCCTTATAGGTACTGTAGAAAACTATGTTTTTATAGGCCTACTATATATACTTGCGATTTTTAACATAACATAATATTCAACATAATAGTATATGTGGCGCCACCGGTCACTATATTCCCGGGCCGCTTGTGCAACTGGCAAACCCGAAAGAAGGTATAACTTAAACTCTAAACAATAATTAAAAAGACTGTACCCCTTTCCCCCAAATTTACCAAGTATGCACCCCATAGGCCTTTCTAGTGCCCAGGCGTGTCTGTGCCTAGGGCATGAAAATGAACCCTTCCCCTTTGTATCATTGCCACACATGGAGGTATCCAAATCTGAGGGAGTGAGGGAACATTCACAAATGACGTCTCCTTTTTCGGGGCCATATTCAGAACCCAACCCCCTTGTCACCTTTTGTCACCTCCCAGCAATAACCCCCCCCTAAGAAAGACGTCACTAATTTTGAATACCCCCCTTCCCCCCTCCCCCCCTCCCTCCTCAAATCATTTCCAAACCTAAAAATAAATTCCATGAAAGGCGAGGGGATCAAAAAGATAATTGGAGTATTTTTAGGCGTCATAGCCAAAATCACTTCAATTAGCTTTGACATAACCTTGCCTATCATCAAAACCGTATGCATTAAGACAGGGCGTACTGGGTACAAACGCTAGCTTGTGCAACCAAATATTTTAGTAAGCTCTTTAGGTGAGAGACAAACATTTCCAAAACTATCATCGAAACCAAGGCGTCATGACTGAAAATGCTCTAATCATGTTTGGGACCCCTTGCCTATCATACAAATCAAGATGTCAATGTCGTGAATGCTCCCCTCAGCTATCATGAATATCAAGGCGCCATTGCTGAAAATGCTACAATCATATTCTGGACCTCCGGATCCTCGCCTGTCATGGCAAAAATTACTTTTATTAGCTTTAGCAAACCCTTGCCTATCATCGAAATGAAGGGGTCATTGCCGAAAATGCTGCGATTATGTTTTAAGATCCCTCACCTATCGTACAAATCAAGCTGTCATAGTTGAAAATGCTCCAATTATTTTAGGGATCTTAAAATCTATCATACAAATGGAGACGTCATTGTCAAAAATGCCCAAATCAACTGAAGGAGCCCCTGGCCTATCATGCATATCAAAGCGGCATTGGCAAAATCACTTTAATTAGCTTCGGCATAACCTTGACTATCATCGAAATCAAGGCAAATTATGTTTGGGCATCTCCAAACCTATCCTACAAATCAAGATGTCATTGTTGAAAATGCTCTAATTATGTTTGGGACCCCCTCGCCTATCGTACAAAGCAATATGCCATTGCCTAAAATGCTCCAATTAACTTTAGGGCCCCCCTCGCCTATCATAGCTATCAAGGAATCATTGCTGAAAATGCTCAAATTGTCTTTTGGAGCCTCTCCCCTAACGTAGAAATCAAGACTTCATTGCTGAAAATGCTCCAATATTTTTGGGACACCCTCTCCTATCTTAGAAATCGAGGCGTCATGGCCAAAATCACTTCAACTAGCTTAGGCATAACCTTGTCTGTTATCAAAATCAAGGAATCATGACTGAAAATGCTCCAATTACATTTGGGACCCCCTCCCCTATCTTACAAAGCAATACATCATTGCCGAAAATGCTTCAATTACCTTCAAGACCCTGTTGGCCATCATGAATATCAATGCGCCTTTGCTGAAAATGCGACAATTATATTCTGGACCTCCCCCCCCTGTCATGGCCAAAACCACTTTAATTAGCTTAAGCACAAACTTGCTTATCATCGAAATGAAAGTGTCATTGCCAAAAATACTGCAGTTACGTTTTAAGACCCCTCGCCTATCGTACAAATCGAGCTGTCATGGTCAAAATGCTAAAATTATTTTAGGGATCTCAAAACCTATCATTAAAGTGGAGACGTCATTGGTGAAAATGCCCCAATTAAC
Organism: Harmothoe impar; assembly: GCA_947462335.1. NCBI lineage: Eukaryota > Metazoa > Annelida > Polychaeta > Phyllodocida > Polynoidae > Harmothoe > Harmothoe impar. Next base: position 75,798,741 of record OX381710.1, on the reverse strand, counting down.
TGAAGGACCCCCTTGCCTATCATAGATATCACGTCATCATTGCTAAAAATGCTCCAATTATCTTTTGGATCCCCTCGCCTATCATAGAATTTAAGACGACATAGACAAAATCACTTGAATTAGCTTTGGCATCCCCTCGCCTTTCATCAAAATCAAGACTTTATTGCCAAAAAAGCTGCAATTATCTTTCGGACCCCCTTGCCTATCTTAGAAATCGGGGCTTCATGGCAAAAATCACTTTAATTAGCCTCCCTGACCTCTCATACAAATCAAGACGTCATTGCCGAAAATGCTCCAATCAACTTCAAGATCCTTCACCTATCAAAGTTATCAAGGGCCTAAGGCCAAAATCACTTTACTTGGGTTTTACGACCCTTTCCTACCATTGAAATCAAGATGTCATCGCAGAAAATGCTCCAATTACGTTTGCAACCCCATAGCATATAATACAAATTTATCAAGATGTCTTAGCCGAAAATGCTCCAATTACATTTGGGACCCCCTCCCCTATCACAGATATCAAGGCATCATGGCCATAATCACTTCATTTAGTAAAAGGTAACTGACCAGACACAGGCCAAAAATAAAAACAAAAAAACTTTGTTTCAGGTCACCCCACTGACCCTATCAAAACAGGGCCGACCTACGTTTTTTTCATGTGATTTTGAAGAACTTCTTTTCTTCATATTTTTTTACATACTTTTGTTAAAAGATAATGTGATATAAAAAGGCAGCTTGTTTCATGGAATTCTATGCAATTTTGAATACATTACTATTTCTACAGAAAGGTTGCCTAATGCTTTCATGTAAAAGATCTTTTTCTTAAAATCCGACCTGCTGACCCTAGACTTTCTACCAATGTTGCCTGAAACAAACTTCCTTTTTTTTGTTTTAACCATAATTTTAAAAAGTCTGAGAATTCCATAATCTTAAGACACTCACTAAACGCAGTTCTTTTAAATCCCTTATTTAATCTTAAAAACCGTAGAAAAGCATAATTATATTATGATTAATAATAATAGATTATAATCCACAATTTTAAACAATGTGTAGGTAAGCCTTGTTAACAACAATATCAGGAGGACTCTGCTCTCCTACCGCAATATTTTTGTATAATGAAGTATTATTTATAAATAATTTCATAATCCCCCCTCCTCCCATCATCAATATACTTCTGAGAGCACACTATAACTCTCATTATGTATTACTGTATATCAGCTACTTTTTATGTTTGTAACTATGGTCTCAGAGACAAATGATGTGTTTATGTTTACACATATCTTTGCTTTGGATAATACTGTCATTTATTGTTTTCAAAATAACAGGCATCCCTTACGTTCCAAATACTCTTCATATCCTGATATATTTATAGACACCTATAGATATTAATCAAGAGATCACCTCGAGTAGGTACTGTACATTAGACTGTTATATAGTAGCCCCCGCCCCCCGCAGTGGCAAACGTCTGTCTTCAAAATAGTTAAATTTATTCTTTGGGTTACGGACACCTTGAAAATGTTCTCAGGTATGGATGATGAAATGATCAATAATAGTAAGATTGACATGCCGTAAAAACTGATGAATAGCAAATTAACTGCAATTTCACAAATTCTTTTTTAGTGGGGGGTTTTCATAGTAGTGTGGCGGGCCCGTAACCCAAAGAATAAAAAGAGTGTAGCCTAAGCGATCAACTTGCAGTGATATTTCTGCGGCCCTAGGTTTTCAGTGCATGTTACCATGCTCTGGTGCCCACAAACATTTGGTTGTGTCTTCTCAGATCATGGATGAGGATACATATCAGATGTACTCTGCAAAGTGCAAGGTTCAGTGTCAATGATGTCGTAAAAGTCAATCACTCTATAGGAGTAAAGCCAAACATGCCACAGAGAGACATCTTCCAGACATAGTCATTCCCCCCACTGCACTTTCTTCTTGATGTAGTCTGGCAGGCTTCAAGGGTCAGTGGAAATGTCAATAGCTCGTGAGACTGTACCAGCTTATAACTGTGGCTTGCGTCCACAAATGTTTTACACGTTGTCATGTTCCCACAGCTGCATTGAATGATATTAAAAGAGTGAACTCTGCATGACACTATCCTTACACCTCCTTAGTCTATAATACAGACAGTGCACGCTAGATGAGGTCCCGTTCCCATGGATACTCTGTGTTGTAGCCAATGTCATGTTCTTAATAACAAGGTCTACGCAGATTTTTAGCTAATACAACTCACTGAGCTTTGATTGGTCCTCAGCATTGGTTGTTAGGTAAACCTGTTGTTAATGAGCAATCAAATTGATTTGGTTTCTTTTTTATCTTAAATATAGTGTATAACGTACAGTAGTATTGTTTGTCAACCAACAATTTGGCAATGAGATAATTGATATCACATACGCTTTATTCAACAAGCTATGTTTAAATTTCCCAATATTTCATATTTGTATACAACCTAGATGAATACAACATCAATTTCCGTTATTGTATATTTATTTTGGTTAGGTTTGGTCATGACCAAATTAGGGAACTTTGGTCAGTTTTGGTCTTGTCCAAACGGGACAACCTGTAAGCCAAAGATTGTGAGGCTGGCCTATGCCACCCTAATTTCTTTGATTAGTGAGGGGGTGCCATAGATAATTGGAGTATTTTTGGCTATAACACCTGGATTTCTATGATAGGTGATGAGGTGCCGGAGCTAACCAACATGATTTCAGCCAGGACTTTTTGATTTCTATGATAAAAGAGGGGGTGCGAAAGATAATTTGAGCATTTTTGGCCATGACACTTGATCATGATTTCAATTATATGTAAGGGGTTGCCAAAGGTAAATAAAGGTGGAATCCCGGGTTGAGTCAATTTAGATATACCAACAATTTCTCTTAATCACCTGGGGTTATACTAGTTTAAAACATAATGATATAATAAAAGCAAAAAGATCAATACTTCATAGTGCTAGATTTTGACACATATTGGCAATTAAAGATAGGACACCCTTAACAATAGCAGGCTATTGGAAAATCTCTATTTTTCAAAAATGTTCAACCTTTTGAAAAATTGATCAGTAATATCTCAACCAAACTTCTCAGATGTTTAGAGGAGATCATTAGTATCACAATCGATCCAGAGAAAAACATAAATATAGGGAATTGTCCGTAGGCCTAGTTCCGAACTTAAAAATAACGCCTGTAGGGGGGCGGGGGTTACCTACTAGTAACAGTACTTGTAAGCCCCAGTTGTACACTGATAATAATGGACCTGGAAATGTTAGTCACTACGGACTACGTTTCTATAGTCACATGAATGTAGCAAAAACGACTATACCAAGTTAGTCACCTATGTCTATAGTAAGTTAGTCATATAGTCGGCCTATAGTCAGCCATTAAATTGGCTGATTTGGACTATATAGTCAAGTGACTATGAATTTAATGGTTTCATGGTCTAAAGTAGTCACTATGACTAATAGATATATTCCATCATGAGAAATCAGGAAAACTTAAGTAGGTCAAGGTTCAGCAGGGTAGACATGGCTAGGATAAAGCAGGGCAGGGGACAGGCTAGGAAAGCCAGGCCAGGGGACAAGCTAGGATAAGGCAGGGCAGGGAAGAGGCTAGGATAAAGCAGGGCAGAGACAGGCTAGGATAAGGCAATGCAGGGGACAAGTGAGGATGAGGCATGGCAGGGGACAGGCTAGGATAAGGCATGGCAGGGGACAGGCTAGGATAAAGCAGGGTAGGGACAGACTAGGATGCGGCAGGGCAGGGGACAGGCTAAGATAAAGTAGGGCAGAGACAGGCTAGGATGAGGCAGGGCAGGGGACCGGCAAGGATGAGGCAGGGCAGGGGACAAGCTAAGATAAGGCAGGGCAGGAGACAGGCTAGGATAAAGCAGGGCAGGGGACAGGCTAGGATAAGCCAGGCCAGGGGACAGGCTAGGATAAGCCAGGCCAGGGGACAAGCTAGGATAAGGCAGGGCAGGGGACAGGCTAGGATAAAGCAGGGCAGGGACAGACCAAGATGAGGCAGGGCGGGGGACATGCTAAGATAAGGCAGGGCTGGGGACAGACTAGGATAAAGCTAGGGCAGGGGACAAGCTAAGATAAGGCAGGGCAGGGGACAGGCTAGGATAAAGCAGGGCAGGGGACATGCTAGGATAAGGCAGGCCAGGGGACAGGCTAGGATAAAGCAGGGCAGGGACAAGCTAGAATGAGGCAGGGCAGGGGACAGGCTATGATGAGGCAGGGAAGGTGACAGGCTAGGATAAGGTAGGCCAGGAAACAGGCTAGGATAAGGCAAGGCAGGGGACAGGCTAGGATAAAGCAGGGCAGGGGGCAAGCTAGGATGAGGCAGGGCAGGGTACAGGCTAGTAGGATAGGGCAGGGCAGGGTACAGGCTAGTAGGATAGGGCAAGGCAGGACAGGGACAGGCTAGGATGAGGCAGGGCAGGAGACAGGCTAGGACAAGGCAGGTCAGGTGACAGGCTAGGATAAGGCAGGGCAGGGGACAAGCTAGGATAAGGCAGGGCAGGGGACAGGCTAAGATAAGGCAATGCAGGGGACAAGCTAGGATAAGGCAGAGCAGGTAACAGGCTAGGATAAAGCAGGGCAGGGACAGGCTAGGATAGGGCAGGGACAGGCTAGGATGAGGCAGGGCAGGGGACAGGCTAGGATAAGGCAGGGCAGGTGAAAGGCTAGGATAAGACAGGCCAGGGGACAGGCTAGGATAAGGCAATGCAGGGGACAAGCTAGGATAAGGCAGAGCAGGTAACAGGCTAGGATAAGGCAGGCCAGAGGACAAGCTAGGATAAGGCAGGGCAGGTGACAGGCCAGGATAAAGCAGGGCAGGGACAGGCTAGGATAGGGCAGGGACAGGCTAGGATGAGGCAGGGCAGGGGACAGGCTAGGATAAGGCAGGGCAGTTGAAAGGCTAGGATAAGGCAGGCCAGGGGACAGGCTAGGATAAGGCAGGCCAGGGGACAAGCTAGGATAAGACAGGCCAGGGGACAAGCTAGGATAAGACAGGCCAGGTGACAGGCTCCTGTGTAAGCCTATCATGCTCTGTCAGTCTAGACATGCACTGTTCATGTATTTCTATGTTATCAAAATTGGAACAAATTACCATGATAACTCTATCAAACATGAGAACTCATGCACCCTATAACATCTTAAGTTGTCATAGTCAACTGTAACATAACATATAACAAGCAGGGATATCCATAGAACAGTGGTTTAGGAAAGGATGTGCCTACCTGAAGTCCATGGACCATTCAAATTTGAATCCTAACTGTTTCCTGTGCACACATTCCTGTGACATCATCAATTTGTGTGATCCACATATAGTCACTACTGACTATCTTTATGACTAATATGTGACTAAGTTGTATAGTCCCCTGACTACGGGGGTCACAATATGATGGTATAGTTAGTACTGACTATAGGTTTTATTATCAGTGTAAGCTCCTGTAGGCCTACGCCACTACACGAAGTGGTAGGTTGGGAAAGCTCAACTAGTTCGTCGAGCCCGTAAGAAATGTACAACGTCAATAGGTTATAAGAATGGGAGGTTTAATATCCAAAAGAAATGAGGTATATCCTGCCCGCTACAGCCACCAACAAATGCCCTGAGGATACTGTTTTTCTTGGCAACTTCAGTAACCAAGCAACATCCTATTGAAACGCCCGGTAACCATGTGTGGTAACTAACATGATGAAAGCAAGCCCTGGTGAAATCTGGGGTAAAATACTAATTCACTATTATAATTGGAACACTATCGGCCATGAAGCCTTGATTTCTATGATAAGCGTGGGATAGCCAAAGCTAAGTTAAGTGACTTTGGCCATGCCACTTTAATCTCTACGATTGTCAAGGGGGTGCTAAAGATAATTGGAACATGTTTGGCTATGACATACATAATAGGCTGGGGGGTGCCAAAACTAATTAAAGTGATTTTAGCCATGACGTCTTAATTTCTATTATCAGGGGGGGTTCATCCATGGGCCCACTCTCGCCTTTCTCTATCCCAGACTAAGCTGAGTGACTGCTGTAGGTTACGGTACACAGCTAGGACAGGGCTAGGAAACATGTAGAGGAGGAAAAATGTTTAAAATTCCAAAACGTCAAATTTCAATATTTTTGAAAGTTTTCTAGTTAAATTGACTACTTTTAGAGTTGACCTAAACTTCTGCCGACTTTTTATGATTTGCTCATAAAATTGGCCATTTTGAGGAAAATTGACCTTTTTTCTTTTGTCATAGCCTCCACTGCTGCTGCCATTTTGAGCAAAATTGACCATTTTAGAGCACTTTATATTTTAATATAATAATTCCAGGCATTTTGTTTGTTTACCATTCTTCGGGAGCTTTCATCCATGAAGTAATAAAAGGCATTTGAAAGAGCAGAATAAATTGCTTGAATGTATCCAAAGCTACATAATGAGATGATTTTATATGCAGATTGTTGGAATACACCACAAGGCAATGCTGATTGATTTAGTCAAATTATGCACCGAACCCCATATCCAAATTAATCGTATTCATTGGAAAATGGTTTAAAGGCCCAGCGCCCCTATATATAGCGCTGAGTACCTGTCCCGACTGCGCCCTGACTGCCGCTGGAGGGGTACCGAGACCTGCGGGTTTAACAGCCCGCCGCAGCTAGCCTGGTTGCCGACCCCACTCTCTTACCATGCAGCGGCCTACACCGAGTCACACACTACTCCACTACCAGACCGCTCACTGGCTGCACCAAACACGGCTACCGAGGCAACTAATTGGGGCTCTGGATGGGGGGGTCCCATGTCCCCTGTCGATTATAAGAAATGCCCATGTCCCATGTCACTAAGCAAAAACCTGTGTCACTTATGTCACTAAACGAATTCAATTATTGGGTATTCTATAGAGATAGAGACACCTTAACCCACTAAAATTTTAGTTATCCTTCTTTTTGATGAAGTAAAAATGAGCAAGTTATATATGTGAATAGGAATCGTAATGCACATTGTAACAATCCCAGTTTCAATTGAAATTATTTCCTTGTCACTAAGCTTGATGTCATGTCACTAGGCTTCATGTCACATGTCGATTCTAAGGTTTGGCCATGTCATATGTCGCTTAGGTTGCCATGTCAAATGTCGATTTTAAGAAACAGCCATGTCAAATGTTGATTTTAAGAAATGCCCATGTCGCCATGTCGAATTTGGTGGTCCACACCCATCTAATTACTAGTTGGACTAGTTACTACGAGAAACTAGTTGCAGGCACAAAAGGTCCCTACTGACTGCACCAAACACGGCTACCGCCCCCCCCCCTACCCAATCTAAAGGCACTTAAACCCACAGTTCTTACTGCACGTGCAGTAACGGTCAGAGCGCAGTCGGGACAGGTACTCAGCTGTATATATAGGGGCGCTGGGCCTTTAAGGGAATGGTCCAGGTAAGGAAGACTAATCAAAGCCAGCCTGTCCTGTTTTATTCTGGACAATTGTGTGGCTATTAAAGCTGTGCAGTTTATTAATACATACAACTTTGATATATCTTGGAGATTTTCAAAGTGGTGTCGGCAGTGGTGGAGGCATAGGATAGCCTGAATAGGAGCCATCTATTAATTACATATGCACCAAGGGGTGGGAGTCCAGCCAAATGCGTATTGGAGTATGTGGGCATGGTAGTGCGGGGGGGGGGGGCTCCCAATGCATACATGGTGCAACAGGGGGTGAGAATGGTCAATTCGGTAAACAGGGCACAATGTAATTAATGAATGGCCCCAATTAGCTTACTAACTAGCTCGACCTATAAGGGGAAGAAGATCGACCAATAGTGTACAGGCTCCAATAAGGGCCTTCTAGGTTCTAATTGTCGCAGGGAGAGAAGCAAAATATGCCCATAATTTTGAACCACTACTGAGAATACCATGTATGCATCTATGCATAGATTAAGAACACAGATCTAGGATCTACAGATCTAGAAATTTACAGAATTAGAAAAAAAATGTTATTAATCTAATTTCAAGTTTAATGTCAGTACTTAAAATAGTCCCATGTTGAGAAGGGAGGCCGCACTGAACCTTACCCAGCAGGACCTGCATGGGTGCATATTGCAGCGGCGGTATCTTGGTCATATTCCTAAATGCTGTGCGTCACAATGCATTCATATATACCGTAGTTTTGTGACTTTATAACATGATATTAATATGGGAAGTGTTCATTCCCATTCTTTTAGAGTCTTGTTGTGAGTATTTCAGTCGCTGTTATTGTTGGAAGTTAGGGTAGTTACTGGCAGCTAGAAATGTAATGGGAATATTAAATATAATATCAAAATTGTTTTATGTATGGAAAGCCCATTGTCTTGGGTATCAAAAATTGTGTAAGAATATTTAGATTAGACCGCCTTTTTACATAAAATCGAACACCATGTATGTCCTCTGAGTCATGCTTCCTAGCACACATAACCCAGCCAACAAAGAAACGTTATTTTACGTCAAAATTACGTTTTTAACGTAACATAACGTTATACCATTATAAAGAGTCATAGAGAAACGTTATTGAATGTTATATAACCTTGTATAACGTTTTTTGTTTACTGGGAAGCGACCTTTTCCCAAGGACTATCTTAGAAATTGTATTTTTTTCATCAAATATATCCAAATCCAAATATCATGTCTTATCAGTCCTGAAAGAAGAATAAGATATCTTTTGAAAAAGGTAGACCACATGCTGATCAGCCTAATATAACAGGTCAAATATTGGGACATAAAAGTCGGGTCTTTAACACTGTGACAGATATATAGGGAGCGAGTAAAGCGCCTGGTCGCCGAACTACCTATGTATAGGCCAATGTATCACTCCAAACAACTTAGCCTACTGGTGGCCCTAGTTCCTTGACTTTGATAGGCCTAGTAGCCTATCCGGGGGGGGGGGGCATGAGCCTATATAGCACTAGCACATTAGGCTATGGGGGCTGCCATCTTAACTCAGAGCAATGCATTCTGACCCCCGACTCCAGAGCAGTGCATTTTGGGTGAATTTCTTATCAGTCCCTATGTTCCAGGTGTGAAAGGAGGGGATCCCAGTGGGCACAGAACATTGAATCAACCTTGATAAATGGTTGTCAATGTTGATTCAGTGTTGATTTAACGCACTGCACGAAAATTCCTATTTAAGTATATTTAAGTGTACCAAAATATTGGGAAATGTCCTGGAAATGTCGTTTGGAGCTTGCCATGAAATATAAGAAATCTTAAATTTACCAGAAATGTCATTTGACATTTCCGGTAAATCTAAGCTAAACTGAAATCTTCCCGAAATGTCAAATGACATTTCCGGTAAATTTAAGGAAAACTTAAATCTTCCCAAAATGTCAAATGATATTTCCGGTAAATCTAAGGTAAACTAAAATTTTCCCAAAATGTCAAATGACATTTCCGGTAAATTTAACGAAAACTTAAATCTCCCCAAAATGTCAAATGACATTTCCACTAAAATTAAGGTAAAATTAAATCTTCCCAACATGTCAAATGACATTCCCGGTAAATATAAGGTAAACTTTAATTTTCCCGAAATGTCAAATGACATTTCTGGTAAATTTAAACTTAGGTAAACTTAAATTCCCCTTCTATTCATTAGACACGTCATACGGCATTGAAATAACTGTAAATTGTATTCAAGCCACTTAAAACATTGAGATGTTGTCGTAGTATTACATTGTAATATTTAACTCACATCAAGATTTGTGTACAACCCATGATAATAGCTAGGGGAGTTAGGGGGCCCTGATCCCGTTATTATACATTATTATGGAGGCTTTTGGAGGGGCACAAGCTGTGATACCAGCCAGTCTCCAATGATGCCTAAATGGCTCCCTGATCTCATATAATACGTTCTAATCATCACAGGAAGAAAAAAATAATAATTCCATGATACTAACAGTGTACAGAATTAGATTATGATATCATTGATAACTCATTAATGATAATAAGGCTAATCCATAAATTTGGTTAGGTACCCCCCCCCCCCCCCATCCCTATTTACACCTTGCACCTCACCCTGCCCCCTCCCCGACCCTCCTACCCACACCTTGTGGTGACAGGCCTGTCTGGAGGTAGCTGTGACCACACCACTATGGCGCCCCTTGTGATAGGGGTACAGGTGCGACCATACAGCAATAGGCTCCTAAGACAATGACCCTGCCCCCATTCACCCAGCCTGGGTGAAATATGGGTTATTTTTAAACAGAACGACCAGTACCCCACAGGACAGCAGAGAGACCACATGTACATGTAGACATGCACATTGATACAGGTAGGCACACTAGCATATAAGAATTTAGCATCTGTATATTCTAATAGTAAATAAACATTTTAATTGCATCCACATAAGTACATTACCATGTAAACAGCAATTAATTACATTGCTTAGGCACTGACCTAACTGCCGTGCGCGAGTCTGACCGCCGCAGGGGTATATAGTGTGATATTTTTTTTACTGAGGAATTTGCACCTATGATTTCTTTCCAAGCTCATTCCAGGGGTGTTTACTGAAGGATTTGGACACAAAAGGTATCATTGTAAAGGTATTGATGATGCGCTTATGAAACATTATCTTGGAATGAAGGTTTAGTATCTATAGAGTAAATGGGTTATGATTGTTTTTATGATATAACATTAAAACATGACTTTAGTAGTGCTTTACTATATGAAAAACAGGGAGCACACAAAAACAAATTGGTTCCAGGGATTTTCCTGTTAATTCTGGTAATAAAAATGTCAGGATCATTTCTTTCTGTCATTGCACAGTATGTTTAATGGGCAGCGCAAATATTGTAAGGAAAGGCCAGGGGATAGGCCGCCCCTCACACCCTTGCACCCCCATGTCCCTTGAGGGGATGGCCGGGGGTAGGGGGTACCACTGCCCTCCCCCCCTCTGCCCTTGGTGCGGGGGTAGTGCGTAAAAACGGGGGTGGAGCCCCACTAAACTTTGCCTAGAGGGTTGAAAAGGGCATGATGGTTGTATAATTTTCTCTGTGAATACACAACATATGTATGAATATATATCCAAACTTAGGGGTTGAAAACTTGAATATTAACTATTTTGGATAGGGGTTGTCATGACTGTGTCAGTTCCCCCCCATGTCACCCATGCATCACAGAATCTACATCACACCTTCACTCTTAACTATGGTTAACTCTAGCAGAATTCTGGGGTTGCTTTGATAACTTTGGACGCTCATAATTTCACTTTAACCAGACATAAAGACTTAATTTAAAAAGCAAACACACTTTTTTTAAACAAGATCTATCCATATGTTAATAGTTTGCATACATAGGAAAAATACTAATGAATTAGGTAAGTGCCTACCTTGCTCTATCAGTGTTTGAATCATATAAATAATATTTATATATTTTTCTACTTCCCACAGGATAAATTGAAGCAGGAGCCAGCCCAGCCTTTAAGAGATTGGCCCTGGCCTTTAGGAGGCGCCCCTGGCCCCCAGAGGGCGGGGGCCATCCCCCCGGTCCCCCTGGAGGCACCCCCGGCCGTCAGGGGGGCGGGTGCCGGCCCCCCAAAATAATAAGTGATGGAATTGATGAATGAATACCTGCTATTGACCCCCTCTTCCCAATAAAAATATTGCCTACCTACATTAAATGAATAAGCAAGTATAAATGAGTTATATGTATATATGTATATAGAAATAAGTAAGGGTGGAGTAATTATAGCAATACACATTAAAAATAATGTAAAGGTCATTTAATATGCTTAAATGTCGTTCATGGAAAACCAGCATCTGGACCTTGATATTATGTTTAATCACATTTAAGTACCACGTACGTTTGTTCAACATTGAACTCAAATTTGTGCCCACTGGGATTCACCTGATAAGGCGATGGGGGTGTAGCCCCAGACTACCTGAAGTACCAGGAGGTCTCCCGTATACCTCCAACACTCCTGGGTGTCTCTGTAACTAAGGTAGATATGTAGTTAGGTCTATATTATAGGATAACATGCTAAACTTGGTCATTAGCACCATCTCTGGTGGCACCTGGTAGTGGTACCCCGTTACTTGTCCTTACTTCGTAGCGTGCTATAACCATAACTGTCGACGACACACGGCCCCATACATGAATTAAAAAGGATATCCATGTGCCCCTGGCATGGCACGCACGGGATAGCTCTCCCACGTGAGAGGACAAACGTTTAGAGCGTTATCTTAATAAGACTATTAAGACAGTCTTAATAGTCTTAACATTAGTTCCTGAAGTAGCCACCTTACCTTCTACATAATCCGTCAGATGGAGCCACCCTTACTATTTGTTGATATCATGGGGGGCTCTGCCCCCCAACCCCCTTTTTTATTTTATTTTCTTCCTTCTTTATTAATGGTGAGTACTATCAAGCCTTTAAGGCTAAGACTTATCAAGACTTGACTAAAACCCGAAAGTGGGTCAGGGGTGCTGGAGTAAACCAGGAAGGAGGGGTGTCTCAATACATAACACCCCTGCCACAATCTAAGACACTGAATTAAGACTTTAAGACTTAAGATTAAGATAACGCTCTAAACGTCTGTCCTCTCACCTAAGAGAGCTATCCAGTATTTGCCCTGGCATGTGCCCCGGACCAGGCACGCCCGGGATAACTCTCCTAGGTGCGCGGACAAACGTTTACAGCCTCATCTTAACCCAGATTTAACCTATCTTAATCCTATCTTAAACAGTCCATTGTAGGATAGGCTATTCAACAAATATGTAATGGGGGGGGGGGGGCTGCCCTCCCCCCCCCCCGACCCCCATTTTATTTTTCTTTCTACCTCAGATTAAAGGCGCTCTGAGTTTAGGACCTAACCCTGCCCTGACGTCGTGGGATCAGTGCGCCTTTAAGACATTTTAAGATGTAAGATCAAGATTGAGACATTTTAAGATGTAAGCTTAAGATTGCGTTGTTAATGTTAATGTCCGCGCACCTGGGAGACCTATCCTGTATTTGCCCGGACCAGTGCAGCAGGGGGCTTCAGACGTCACCAGATAATTTCAATTATTTGACTTATGACTTTGTGTCAGGTTTATTTTCACGCCCACAATCTACCCGGGTAACGACACAGGAGGCCCATGGTGGCACCCATAGGTGGCAGACCCCCTGTGGTAATTTACGGAGCGACTATAGAAGCAGGCTACATCTAAACTCCTGTCAGGTTAGCACAGTTACCGTTGTCTGCCTAGGCTGTCAGAATCAAGCGATCATTTATATTGTTGGGCCCAGGACCTGGCACTAGCCTAGTCCCTGCACTCTCTAGACTACAAACACTAACCTCTTCAGAAATTAAAATGGGAAGCGTCCTGGAAAAAAAGGTGAGCCTCCTGGCAGATGCCTCTTTTCCAGGCAGTGCCCCGACTGAGTTCCGACTGTGTCCCTTTTCCACGGCAAACTGTGCCCCTTTCCCACACCCAACTGTGCCCCTTTTCCACGCCAAACTGTGTCCCTTTTCCACGCCAAACTGTGTCCCTTTTCCATGCCAAACTGTGTCCCTTTTCCACGCCAAACGCTGTCCCTTTCCACACCAAACTGTGTCCCTTTTCCACGCCAAACTGTGTCCCTTTTCACGCCAAACTGTGTCCCTTTCCCACACCAAACTGTGTCCCTTTTCCACGCCAAACGCTGTCCCTTTCCACACCAAACTGTGTCCCTTTACCACGCCAAACTGTGTCCCTTTTCACGCCAAACTGTGTCCCTTTCCCACACCAAACTGTGTCCCTTTTCCACGCCAAACGCTGTCCCTTTCCACACCAAACTGTGTCTATTTACCACACCAAACTGTGTCCCTTTTCCACGCCAAACGCTGTCCCTTTCCACACCAAACTGTGTCCCTTTACCACACCAAACTGTGTCCCTTTCCACACCAAACTGTGTCCCTTTTCCACGCCAAACTGTGTCCCTTTCCACACCAAACTGTGTCCCTTTTCCACGCCAAACTGTGTCCCTTTTCCACGCCAAACGCTGTCCCTTTCCACACCAAACTGTGTCCCTTTTCCACGCCAAACGCGGTCCCTTTCCACACCAAACTGTGTCCCTTTTCACGCCAAACTGTGTCCCTTTACCACGCCAAACTGTGTCCCTTTTCCACGCCAAACTGTGTCCCTTTCCCACACCAAACTGTGTCCCTTTTCCACGCCAAACTGTGTCCCATTCCCACACCAAACTCTGACCCCTTTTGCATGCCAAACTCTGACCCATTCCCATGCAAACTCGGGTGCAAACTATGGCCGACTCTGACGGTAAACTACGATTGATTCTGATGTTAAATTGGGTATATCCGATTTTTATCAAATTTTAAATTCCTGATATAGATGTTCCAAATACTGTTAAAGTGTATTATTAATGGGTTAGGGGGCGGTAGTATGGTATCCATGGGCAGTAATAACCCAGAAAGAGGGTCCCAAGAGATCCAACAATGGCATTTTCAGTGTATTTTCAATGGGGACAATAAAATCGTCCATGATTTTATTCCAAAATGTCCATATATTGGGCAATAAAATCAAATTTGAGCAAAATGGTAGGGAATAAGGCCAAATGGAATAGCTAAGAAGGTTAATATGTTATTTGTGAACATCCTGACTCAATTTTAAGAAATTTTATTTTTGAGCCCCAATCATCGGATATACTAACTTTAAAGTATGGCCGACTATGACACAAATCAAAACTACATGGACTGAGTGACGTCACTGCTAGGTAACATAATGACGTCGCTAATAACATAGGCCATAGCAAAGTTGCTGGTAATGTAGCAACGTCGCTAAAACTATGACGTCACTAGTACTGTGACGTCACTGACTGGAACACTCTCCACCCAGAGTTAGTGATGATGTACTGCACGTTTTGTATCTGTTTAGAAAATGTGATAATGCACAGCATGTCAGCCATTTTGTCCCTGAGAAATCTTTTTACAGCACTGCAGAATAAAGACATTAGATTCCAGTTTATCACATATTTCTTTCTCTCCCATCTGAAGGTGAGTAATAGATATTTAAAACTGAAGGAGAAAAGGATTTGTTTTGATTAGTAATATTTATCATTTCGCCTGTAATCTTTGTTAACCTGACGATCCTAGTGCTGTAACTTCCCCAGAAAATCCGACCACTGCTTGGCAATGCCTAGACTGACTGGGGTGATTACGTATACATGTAGGCCTACTGTATGAAGTTCAATTTACCTAAAGGTTAGCACGAGCATCAGGTTCAAATTCGTAATGGAACATCTTGCATGGTCCAATACGAATACTCAAATTCCTAATGAAACACCATACACACGGTGCACACTCGTATTGGAACACCATGTAATGGGTGCACATTCGTATTGGAACACCATGCACTGGGTGCACATTTGTATTGGAACACCATGTAATGGGTGCACATATGTATTGGAACACCATGTAATGGGTGCACATTTGTATTGGAACACCATGCACTGGGTGCACACTCGTATTGGAACACCATGTAATGGGTGCACATTTGTATTGGAACACCATGCACTGGGTGCACACTCGTATTGGAACACCATGTAATGGGTGCACATTTGTATTGGAACACCATGCACTGGGTGCACACTCGTATTGGAACACCATGTAATGGGTGCACATTTGTATTGGAACACCATGCACTGGGTGCACACTCGTATTGGAACACCATGTAATGGGTGCACATTTGTATTGGAACACCATGCACTGGGTGCACACTCGTATTGGAACACCATGTAATGGGTGCACATTTGTATTGGAACACCATGCACTGGGTGCACACTCGTATTGGAACACCATGTAATGGGTGCACATTTGTATTGGAACACCATGCACTGGGTGCACACTCGTATTGGAACACCATGTAATGGGTGCACATTTGTATTGGGACACCATACACAGGGTACACATTCGCATTAGAACAAGTCTGCTTGTGCTAGCATTTAGGCAGATTGAGTGCCGCACGGAATAGCCATGGCATCACACAATAAGCCGATTGATCTATATTGGTATTTATGGACTTTGTAATATTATGCTACCCCCTATGTCCAGGGAGTGCGTTATTTATCCAATGATCGTGTAACCTTATATCTGTTTGTAACCACTGAAAATACAACCAAACATGCAGTTCCCGGGGGGGCCACTCCCTCAGCATTACTGACTATGTGTGAACATGATTCCAAGGGAAAGGGTATATTTTTTGGACTCTAGGCAAAGACCCGCGAGGGCCCTTGAAAAGGGTTGGGTTTTAGGCAATTTTGGAGGGAAAGGGGCATGTTTTAAGACCTTATGGCTGGGAAAACTTGTGTCTGGAAATCTTTTTCAATTTCTGTCAACATAAGAAATATTAGGGTACATTTTAAGCCTATTTCTTTTCTATAATTCTTTTCGGCCACTCTTGGTAAGGGTATATTTTTCTTGGTCTCCCTTGATTGGGGTATGTTTTATACTCAATTTCCCTTAAAAATAGTGCTATTTTGTTGATTTTTCTCCCGTGATAAGGGTATCAAATTTGAGGTGATGTTCACACATAGTTACTATAGATGGGATGCAGTTACAGAAGCTAATAAAGCTATATAAGGACGGACACGGTCTCAACATATATAACGTGGCTGGATAGCGTGGCACACCCACCCCCTTTCCACTACAGCCACTGAATGTGTAAGCCGGGCAGGAGTAGGATCATGAGCATATAGCCTACCCAGGGGAGTAGAACATATTATAAGTGCCAAGAAAGCTATGGTACAATATGCGAGGCTCAAAAATGTACCAATTCACTATCTAAGGTGATCATTGTGAGGACGTACTTTTCGCACTAGGGGACCCTACTACACAACAACCTTCCCCGGGAAAAAGAGTGCAAGTCTAATACCAATTGTAACACGGAGTGCACTGTATTCCGCATTGGCAAGATAACCTGTGTAGAGCGCCATGTTTACTGGTACCAGTGTGTATCCTCTTACCTGCAGCAACCAGCTCAGCCAAATCTCTTGTCCGAGATCAGGGTACAAACAGTGTGTGGGGATTGTGAGTGGGTTGTACCTGGGCATTCCTCATGTCATCTGTCCCTAATAGAGTAATGGCTAGTATGGTGGATTCATGGTGCAGAGAATCTACTGTCAAATCCCTGTCAAGTCATATATTGATGACCATACCATTAACAACCAATACGTTTTCTCATTTATATGTATATAGTTTCTTTGAAGAAATAGGAATACAAATATTGTCCAAACACTATTGATATTTCCTTGATATGATTTCAAGATTGTTACTCACTTCTACAATATATTTGATATATAAGAATATGAATGAGTTGTATGGTCACCAAGATATGACTTGACCAGGATTAGACCTAAGGTCCTCTATGTAATGAATACACCATGAAACCACTACTCCATGAGGGACAGGTGACATAATAAATGCTCAGGTACAACCCATTCACAATACTCACACCCTGTTTGTACCCTGATCTCGGACGTGAGATTTGGCTGAGCTGGTTGCTGGTGACTAGGGGGATGCAATTGGTACCAGAAGAAAACATGTTGACGCCACCAGTATCTCAGTAGGCCTAGTGCCTAATAGAGAACTTAAAGGGACTCGCTACTTGTCGCAGGATTACTGATGTTCTATTGACTTTTGCATGTAACTCAGGATTATGTTAGTTTGATTTATTATCTAATAGAAAATCAAAAGAAATTGCCATGTCACGGTACTAACTTTCATGATATGGCCATTTGTACAAAGGAGTACCTTAACTATAGAAATGAATAGGAAAACAGCATTTTCACAATATCTGCCATGGATAATCCCCTTCTTCTATTGATATTGCAAGCAAACCTTGGGAATGTATAATGGACATCTATACAAACATTTTAGGACCAATAAAACAGGGTGTCACAGATAAAGTGAGAAAGGCATGAACTTTGGAAAAATATTTCTTTTGCCTTAACTATAGGATCTTATGGGTGTTCTAGCAGTAAATATATGTGAACAATGGAGGTATACTGTCAAAGTATCAAATACAAATAGTTGATTTAGGGAAAGTGGTCTATGTAGGAATATGAATACAGCTTAAAGAATACTTTTCATGAGCTTCGATTTTTGCCGCCAGGTGGCTTCTGTGTAGAAACCAGCAATTACCTTTAACCCGTGGGATGACTTCAAAGAAAAGACTGGCATAGCCAAAAGTCTAGTTCTATCGAATCATTGTGTATTAATAAACTGCAAAATGAGCTACATTCCTCGGTTTGCCCATTCACATTCATACAAAACTATTTTAAAACAATAAATCGAGCCCAATCCATACACCAAGGGGGCTGCCATTTTGTAGCGAGATTTGGCAATGAATGGTGTGAAAATGACGTATGAAAGGACCAAAACATCAAGCCCCTCCCCCTCTGGATATGGCCACATCAGCTTGTGGTGTGAGGCTGGCCTGAGTGGCGGGGAGGTGTTGTTTTGTTCCATTACTAAGGAGTTTCAATACATGTAGTGGCAATTGATTATAAATTATAAAGCAATAGGTGTACATGACACCGTATTACTACCCTCCGGTGAGTGGTGGGCAGTACTAAAATAAATGGTAGGGGGTGGGGGTGAAGGGCGGCGTTGGGGCACTGTGCCGTCCGTATGCCCCCCCCCCCCCGCCTGCTCCCTCCCTCACCCTGTGCACACCCACGGAGTGGTGGTCGCGGGGGGGGGGGGTTCAATGCAGACTTCAGGGTTGATTCAAGTTGTAGATTGCACCTGATAATAGAACTATGGGGGTAAACAAATGCAAGGCATTATAGGGTATGTGGACCATACCTTGCCTTATCAAATTACTGAACACAGGAATTATTGGACCGAATTATTGTATAGCTACTTAAACCTCTCCCCTCCCCAAAGCCCCTATTTTTAAGGCTGACTACCTGTCCTGACTCCTATCCGAACGTTGCTGGAGGGGTACCAAGATTTGCGTCTTCAACTTGGGGCCCTCATTTGTCCGCAAGAGCCTCGTCATTTGTACCTGACGGATATAAGGTGGGGAGATATACCTGTACGGGTAACAGGAGGACGTAGCGTTAGACTCTGATAGCTATCAAGAGCCAGGCCTGTGACTTAGGAGCATTTTGGCCCAAAAAAAAAAGTTTGTTTCACGTAAGAAAAGATGAATGACACTCATATATGTGTAAAAGGATCACAGCTGCTTCGAAACAAACTTGATCGAAATTATGATCCTCTTTTCATTTAATGGCAGAGCACACAGTGATTGAAGGCCTCATAAACTTTAAAAAGGCTATAAAATATGACGTTGACACTTGATTAATATAGGAAAGAGCACTGAACTCTATGTGAATTCATTGAAGTAATAGCTGAACACTTTTCTCATCTCATCACATCTCATCAACATGTTTCAACTCAAAAGTCCAAAAGTAATGATCAACAGTTTTGTATACTTTTGTTGCTATGACATGCACAACTTTGTCCATTGAGGCCGACAAAAGAGGTCTTGGTAGAAGAACAGCAGAGCGCCGATTATTATGTAATAACTTAAATTTGTTATATGTAATTATTCATCTAATAAACATTTTAAGGCGATATATTAATATCACATGGGGGAATATTCATGCTAATTTTGATGATATAATCATGTTTATAAAATAAGGGATACGAGGAGTATAATTTAGAACATCAGAGATTCAAACGGTATAAAAGAAAAGCATGCCAGAATTATAAAAGACATAATTTATGCGTAAATGAAGACAGCTCATATGTCTATGTGGTCTTGTATGTGGTTTGATTATCGGTGAAGGGGGAATTGTGAACTTTTTTTCCATCGTAGCTCGTTACAATACAGTGATTACCTGACCACAGTGATAACATTGAGTCATCACAGAGATGATAAGTGTCATCATTATGAGTACCCCAGCTTCATTACTAAGGTGAGAAGTTAGTCACTGTGAGCATATATATATATATATATATATATATATATATATATGACCCCCTGTGAGCACAGGGGTACCCAAGGGCGTGAAATAAGTGGTAAACGCTTTATGCCTCACAAGGTTTTCCGTGGACTACATAAAAAGCTCAATACAAAATTTCTAAAAATTTCAAATATTTTGGTCTAACATTAATATACGTTGATTGTTAAACAACAACAGGGAAATCGGGAGCGTACCCAAGAATGCATTTCGTCTGCTCACTCTCCACCCTACTCTTTGTGTTTAACTGTAGAAAACAAGAGACCAAAGATCTGCTAGGAGAATGATTTCTCACGACACTACAGAGCCTATTTGTGATATGCTAAGGCATTCCCGCCATGCAGTATAGTAGGTCAGACGAACGCTGTCTCTACTATTTTCCCGCGCCAATATCTCCGGCAGCGGAGCTGCTGGTAGTCATCGAAATCGAGTTAACTAATGGTCACATTTCCGTATTTTTCAAACGTTTTCAAGTCCTTCAGGGAACGTTTTACAGATATTGTATAGGGTGTTCTTGCCTACTAGAGAGGGAGAGAGGGTCTCTCCCCTCCCCCACCCCTCTCTCAAAAAAGAAATCTACCAAACCCTTGGAAAAGATGCAAACACTGTTTCCTGGCATTATAAAACTTCTTCTTTTATCATGAGTATGTTTATAGGTCCTAGTTTCTCTAAATGAAAAAACGTCAAATAAAATGTGACAATTGGAACTTAATGGATCTGCTTTTATAGGATGCATTTCTTTATATAGATAGGAAACAATAGGCACATGTATAGATCTATTTATATTTCAAGACACCTGAATGTAGCAGTGATAATGACGGTTCCTCAAGTGCAAAAATTTTGTTATTACCGTGTAATAAAAAAAAACCTCCTTGATATCCTCTCAATGTCATTTCTATGTGTATTCTAATAATCATTGTGAAGGAAAATCTCAGTATAAATCTCAGTTATATATACGAGCCATGTAGACACTATAGCTTAAAACCCATGGCGAGAAGATCCTGCGTTAAACAGTATCGTGCCTCTGCTGCCCCCATTTCGCGTCTGTTTTGCTCTGGACCTGGCCGATATAGTGGCGGAATAGTGGTGGAAGAGGCGCGATACCATTTTAACGAAGGATCCTGTCGCAATTGATTTCTTATAAGATGTATGAACCATGTCTCACTCAGGTCGAGTTAACTAAACACACAGAAAATTATATATCAATGGATACTGGTGATTAAATGTCATTATACCTGGGTCTAGACCGGTTCAAGCTAGGTAAAAATATGAGAAAGATAGTATCAATCACAGCCCAACGACCTGACCCTGTCTAGAAGGTGCACCCCAGTAAATGTTTGCCTTACAGCTACATCCCTGTGACATAGCCACAAAGGCAATCTTTCTATCACCTGCCCCAATATGTCAAACTCCACACGGCGTTGTCAATGTAGAGATCAGTGTTTTTCCAACACCGAGCATTAGAATTACCTAAATCGCCGAGTTTGCCTACTTTCCAAGTCCCAGTGTTGAAATACCAACGCCCAGCGATCAAACACTGCAGATGGCACTCAAAGACTGTCTATCCCCTTCATAAAGCTTTACGTAATGACAAAACAAAACGCCCTATAGGACTAATAACACATAGGCCCACTGTTAGATGTAACCCAGTGAACAAAAATACGTTTTCTGGCGTTTTTAAATGTCATTCAAAAGTTTGTGAACGTTTGACATGAACGTTTCCTAGCGCTAAAACGTTGCCTCATTCTACCTCGTTTTATGTTTACATGAATCAAACATTTTTAAAGGTTTTTTCTTCTGTCTTTTCAAAATTTTTGATTTTGTTTTTGAGCAGATCTAGGTGCATGAATCCAAAACGTTTAGAGCTTTAAAATGTATACGATCGTGGGTAGTTATAGAATGAAACCAATTCAAAGTCTACATATGAGGGACATATAAAGTCATTTAATCCAATCCAGGAGTTCTTAGTTAGGGATGTTACAAACCAACACTTACAGCCAGGGGGACATTTATATATATGTTAGTTTGCCACACAATGGGTATCTATGCCATAAGAGTGCCTCTACATGCCTAAAAATCGACACGGGCGACACGGCGACACGGGCCTTTTAAAAATCGACACGGGCGACACGGCCCTTTTAAAAATCGACGGACACAGACCTTTTTATTAGGCCCTGGTATATTCTATATAGATAAAAATCGACACAGTGACACGGCCCTTTTGCTAAAAATCGACACGGCGACACGGTCGATTACGCAGGTACCCATATAGAGGCACATAAGAGCTACTTTATGAAATATATTTTGAAGTTATCTGCAGTTCAAATTTTAATATAAATTTAGACGGGATCAAATTGCTAGAATGTATTAATTAATCCAGGATTGTTAGTATTTTCACACATTTGAACAGCTTTTAAGAATAGAACCTATCTGAAACATTTTCTCAGGAACCCAATATTTAAACAGATCCAAACATATGATTTATATTTTGGCATTCTATTAAGACCTTCATCTTTGAATTTTGAATATTATTTAAGTAACAATACCCTTTTGAGTTAACACTGGTTTGCGATTTTGCTTAGTTTGTGAAACATGTGTGTAAGAATTTAAAATGAATGTACATTTAAAAGCCTGTGCAAACACAGAACGCTTATTTTATATTTTTCCCTCATTAAAAAATGTGGATAATAAACATTCATATCTCAACCCTTTTTAAACATTCATTAATGTTTAAAAAACATTGTTTGATGTTAGAACATGTTGAAAAAAGACATTCGTTTTTTAGCTTTCAGCAAACGTTAAAAACTTTTTTTTATGCCTGTTGTGCACTGGGAAGAACTGGGGGTTCTTACACACATGTATACATGCCGGGTATACATAGACAGAGGTCCACGATAATCTGTCTGAATGACAGGTTTCTCCATGAGTGGTGCATTGGATCAACGCACCACGAGTGGAGAAACCAGGAGTTCAGACTGATTAGAGTGAATCTCTGTATTTATTTCATGTGATTCTTGATTAATTTTATCAAAATATATACATTTAAAGATTGGTTTCATAGCTATTTTGGTGATGTCATCGTGGAGAAACAGGCAATGGAGAATGAGCATCAGTTTCTCCACAGGGGTGTGGAGAACGATCAATTTAGTACTTAAGCATAGTAAATTATCCACATGAAATAAAATACACCACTGAATGTATATGCTATATCTTACTATGATATAAGTCATATGGGTCATATGTGAATCTAGTAATGCTAATACTATTAGTAATAGGCCATGTGTGTGTTAGTCCAATCCTTTATGGTATCCAGTGCCCGGTATCCAGTCCAGGGCTAAAAATTATCATAATAAAATAGTTTTGAGCTATTGTGGGGCTAGTTGTCATTACCTACTTGCCGCATCACACAAAAAGAAGGGTAAATTCAGATCATTCTGACAATCGACGAGGTTTTTCTATCTAGTCTTTCAATTTTCCCATTGAAAAAAAGTGATGAACAATCCTGAATATGATTAATTTATGGCCAAATGAGCCTACAGTGTGCTTTCAGTCCATTTCAGAGGCCCCTTTAGTCTTTTAGCCTCAACATACAGGTCTCTCAAGGCAGTTTCTCTCTCTCTGGATCTCTTATATATAGCATAATGTAAAACAATAATCGATTTCCTTATGACCAAATATATTTTAGACACTCAATTGTTAATATACTTTACAAAAATTCAATATAGATGAACTTTTGAGAATTAAAAAAAATGAAAGGGCTGGCTAGCAGTTTTTTTTTGCAAATTTCGTGGACATCTCATGGAAACATCTGTTATAGGCCTATCTTATATATGTACCGACAAATACCTACTGTTTCCCATGGATTTACCTCATACACAGGAGTACAATGTATAGGTCATTGTGATAA
The DNA here is from genome assembly GCA_947462335.1 of Harmothoe impar. Classification (NCBI taxonomy): domain Eukaryota; kingdom Metazoa; phylum Annelida; class Polychaeta; order Phyllodocida; family Polynoidae; genus Harmothoe; species Harmothoe impar. Next base: position 75,774,876 of record OX381710.1, on the reverse strand, counting down.
CAAGAAGATGATATTATATATCCTTCACGATGAGCATCAATGTATTTATCCTATTAACTGAAGTTTATTATCCAAGACTACGGTAGGTGTCCGAGATGTAAGGGGCAAGACAGACCTGGAGTGAATATCGGGCGACTGTGTGGACCCCACTGTGGTGGGCGATCTGAGTTCTGTCACCTGCCAAAAAGGGTTAGTTTTCAATGCCCTCATAAAATAACTCTCTGTGGATCCCCCTAATGTAAGGGTACAATGTCCTGTTTGCCTCCACATATGAAGCTTAACTATTACCTTTATACCCCTTTTCTATTTTGATGCAGATCATGTTACTTTGATGCAGATCACGTTTGGATGGTCTACCGTTATCTGCATTACTGCAGATCACGTTAGTTACTGCAGATCACGGTTGTACAACCCCTGTAAGTAAGGAAATAGAGTTCTGACAGGTTCAGACATGCCAGTAATACACCTTAACCATGAACTTTCACCATACAGACGGGTGACTCACCTGACTGAGGGCTGTCCACCTTCAATGTCCGTTGTGCGGTGCCTCTCTAACTACCACCCAGGTGTCAGAAGTAGGAGGGGTGGTGCGGCATTCACAGACTGATGTAGTGGGACACCCGCTCACTCTGTGCGCCTCTACTGACTAAGATAGTATACCCGTCAACGGACACACTTGGTTGGTCTTATCCTACAATATACAGAGGATAGCGTGAATATTGTATGAGATCTTGATGTTAGGTGTCAGTGTCGACAGATATACAGGAGGTGTGGATGGTAGAGATAAGTGGTGTCTGGCTGTCTGAATGTGTCACGCGAAAGGCTGGGGGGGGGGCAGGGGGTAGGGGGTGGTTAGCTTTGACATCTACTGGCCTCTCAACACCTGCCTCTGACAACCACAATTATAGGCTCTCACAGATTTACCCTTTAAGGACGGCATGGTACTTTAGTGCTATGCCCCTTTTTGTCAGCATAATAGAATGCAGCCCATGTGATTCATTCATTAAGCAATCCCTGGGGATTAAGCCAATCACAAATGGTCCGCACAATGCATCATTGCAGCACCGGTGAGATACATGCGGCACTGCATTAGTGTATTATGATGAAGCATTTGAGCAAACTTTAAGGAGACCATGCATGAGGGGTTAATCTATGCACTTACTACATGTAGTACTCTCAGTCTCAGATGGAAGCTTTACGGACTGTGGTGCCCCCCCCCCTCATACTAATAGTTTATGAGTAAGAAACAACATGTATTTGTGCAGGGAATCGAATAGAAATAGAAACATAATACTTAGCATTCACTTCACTGAGTATCATATAAATGTGTACATACCAGGTACATGTATATAAAATACTTATATACTTGTTTTTAATATAATTATATATATATAACAAGTGAGGGCGCAAACAGATTACATCTGTTTGCTAGCCCTCACTTGTTTGAGAAGATACTGGATTTAATATTTATGCAGGGTTGTGGCATTTGGAGGGGTGTTTGGGATTTATTTAAGAGTTAGTGAGGAAATTTGTTTACTTGATGAGGTTATAAATGACAACAAAGGAATTCCTTCTGTTATAATGGAAACTGATTTTATTAATAATGAAAAGGGCAGCAATCAATTGACTTGGATGAAGATTGATATATTGAAGAGTTCCTAGACTTTCTAAATGTCTAGTGGAATTCCTAGATATAGAGTTTCTAGACCCATTGATGAGTTTAGATACACATGTTGAAGAGTTCCTAAACATGTGGATGAGTTTCCTAGATATGTGGAACAGTTTCTAGATGGGTTTCACGCCTGACTTGTATCTGAAATTCCCTCTCATGAAGTCCATATTTAAAGGGCTAGTATGAGTCTTGTGGGGCCCCTAGTCATGTTGTGGAGCCCCAAGACGTGGTATGGAGCCCCTACACGTGTTGTGGAGCCCCTACACGTGTTGTGGGGACCCTAGTCATGTTGTGGAGCCCCTAGGCCTGTTGTGGAGTCCCTAGACGTGTTGTGGGGCCCCTGATCAAGGTTCTGAGTGCTGCATCCACATGGCCAAGGCTCCCGCTCCCATGGCTCCAATCTGTGCGACTCCTGCTCATACCGCTCACGTTCACTGGAAAATATAAAAATTTACATATAAAATGGCAGAAAAAGAACTTTAAACTTCTGAAGAACCATGGCCTTTTATTTAACGTCACTACCGGGTATTTACATGTATTAAACCACAGACAGCTCTATTAACCTTTCTGAGTGTTAAATACCGGGTATTTACATCTTTTAAAGCACAGGCAACTCTAACAACCTTTCTGAGGCAGTACTGTGGAGTTTAAGGTCGGACATGTATCAAACCAGGGGGGGGGGACAAAAGGTCACTAATATGCACCTAGCTCTGGAACTAAACATGATAGAGAGATAAATTGAACATTTCTGAACTCCTCTCGCCAAGACGCTTCGTTTGGCACTATAATTGGCTCTGAAGAAAAATTTCAGAGACCCCCCCCTGAAGTCAAAAATTGGGTAAATGACCTGGGAATTGTTTTTTATATAAATTCAAGGTCTATATTTAGCAGTGCGTTAGTGGCAGTACTGAGAATTAGGCCTAACCCCTGAAAGTATCCCATGAAAATTGGTCACATTGGGCGCTCAGTCAGTACTGTGGAGTTTAAGATTTGCTCTGAAGACCAAATTTCAGAGATCCCCCCTGAAGTAAAAAATTGGGTAAATGCTGACCCGAGGAGGAGTGGTTGGAGCCCCTAGACGTGTTGAAGAGCCCCTGATCAAGGTTCTGAGTGCTGTGTCCACGTGGCCAAGGCTCCCGCTCCTGCAACTCCGGCGACTCCCGCTCCCGTGGCTCCCGTTTGTGCGACTCCTGCTCGTACCGCTCACGTTCACTGGAAAATATAAGAATTTACATATAAAATGGCAGAAAAAGAACTTTAATTTCTGAAGAACCATGGCCTTTACTACCGGGTATTTACATGTATTAAAGCACAGACAGCTCTATTAACCTTTCTGAGTGTTAAATACCGGGTATTTACATCTTTTAAAGCACAGGCAACTCTAATAACCTTTTTGAGGCAGTACTGTGGAGTTTAAGGTCAGACATGTATCAAACCAGGGGGGGGGACGAAAGGTCACTAATATGCACCTAGCTCTGGAACTAAACATGATAGAGAGATAAATTGAACATTTCTGAACCCCTCTCGCCAAGACGCTTCGTTTGGCACTATAATTGGCTCTGAAGAAAAATTGCCGAGACCCCCCCTGAAGTCAAAAATTGGGTAAATGACCTGGGAATTGTTTTTTATATAAATTCAAGGTCTATACTTAGCAGTGCGTTAGTGGCAGTATTGAGAATTAGGCCTAACCCCCTGAAAGTATCCCATGAAAATTGGTCACATTGGGCGCTCAGTCAGTACTGTGGAGTTTAAGATTTGCTCTGAAGACCAAATTTCAGAGACCCCCCCTGAAGTCAAAAATTGGGTAAATGCTGACCCGAGGAGGAGTGGTTGGAGCCCCTAGACGTGTTGAAGAGCCCCTGATCAAGGTTCTGAGTGCTGTGTCCACGTGGCCAAGGCTCCCGCTCCTGCAACTCCGGCGACTCCCGCTCCCGTGGCTCCCGTTTGTGCGACTCCTGCTCGTACCGCTCACGTTCACTGGAAAATATAAGAATTTACATATAAAATGGCAGAAAAAGAACTTTAATTTCTGAAGAACCATGGCCTTTACTACCGGGTATTTACATGTATTAAAGCACAGACAGCTCTATTAACCTTTCTGAGTGTTAAATACCGGGTATTTACATCTTTTAAAGCACAGGCAACTCTAATAACCTTTTTGAGGCAGTACTGTGGAGTTTAAGGTCAGACATGTATCAAACCAGGGGGGGGGACGAAAGGTCACTAATATGCACCTAGCTCTGGAACTAAACATGATAGAGAGATAAATTGAACATTTCTGAACTCCTCTCGCCAAGACGCTTCGTTTGGCACTATAATTGGCTCTGAAGAAAAATTGCCGAGACCCCCCCTGAAGTCAAAAATTGGGTAAATGACCTGGGAATTGTTTTTTATATAAATTCAAGGTCTATACTTAGCAGTGCGTTAGTGGCAGTATTGAGAATTAGGCCTAACCCCCTGAAAGTATCTCATGAAAATTGGTCATATTGGGCGCTCAGTCAGTACTGTGGAGTTTAAGATTTGCTCTGAGGACCAAATTTCAGAGACCCCTGTAGTGTATGTGTTGCAATCAAGTGAGGTTATTGCATCATCTCACCCTTTTAGAGTGTTCCAGACTATGTTGCAATCAGGTAGAGGTATTGCCTCATACTTATTTCTCTAAGCTGACCTCAGCATGTGTGAGTCTGACATCAGCCTCCCAGGGTTATTGCATCTTACTTATTCCTCTGAAGCTGACCTCAGCCTGTTGGAGTCTGACATCAGCATGTCTGTGGCCTATAAAAGGCAGTGCTGTGGAGGTGGTGAAATCAGTAGCTACAAGACCACCATGGGGAGCAGACCTGTGTCAGAGTGCTCCAGGATTACCCCACCTGTATACATTGGACTATATTGAACTTGCTGAAGCTGGACTTTGTACCTGAGGACTATAGGAGACAATATTCTTTGTACAGTTAAAGTTGGAGTTATACACAGTTCCATTTACATTCACCAAAGGACTTCAACACTTTAAGACATTATAAGGAGTGTATGGACTGTATGTGTGCTACTGTGTCAAACCATAGGAAATAAGTATCTACCCAAGAGATCTCCTGTGGCTATTCTATGTGATTGCAGGACAATTCATCAACTCTGTAAGAGTACTCATGCACCTCTAACTGCTCTCATGTGGAAAAGGTAATAAACAGTAGCAAGTCAACTTCTGTCACAACACTTTGTCTCAATCATTGGCTTTGGCCACTACATTTGGTACAAAGAATAGTCTACAAGAACCAGGATATTCAGCAAGTACACCAAGTAAGTCATCATGTCACATACAGGTTCCAGGCAAAGAGAACCAAGCAAGATGCTGGACCCTCATAGTGTCAATACTGAGAAATTGTTGGCACTACGCCGTTCAAGAGGTGGTTATGCTGGTCACTTGACCAAAAAGACTAACATGCTGATACAACTGATGCAATGTGACGCCGGTCTACCTGAACTTCAAGTTGCAGCTGAGAAGATGACATCTGCATTTAAGGACTTCTATTCAGTGCACCATGACTACATGGATTTAGTGCTGGACATTCAACCTGATAGGGCCACTGATGAAGAGGCCTGGTATCAACAACTTGAAGACAAGTTTCAAAGAGCACAAAGACAATATACCTGTCTTCAGGAACAGCATAGCCTGCAGGAGAGTGTCAAACCTGAGGATAGTGTGTCACAGGTTGGCTCTGGTGCCACATCCAGGGCTTCGCGGGCATCAAGTACCAGAACCAAGGCAGTTGCGAAACGGGCTGCCCTTGAAGTCAAGGCTAAAGCTCTCAAGGAGCTGCAAGAGCTTGAGCTTACCCAACTACAACTGCACCAGGAAGCCGAACGCCAGCACGAAGAAGCCGAACGTCAGCGCAGAGAAGCTACACATCATCAGAGGGAGAAGCAGCAAAGGCTGGAGCTTGAAAAGAAGAAACTGGAGCTACGCCGTCAGCAGCTACAAATGCAGACTGAACTTGCTGCTGCAACAGCAGAAGAAGAGGTCCTTACCAAGAGTGTTCATAATCCTGAGTATCTATATAAGGGTTCAAAGGTCAGTCAAACGTTTGTTGATAACTGTTCAAATGTTAACTTTGATTCTGTTTATGATAATGTTGTAGCTAGAGAAGATACTGATGTAAAGTTGCAATGTGGGGAGATGCTTGATTCAACTATTGCCAGTAGGGCCTACTGTCATCTGGGGGGTCCCATAAGTGCTAGTACTGCCCAAAAGACCAACAAACCTACAGCCTTTAGCTCAGACAACAAAGGATCAGGGGGTGTGGGAAGGTCAATGCTCAACCCATTTGCACCTGAGTGGACAGGATCTCCAGTAACAGAGAATGCTGATAAAAGGTCAGATGAGACATTCACCATTGGACAAGTAGCTAAACTCATGGAGTTAGTTAAATCACCACAAGCTCCAGTTACCATAAAGCAACCGTCTGAACCAGTTTTGAAGGGTCTTAGTGAAACTTTAGGTGAAATTCAGGAGAGGAGTCAGTCAGCTTTAGAATCCCAAATGATGACTCAACGCCAAATGCTCAATGTCATTCGCCTTCCTAAGACTAGCCTGACAACCTTTGATGGGGATCCTTTGAAGTATTGGACATTCATGAATGCCTTTGACAGCTGTGTTGATAAGACTGATGTTGAGGATATTGATAGACTTAATAGGCTGTTAGAGTACTGTACAGGCAAGGCATTAAAGGTGATACAGCCATGTGCATTGATGACCGCAACGGAAGGTTACGAGAAAGCAAGGTATCTGTTGAAACAAAGATTTGGCAATGACTTTGTAATCTCAAAGGCATGTATCTCTACGATAACTGAAGGCCCAGCAGTGAAGCCAAATGATGGTGAAGCCCTTCAGGACTTTGCTGATGATGTCAGGGGCTGTTTGGAGACATTGCGTGCTATGAACAAGCTTAAAGAAGTAGACTCACAGGACCGAATGGTGAAGATCCTGACAAGGTTGCCCATGTATCTTCAAACCCAATGGCGCAAGGAGGCATATAAGGCCCGTGAGAGATTTGGAGAATATCCAAACTTTGATGAGTTTCTAAAATTCCTTGAGATGGCAGCTGGAGAGGCCAATGACCCAGTGTTTGGAAATGTAGGGTCAGCCCCCAAGGAAGCAAAGCCTAAGCCTTCCCTACCCAAGAAGAAGGGATCAAGCTTTAATGTAAAGGTTACTGATAAGTCTAGCCCCAGCTCAAGTCAAGATACAAAGCTCAAATCCACTGATGCATCACCGAAGGATAAGCCCAAGAGCTACAAGTGTCGCATGTGTGATGCTGATGGTCACACAGTGAGTGGATGTGAGAAGTTTAAGAAGATGCCCCTGGAAAAGAGAAGGGAAGTGGCAAAAGAAAAGAGACTGTGTTTCAATTGTCTTGACTACAGCAATCATACATCTAAAGAATGTAGAAGACCCAGAGGCTGTCAAGAGAAGGATTGTAAGGGGAAACATGCAACATTGCTGCATCAACCATTGAAAGTCTCCGAGCCTGAGTCTGCAAAGGACAGAGAACAGAATGAGGAGCAGAAGTCCCCAGACCAGCCGGTAGAAGCCAAGAGCTATGCATGTGGGCAATCAGACATTGAAAGCACAAAGGTCGCCTTACCTATAGTTCCTGTGTATGTGCGAGGAAAGGGTCAGACCAATTACATACGCACACATGCCCTGCTTGATCCAGGAAGCAACAAGACCTTCTGCTCAAAGGAATTGGTCGAGCAACTAGAACTAAAGGGAGAAAACACCTCTCTATCATTAGAGACCCTGAGTGAAGGGAAAGATATGGATGCCCTTGAAGTCTCTCTAGAAGTCACAGCAACTAAAGGACCAAAGAAGAAACGCAAAATTGTCAAACTTCCTAGAGTCTATGCACTGAGCAGGTTTCCAAGCCTAAGGGACAGTGCACCATCACAAGCAGATGTTAAGAAATGGGATCATCTCAAGTGTCTGGAAATACCTCTGCAAGAGAAATCAGGCATTACTCTCCTCATTGGTCAAGATGTCCCAGATGCACTGATTCCCCTCGAAGTGAGGCGAGGAAGGGAAAATGAACCCTATGCCACCAGAACAAGTCTAGGATGGACACTCAATGGCCCAATGCAAAGTGGGAATTCAAATGATTCTGCTGTTTGCCACTTCATTCAAGCTGACCAGGGACCAGATGTGAGACTTGAAGCTCAAGTTGAGCAGTTCTGGAAACTGGACGTGGGACAGACATTGGCTGGAAGTCTCCCACAGATGTCTCAAGATGACAAAAGAGTTTTGGATGTCTGGAATGAGTCCATCATACTCAAAGATCAACATTATGAGATGGACATACCCTTTAAGGTCACACCACCAGGACTGATAGACAACAAGAAAATGGCAGAGAAACGTCTACAGAGTCTTGGGAGAAGACTATCAAAGGATCCTGATCTTCATAGACTTTACAAGACAGGTATAGAGGATTTACTCCAGAAGGGATATGCAGAACCTATTCAAGACAGTGATGATGATAAGGATAATGGAATCAAGTGGTATATCCCACACCATTCCGTTACAAGTCCAAATAAGCCAGGAAAGCTTAGGATTGTCTTCGATTGTGCAGCAGAATATGGTGGTACATCATTAAACAAGCAAGTGCTGCAAGGCCCTGATATGACCAACAAACTGATAGGCGTGCTACTAAGATTCAGGGAAGACCACATAGCAATCATGGGAGACATAGAAGCCATGTTCCATCAAGTGCGTGTGTCTCCACAACACAGAGACGTATTAAGGTTCCTGTGGTGGAAAGATGGTAACCTTGACCTTCCTCCACAGACTTACAAAATGGCAGTGCACTTGTTTGGTGGAGTATGGAGCCCTAGCTGTGCAAGCTTTGCTCTGAAACGAACTGCTGAGGACCACAAGACTGAGTTTGATGAAGAAACTGTCAAGACCGTGATGGAAAACTTCTATGCAGATGACTGTCTCAAGTCACTGTCAACAGTGGATCAGGCAAAGAAACTGGTAGAGGAACTTTGTCAACTCCTGAAACTTGGAGGTTTTCGCCTGACCAAATGGATCTCCAACAGCAAAGAGGTTATAGAATCTGTTCCGCCTGAGGACAGAGCAAAGGAAGTCAAAGACCTAGACCTTGATTCAGCATCACTTCCTGTTGAAAGAGCACTAGGTGTCCGATGGGATACCCAGGAAGACATGTTTGGCATCAGGATCAAACAAAAGGAAGTGACTTTCACCAGAAGAGGGCTTCTCCGAGTGGTCAGTTCAGTGTATGACCCTTTGGGATTTGTATGCCCATTCATACTACAAGCAAAGAAGATATTCCAAGATGAATGCAAGAGAGAGAAAGGATGGGATGATGAACTGGAGCCTGACAACATAAAGAAATGGAAAAGATGGCTAGAGGATCTCCCACGTCTTGAAGAGTTTAAGATAAGGCGTTGCCTCATACCTCAAGACTTTGATAAGTGTGTGGAAATCCAACTTCACCATTTCTCTGATGCATCTGAGGAAGCCTACGGCACAACTTCTTATCTACGTGTGGTGAATAAGCAAGAAGATGTCCACTGTTCATTCTTGTTGGGTAAATCACGACTCGCTCCCGTCAAACACATGACTATTCCAAGACTAGAACTTTCAGCAGCTGTGGTGGCTGTTAAGATGGATAGCCTGCTCCGCAGAGAGATACGCCTGGAGGTTACCAAATCCATCTTTTGGACTGACAGCATGATAGTCTTGCAGTACATCAAGAACACCACCAAGCGGTTTCAGACTTTTGTTGCCAACAGAGTAGCAATCATCCATGATGGATCATCACCGACCCAATGGAGGTATGTAGACACCAAGTCAAACCCAGCTGATGATGCTTCTCGTGGCCTCAGTGCAAGTGAAATGCTATCCAGCAGAAGATGGAAACAGGGGCCGGACTTCTTGTGGGAAGACGAGTCCCAGTGGCCAGTTGTTCCTAAAAGATCTCCTGACCTACTATCGGATGATCAAGAAGTCAAGAAAGAAGCGAAGGTTTGCGTTGCAGTCACAGATCCAGAAGACCGCTTGGAACAAATGTTCAAACGATATTCAAGCTGGTTTCGTTTGAAAAAGGCAATTGCATGGCTGATTCGCTTTGGCAAGTGGCTCCGAAAGGGAAAGCCCAAACTGACTTCTGATCTATCTGTGGATGAGCTCCAAAATGCTGAGAAGGGCATTATCAGGCATGTGCAAAGAAGGTGCTATTCAGATGAGCTCACCAGCCTGGCATCAGGTAAGCAAGTCTCCCATAAAAGCACTATCTACAAATTGGAGCCGTTCAGAGATGAGGATCACATGCTCCGAGTACAAGGCAGACTTCAAAGTGCACCTATAACTGACTCTGCCAAGCACCCCTTGATATTACCAAAGGACCACCATGTTGCAGAGCTGATTGTACGACACACTCATGAGTGGATCTCCAAACATTCAGGACGAGAGTATGTGCTCTCAAGACTGCGGGAGAGATACTGGATACCACAAGGGCGTCCCTTGGTAAATAGAGTACTGCAGAACTGTGTGATATGCAAGAAATTGAGAGGAAGATTAGGTGTCCAGAGGATGGCTGACCTGCCAAAGGACAGAGTTACACCTCACAAACCACCCTTCACCTACACAGGAGTAGACTGCTTCGGCCCCTTCTACGTGAAGAGGGGCCGGAGCCAAGAGAAAAGGTATGGCTGTTTGTTCACCTGTTTGACAACAAGGGCAATACACATTGAGGTGCTAAATTCAATGGATGCAGACTCATTCATCAACTCCTTGATAAGGTTTATCTCTAGAAGAGGGGTTCCTGAGAAGATCAGGTCAGACAATGGAACCAACTTTGTTGGAGGAAACAAGGAGCTGCATGAGTCAATACGAAGGTGGAATGAAGATCACAAAACCAAGGAAAGTCTTCTCATCAGAGAAATCAAGTGGGAGTTCAACCCACCAGCTGCATCTCACATGGGAGGAGTCTGGGAAAGACAAATCAGGACGGTACGCAAAGTACTGAATTCCATACTCAAAGATCAAGTCCTTGACGATGAGAGGTTGAGCACGGTATTCTGTGAAGTTGAATACATTGTCAATGGTAGACCACTCACTCCAGTATCAGACGATCCAAAGGACTTGAAACCTCTAACCCCAAATGACTTACTTCAGCTAGGTGTAGGACTTAGAGCATCCCCAGGAACCTTCCGAAAGGAAGATATGTATGGTCGTAGATGGAGGCATGTACAGTACTTGGCAGACCAGTTCTGGAAACGGTGGGTAAAAGAGTATCTCCCTACATTGCAGCTTAGACAGAAATGGTTAGAAACAAAGAGAAATGTCCAAACAAATGATGTGGTGTTGGTTATGGATGAAAATCTGCCTAGAAATAGTTGGCCACTTGGTCGTGTTGTCAAAACGTTCCCAGGTAAAGATGGCCTAGTGCGGTCAGTAGAGGTCAAAACTGCTACAAATGTACTCGTGAGACCTATTGACAAACTTTGTTTGCTTGAATCTGTCACATCATAGACGCATGATCTTGTCCTGTTTGTAAGTAAAGGATATCCAAGATGATGTCATATTGTACACAGAGATGTTATTACTATGCATATTGTATTGTACCTAAATAGTAAAGAACATACACAGATAATGTTGTTCCATGAAAAGTTGTATGTTATTATCACTTATGTATGCTGATGTTTGAACTATGTTCTATTGTTCACTGTATGCACTATAGATAGTATTGTGTATGTCATTGTCATGTCACTCATACGAGTGTAAAGTTTGAAATATTTATATTGATATTATGAAGAACTAAGGTTGTTTGTAAATGTTCACTTCTATAGTTCACATTTAAGGGGCCGGGAATGTAGTGTATGTGTTGCAATCAAGTGAGGTTATTGCATCATCTCACCCTTTTAGAGTGTTCCAGACTATGTTGCAATCAGGTAGAGGTATTGCGAAATCTCTTTCCATATGATGCTGACATCAGCCTCCTAGTGTGTACTATGTATGTTTCATCACCCTGTTTGGTTATTGCCTCATACTTATTTCTCTAAGCTGACCTCAGCATGTGTGAGTCTGACATCAGCCTCCCAGGGTTATTGCATCTTACTTATTCCTCTGAAGCTGACCTCAGCCTGTTGGAGTCTGACATCAGCATGTCTGTGGCCTATAAAAGGCAGTGCTGTGGAGGTGGTGAAATCAGTAGCTACAAGACCACCATGGGGAGCAGACCTGTGTCAGAGTGCTCCAGGATTACCCCACCTGTATACATTGGACTATATTGAACTTGCTGAAGCTGGACTTTGTACCTGAGGACTATAGGAGACAATATTCTTTGTACAGTTAAAGTTGGAGTTATACACAGTTCCATTTACATTCACCAAAGGACTTCAACACTTTAAGACATTATAAGGAGTGTATGGACTGTATGTGTGCTACTGTGTCAAACCATAGGAAATAAGTATCTACCCAAGAGATCTCCTGTGGCTATTCTATGTGATTGCAGGACAATTCATCAACTCTGTAAGAGTACTCATGCACCTCTAACTGCTCTCATGTGGAAAAGGTAATAAACAGTAGCAAGTCAACTTCTGTCACAACACTTTGTCTCAATCATTGGCTTTGGCCACTACAACCCCCCCTTGAAGTAGAAAATTGGGTAAATGACCCCGGGTTACCAATCTACTATTAGTGAAGAGACCAGCACTGGTAGATCTATACATCTTATAAAAGTACATGCGGCTTAGTATCAGGTAAACAGCTACCGGGGCCCTGTCCCTACATACGGCTATCATGGAAATGACTTTGGGGACCGTGTCGCTACATACGCGGCTTTCAGAGAAACGACTAAGGGTGATTTCCGAGTGGGGGGGGGGGGGGGCAATTTTTTTTGCTTCATCCCAATACACATGACTGGCAATAAATTGAAAACATGAAATCTTGTCTGATTTGGACATGTAAATAGTGCATTTCGATCAGAATTTTGTCAGGGTTTCATTTCTGGCCTCAGCCAAGCCCTAAACAGAGTGGAACACGGTTTTTCGGGGGCATCGCGGTACTCGGAAATTTCATTTCTGATTGACAAATTTAACCCCAGGACCCCCCCCCCCCCCCGCCAAAGGTTAACAATCTACTATTAGCGAAGAGACCAGCGCATGCAATTTTTTATCCCTATTCGGGTTGAAGGGATCCCCCCCCCCCCCCCGTTTAACAATCTGCTATTAGCGAAGAGACCAGCGCATGCGATTTTTTTATCCCTCCTCGGGTCGGACCATGTACTTTAAGAAAAAGGGACCCCCCCCCCCCCGGGTTACCAATCTACTATTAGTGAAGAGACCAGCACTGGTAGATCTATAGATCTTATAAAAGTACATGCGGCTTAGTATCAGGTAAACAGCTACCGAGGCCCTGTCGCTACATGCGGCTATCATGGAAATGACTTTGGGGACCGTGTCGCTACATACGCAGCTTTCAGAGAAACGACTAAGGGTGATTTCCGAGTGGGGGGGGGGGCAATTTTTTTTTTTGCTTCACCCCAATACACATGACTGGCAATAAATTGAAAACATGAAATCTTGTCTGATTTGGACATGTAAATAGTGCATTTCGATCAGAATTTTGTCAGGGTTTCATTTCTGGCCTTAGCCAAGCCCTAAACAGAGTAGAACACGGTTTTTCGGGGGCATCGCGGTACTCGGAAATTTCATTTCTGATTGACAAATTTAACCCCAGGACCCCACCCCCCCCCCCAAGGGTTAACAATCTACTATTAGCGAAGAGACCAGCGCATGCAATTTTTTATCCCTATTCGGGTTGAAGGGATCCCCCCCCCCCCCCGTTTAACAATCTGCTATTAGCGAAGAGACCAGCGCATGCGATTTTTTTATCCCTCCTCGGGTCGGACCATGTACTTTAAGAAAAAGGGACCCCCCCCCCGGGTTACCAATCTACTATTAGTGAAGAGACCAGCACTGGTAGATCTATACATCTTATAAAAGTACATGCGGCTTAGTATCAGGTAAACAGCTACCGGGGCCCTGTCGCTACATACGGCTATCATGGAAATGACTTTGGGGACCGTGTCGCTACATACGCGGCTTTAAGAAAAACGACTAAGGGTGATTTCCGAGTGGGGGGGGGTCAATTTTTTTTTGCTTCACCCCAATACACATGACTGGCAATAAATTGAAAATATGAAATCTTGTCTGATTTGGACATGTAAATAGTGCATTTCGATCGGAATTTTGTCAGGGTTTCATTTCTGGCCTCAGCCAAGCCCTACACAGAGTGGAACACGGTTTTTCGGGGGCATCGCGGTACTCGGAAATTTCATTTCTGATGTACTGAGGGATGGAGCCTAACTGGGTTAAACGACATGAGCTGTGCTACTCACAATTTGGGTCCTAATCAGCATTCATGCAAAATGCTGACCCAAGGAGGAGTGGTTGGAGCCCCTAGATGTGTTGAAGAGCCCCTGATCAAGGTTCTGAACGCTGTGTCCACGTGGCCAAGGCTCCCGCTCCTGCGACTCCCGCTCCCGTGGCTCCCGTTTGTGCGACTCCCGCTCGTACCTCTCACGTTCACTGGAAAATATAAGAATTTACATATAGAATGGCAAAAAAATAACTTTAACTTCTGAAGAACCATGGCCTTTTATTTAAAGTCACTACCGGGTATTTACATGTATTAAACCACAGACAGCTTTATTAGCCTTTCTGACTGTTAAATACCGGGTATTTACATGTATCAAACCACAGACAGCTCTAATAACCGTTCTGGTCATAAACCAAAAATAAACACCCCAATACACATGGCTGGCAATAAATTGAAAATATGAAATCTTGTCTGATTTGGACATGTAAATAGTGCATTTCGATCAGAATTTTGTCAGGGTTTCATTTCTGGCCTCAGCCAAGCCCTAAACAGAGTGGAACACGGTTTTTCGGGGGCATCGCGGTACTCGGAAATTTCATTTCTGATTGACAAATTTAACCCCAGAACACTCAATTTTCAGAATATAACCACAATATCTCGTCCTATAATGCTAGACATCTTGTCAAAGTGCATGGTATATGTAAATGTAATGCCAGACAGTATGAAATAAGCTTACCTTAACATTGAAGTGGTCAACCTGTGAATGTGACTGTCATGTTTTTGGTAGATCTACAGATGGTGTCTCAGGAAAGAGTGGGGGTAGCCAAGTTGTCCACTGCAGTCTAGATCTTGACCTGTCAAAAAAAAGGGTACTTTAATCAATGGTGTTAACCGGGTTAAAATCTACTAACATCAAAGAGACCAGCGCATGTGATTTTTTATCCCTCCCTGGGTCAGCCCATGAGTAGCGAAGGGACACCCCCCCCCCCTCGCCAAGGGTGAACAATCTACTATTAGCGAAGAGACCAGCGCATGTAATTTTTTATCCCTCTTCGGGTTGAAGGGACCCCCCCCCCCAGTTTAACAATCTGCTATTAGCGAAGAGACCAGCGCATGCGATTTTTTATCCCTCCTCCTGTCGGACCATGTACTTTTAGCAAAGGGACCCCCCCCCACCAGGGTTACCAATCTACTATTAGTGAAGAGACCAGCACTGGTAGATCTATACATCTTATAAAAGTACATGCGGCTTAGTATCAGGTAAACAACTACCGGGGCCCTGTCGCTACATGCGGCTACCATGGAAATGACTTTGGGGACTGTGTCGCTACATACGCGGCTTTCAGAGAAACGACTAAGGGTATTTTCCGAGTAGGGGGGGGGGGGGCCATTTTTTTTTTGCTTCAAGGCTCTGAACCAGATGTTTGTCAAACACATGCGGTTTTCAGGGTAATGACTAAGGGTGATTTCCGACTGGGGGGGGGGGGTCAATTTTTTTTTACTTCACCCCAATACACACGACTCGCAATAAATTGAAAACATGAAATCTTGTCCGATTTGGACATGTAAATAGTGCATTTCGATCAGAATTTTGTCAGGGTTTCATTTCTGGCCTCAGCCAAGCCCTAAACAGAGTGGAACACGGGTTTTCGGGGGCATCGCGGTACTCGGAAATTTCATTTCTGATTGACAAATTTAACCCCAGGACACTCAATTTTCAGAATATAACCACAATATCTCGTCCTATAATGCTAGACATCTTGTCAAAGTGCATGGTATATGTAAATGTAATGCCAGACAGTAAGAAATAAGCTTACCTTAACATTGAAGTGGTCAACCTGTGAATGTGACTGTCATGTTTTTGGTAGATCTACAGATGGTGTCTCAGGAAAGAGTGGGGGTAGCCAAGTTGTCCACTGCAGTCTAGATCTTGACCTGTCAAAAAAAAGGGTACTTTAATCAATGGTGTTAACCGGGTTAAAATCTACTAACATCAAAGAGACCAGCGCATGTGATTTTTTATCCCTCCCTGGGTCAGCCCATGAGTAGCGAAGGGACACCCCCCCCCCTCGCCAAGGGTGAACAATTTACTATTAGCGAAGAGACCAGCGCATGTAATTTTTTATCCCTCTTCGGGTTGAAGGGACCCCCCCCCCCCCCCAGTTTAACAATCTGCTATTAGCGAAGAGACCAGCGCATGCGATTTTTTATCCCTCCTCCTGTCGGACCATGTACTTTAAGCGAAGGGACCCCCCCCCCAGGGTTACCAATCTACTATTAGTGAAGAGACCAGCACTGGTAGATCTATACATCTTATAAAAGTACATGCGGCTTAGTATCAGGTAAACAACTACCGGGGCCCTGTCGCTACATGCGGCTACCATGGAAATGACTTTGGGGACTGTGTCGCTACATACGCGGCTTTCAGAGAAACGACTAAGGGTATTTTCCGAGTAGGGGGGGGGGGGGGCCATTTTTTTTTTGCTTCAAGGCTCTGAACCAGATGTTTGTCAAACACATGCGGTTTTCAGGGTAATGACTAAGGGTGATTTCCGACTGGGGGGGGGGTCAATTTTTTTTTACTTCACCCCAATACACACGACTGGCAATAAATTGAAAACATGAAATCTTGTCCGATTTGGACATGTAAATAGTGCATTTCGATCAGAATTTTGTCAGGGTTTCATTTCTGGCCTCAGCCAAGCCCTAAACAGAGTGGAACACGGGTTTTCGGGGGCATCGCGGTACTCGGAAATTTCATTTCTGATTGACAAATTTAACCCCAGGACACTCAATTTTCAGAATATAACCACAATATCTCGTCCTATAATGCTAGACATCTTGTCAAAGTGCATGGTATATGTAAATGTAATGCCAGAGAGTAAGAAATAAGCTTACCTTAACATTGAAGTGGTCAACCTGTGAATGTGACTGTCATGTTTTTGGTAGATCTACAGATGGTGTCTCAGGAAAGAGTGGGGGTAGCCAAGTTGTCCACTGCAGTCTAGATCTTGACCTGTCAAAAAAAAGGGTACTTTAATCAATGGTGTTAACCGGGTTAAAATCTACTAACATCAAAGAGACCAGCGCATGTGATTTTTTATCCCTCCCTGGGTCAGCCCATGAGTAGCGAAGGGACACCCCCCCCTCGCCAAGGGTGAACAATTTACTATTAGCGAAGAGACCAGCGCATGTAATTTTTTATCCCTCTTCGGGTTGAAGGGACCCCCCCCCCCCCAGTTTAACAATCTGCTATTAGCGAAGAGACCAGCGCATGCGATTTTTTATCCCTCCTCCTGTCGGACCATGTACTTTAAGCGAAGGGACCCCCCCCCCCCAGGGTTACCAATCTACTATTAGTGAAGAGACCAGCACTGGTAGATCTATACATCTTATAAAAGTACATGCGGCTTAGTATCAGGTAAACAACTACCGGGGCCCTGTCGCTACATGCGGCTACCATGGAAATGACTTTGGGGACTGTGTCGCTACATACGCGGCTTTCAGAGAAACGACTAAGGGTATTTTCCGAGTGGGGGGGGGGGGGGCAATTTTTTTTTTGCTTCAAGGCTCTGAACCAGATGTTTGTCAAACACATGCGGCTTTCAGGGTAATGACTAAGGGTGATTTCCGAGTGGGGGGGGGTCAATTTTTTTTTACTTCACCCCAATACACACGACTGGCAATAAATTGAAAACATGAAATCTTGTCCGATTTGGACATGTAAATAGTGCATTTCGATCAGAATTTTGTCAGGGTTTCATTTCTGGCCTCAGCCAAGCCCTAAACAGAGTGGAACACGGGTTTTCGGGGGCATCGCGGTACTCGGAAATTTCATTTCTGATTGACAAATTTAACCCCAGGACACTCAATTTTCAGAATATAACCACAATATCTCGTCCTATAATGCTAGACATCTTGTCAAAGTGCATGGTATATGTAAATGTAATGCCAGAGAGTAAGAAATAAGCTTACCTTAACATTGAAGTGGTCAACCTGTGAATGTGACTGTCATGTTTTTGGTAGATCTACAGATGGTGTCTCAGGAAAGAGTGGGGGTAGCCAAGTTGTCCACTGCAGTCTAGATCTTGACCTGTCAAAAAAAAGGGTACTTTAATCAATGGTGTTAACCGGGTTAAAATCTACTAACATCAAAGAGACCAGCGCATGTGATTTTTTATCCCTCCCTGGGTCAGCCCATGAGTAGCAAAGGGACACCCCCCCCTCGCCAAGGGTGAACAATTTACTATTAGCGAAGAGACCAGCGCATGTAATTTTTTATCCCTCTTCGGGTTGAAGGGACCCCCCCCCCCCCCAGTTTAACAATCTGCTATTAGCGAAGAGACCAGCGCATGCGATTTTTTATCCCTCCTCCTGTCGGACCATGTACTTTAAGCGAAGGGACCCCCCCCCCCCAGGGTTACCAATCTACTATTAGTGAAGAGACCAGCACTGGTAGATCTATACATCTTATAAAAGTACATGCGGCTTAGTATCAGGTAAACAACTACCGGGGCCCTGTCGCTACATGCGGCTACCATGGAAATGACTTTGGGGACTGTGTCGCTACATACGCGGCTTTCAGAGAAACGACTAAGGGTATTTTCCGAGTAGGGGGGGGGGGGGCCATTTTTTTTTTGCTTCAAGGCTCTGAACCAGATGTTTGTCAAACACATGCGGTTTTCAGGGTAATGACTAAGGGTGATTTCCGACTGGGGGGGGGGTCAATTTTTTTTTACTTCACCCCAATACACACGACTGGCAATAAATTGAAAACATGAAATCTTGTCCGATTTGGACATGTAAATAGTGCATTTCGATCAGAATTTTGTCAGGGTTTCATTTCTGGCCTCAGCCAAGCCCTAAACAGAGTGGAACACGGGTTTTCGGGGGCATCGCGGTACTCGGAAATTTCATTTCTGATTGACAAATTTAACCCCAGGACACTCAATTTTCAGAATATAACCACAATATCTCGTCCTATAATGCTAGACATCTTGTCAAAGTGCATGGTATATGTAAATGTAATGCCAGACAGTAAGAAATAAGCTTACCTTAACATTGAAGTGGTCAACCTGTGAATGTGACTGTCATGTTTTTGGTAGATCTACAGATGGTGTCTCAGGAAAGAGTGGGGGTAGCCAAGTTGTCCACTGCAGTCTAGATCTTGACCTGTCAAAAAAAAGGGTACTTTAATCAATGGTGTTAACCGGGTTAAAATCTACTAACATCAAAGAGACCAGCGCATGTGATTTTTTATCCCTCCCTGGGTCAGCCCATGAGTAGCGAAGGGACACCCCCCCCTCGCCAAGGGTGAACAATTTACTATTAGCGAAGAGACCAGCGCATGTAATTTTTTATCCCTCTTCGGGTTGAAGGGACCCCCCCCCCCCCCAGTTTAACAATCTGCTATTAGCGAAGAGACCAGCGCATGCGATTTTTTATCCCTCCTCCTGTCGGACCATGTACTTTAAGCGAAGGGACCCCCCCCCCCAGGGTTACCAATCTACTATTAGTGAAGAGACCAGCACTGGTAGATCTATACATCTTATAAAAGTACATGCGGCTTAGTATCAGGTAAACAACTACCGGGGCCCTGTCGCTACATGCGGCTACCATGGAAATGACTTTGGGGACTGTGTCGCTACATACGCGGCTTTCAGAGAAACGACTAAGGGTATTTTCCGAGTGGGGGGGGGGGGGGGGGCAATTTTTTTTTTGCTTCAAGGCTCTGAACCAGATGTTTGTCAAACACATGCGGTTTTCAGGGTAATGACTAAGGGTGATTTCCGACTGGGGGGGGGGGGTCAATTTTTTTTTACTTCACCCCAATACACACGACTCGCAATAAATTGAAAACATGAAATCTTGTCCGATTTGGACATGTAAATAGTGCATTTCGATCAGAATTTTGTCAGGGTTTCATTTCTGGCCTCAGCCAAGCCCTAAACAGAGTGGAACACGGGTTTTCGGGGGCATCGCGGTACTCGGAAATTTCATTTCTGATTGACAAATTTAACCCCAGGACACTCAATTTTCAGAATATAACCACAATATCTCGTCCTATAATGCTAGACATCTTGTCAAAGTGCATGGTATATGTAAATGTAATGCCAGACAGTAAGAAATAAGCTTACCTTAACATTGAAGTGGTCAACCTGTGAATGTGACTGTCATGTTTTTGGTAGATCTACAGATGGTGTCTCAGGAAAGAGTGGGGGTAGCCAAGTTGTCCACTGCAGTCTAGATCTTGACCTGTCAAAAAAAAGGGTACTTTAATCAATGGTGTTAACCGGGTTAAAATCTACTAACATCAAAGAGACCAGCGCATGTGATTTTTTATCCCTCCCTGGGTCAGCCCATGAGTAGCGAAGGGACACCCCCCCCCTCGCCAAGGGTGAACAATTTACTATTAGCGAAGAGACCAGCGCATGTAATTTTTTATCCCTCTTCGGGTTGAAGGGACCCCCCCCCCCCCCCAGTTTAACAATCTGCTATTAGCGAAGAGACCAGCGCATGCGATTTTTTATCCCTCCTCCTGTCGGACCATGTACTTTAAGCGAAGGGACCCCCCCCCCAGGGTTACCAATCTACTATTAGTGAAGAGACCAGCACTGGTAGATCTATACATCTTATAAAAGTACATGCGGCTTAGTATCAGGTAAACAACTACCGGGGCCCTGTCGCTACATGCGGCTACCATGGAAATGACTTTGGGGACTGTGTCGCTACATACGCGGCTTTCAGAGAAACGACTAAGGGTATTTTCCGAGTAGGGGGGGGGGGGCCATTTTTTTTTTGCTTCAAGGCTCTGAACCAGATGTTTGTCAAACACATGCGGTTTTCAGGGTAATGACTAAGGGTGATTTCCGACTGGGGGGGGGGGTCAATTTTTTTTTACTTCACCCCAATACACACGACTGGCAATAAATTGAAAACATGAAATCTTGTCCGATTTGGACATGTAAATAGTGCATTTCGATCAGAATTTTGTCAGGGTTTCATTTCTGGCCTCAGCCAAGCCCTAAACAGAGTGGAACACGGGTTTTCGGGGGCATCGCGGTACTCGGAAATTTCATTTCTGATTGACAAATTTAACCCCAGGACACTCAATTTTCAGAATATAACCACAATATCTCGTCCTATAATGCTAGACATCTTGTCAAAGTGCATGGTATATGTAAATGTAATGCCAGAGAGTAAGAAATAAGCTTACCTTAACATTGAAGTGGTCAACCTGTGAATGTGACTGTCATGTTTTTGGTAGATCTACAGATGGTGTCTCAGGAAAGAGTGGGGGTAGCCAAGTTGTCCACTGCAGTCTAGATCTTGACCTGTCAAAAAAAAGGGTACTTTAATCAATGGTGTTAACCGGGTTAAAATCTACTAACATCAAAGAGACCAGCGCATGTGATTTTTTATCCCTCCCTGGGTCAGCCCATGAGTAGCGAAGGGACACCCCCCCCCCTCGCCAAGGGTGAACAATTTACTATTAGCGAAGAGACCAGCGCATGTAATTTTTTATCCCTCTTCGGGTTGAAGGGACCCCCCCCCCCCCCCAGTTTAACAATCTGCTATTAGCGAAGAGACCAGCGCATGCGATTTTTTATCCCTCCTCCTGTCGGACCATGTACTTTAAGCGAAGGGACCCCCCCCCCCAGGGTTACCAATCTACTATTAGTGAAGAGACCAGCACTGGTAGATCTATACATCTTATAAAAGTACATGCGGCTTAGTATCAGGTAAACAACTACCGGGGCCCTGTCGCTACATGCGGCTACCATGGAAATGACTTTGGGGACTGTGTCGCTACATACGCGGCTTTCAGAGAAACGACTAAGGGTATTTTCCGAGTGGGGGGGGGGGGGGGGCAATTTTTTTTTGCTTCAAGGCTCTGAACCAGATGTTTGTCAAACACATGCGGCTTTCAGGGTAATGACTAAGGGTGATTTCCGAGTGGGGGGGGGGGGGGTCAATTTTTTTTTACTTCACCCCAATACACACGACTGGCAATAAATTGAAAACATGAAATCTTGTCCGATTTGGACATGTAAATAGTGCATTTCGATCAGAATTTTGTCAGGGTTTCATTTCTGGCCTCAGCCAAGCCCTAAACAGAGTGGAACACGGGTTTTCGGGGGCATCGCGGTACTCGGAAATTTCATTTCTGATTGACAAATTTAACCCCAGGACACTCAATTTTCAGAATATAACCACAATATCTCGTCCTATAATGCTAGACATCTTGTCAAAGTGCATGGTATATGTAAATGTAATGCCAGACAGTAAGAAATAAGCTTACCTTAACATTGAAGTGGTCAACCTGTGAATGTGACTGTCATGTTTTTGGTAGATCTACAGATGGTGTCTCAGGAAAGAGTGGGGGTAGCCAAGTTGTCCACTGCAGTCTAGATCTTGACCTGTCAAAAAAAAGGGTACTTTAATCAATGGTGTTAACCGGGTTAAAATCTACTAACATCAAAGAGACCAGCGCATGTGATTTTTTATCCCTCCCTGGGTCAGCCCATGAGTAGCGAAGGGACACCCCCCCCTCGCCAAGGGTGAACAATTTACTATTAGCGAAGAGACCAGGGCATGTAATTTTTTATCCCTCTTCGGGTTGAAGGGACCCCCCCCCCCCCCCCCAGTTTAACAATCTGCTATTAGCGAAGAGACCAGCGCATGCGATTTTTTATCCCTCCTCCTGTCGGACCATGTACTTTAAGCGAAGGGACCCCCCCCCCCCCAGGGTTACCAATCTACTATTAGTGAAGAGACCAGCACTGGTAGATCTATACATCTTATAAAAGTACATGCGGCTTAGTATCAGGTAAACAACTACCGGGGCCCTGTCGCTACATGCGGCTACCATGGAAATGACTTTGGGGACTGTGTCGCTACATACGCGGCTTTCAGAGAAACGACTAAGGGTATTTTCCGAGTAGGGGGGGGGGGGGGCCATTTTTTTTTTGCTTCAAGGCTCTGAACCAGATGTTTGTCAAACACATGCGGTTTTCAGGGTAATGACTAAGGGTGATTTCCGACTGGGGGGGGGGGGGTCAATTTTTTTTTACTTCACCCCAATACACACGACTGGCAATAAATTGAAAACATGAAATCTTGTCCGATTTGGACATGTAAATAGTGCATTTCGATCAGAATTTTGTCAGGGTTTCATTTCTGGCCTCAGCCAAGCCCTAAACAGAGTGGAACACGGGTTTTCGGGGGCATCGCGGTACTCGGAAATTTCATTTCTGATTGACAAATTTAACCCCAGGACACTCAATTTTCAGAATATAACCACATTATCTCGTCCTATAATGCTAGACATCTTGTCAAAGTGCATGGTATATGTAAATGTAATGCCAGACAGTAAGAAATAAGCTTACCTTAACATTGAAGTGGTCAACCTGTGAATGTGACTGTCATGTTTTTGGTAGATCTACAGATGGTGTCTCAGGAAAGAGTGGGGGTAGCCAAGTTGTCCACTGCAGTCTAGATCTTGACCTGTCAAAAAAAAGGGTACTTTAATCAATGGTGTTAACCGGGTTAAAATCTACTAACATCAAAGAGACCAGCGCATGTGATTTTTTATCCCTCCCTGGGTCAGCCCATGAGTAGCGAAGGGACACCCCCCCCTCGCCAAGGGTGAACAATTTACTATTAGCGAAGAGACCAGCGCATGTAATTTTTTATCCCTCTTCGGGTTGAAGGGACCCCCCCCCCCCCCAGTTTAACAATCTGCTATTAGCGAAGAGACCAGCGGCATGCGATTTTTCCTCCTGTCGGACCATGTACTTTAAGCGAAGGGACCCCCCCCCCCAGGGTTACCAATCTACTATTAGTGAAGAGACCAGCACTGGTAGATCTATACATCTTATAAAAGTACATGCGGCTTAGTATCAGGTAAACAACTACCGGGGCCCTGTCGCTACATGCGGCTACCATGGAAATGACTTTGGGGACTGTGTCGCTACATACGCGGCTTTCAGAGAAACGACTAAGGGTATTTTCCGAGTGGGGGGGGGGGGGGGGGGGCAATTTTTTTTTTGCTTCAAGGCTCTGAACCAGATGTTTGTCAAACACATGCGGCTTTCAGGGTAATGACTAAGGGTGATTTCCGAGTGGGGGGGGGGTCAATTTTTTTTTACTTCACCCCAATACACACGACTGGCAATAAATTGAAAACATGAAATCTTGTCCGATTTGGACATGTAAATAGTGCATTTCGATCAGAATTTTGTCAGGGTTTCATTTCTGGCCTCAGCCAAGCCCTAAACAGAGTGGAACACGGGTTTTCGGGGGCATCGCGGTACTCGGAAATTCTACTTTTTGATTCACAAATTCAACCCCAGAAACATCAATTTTCTCAGCAACCACTGGGCCAATCTCGATGCCCTTTGGAGGCAGTAACCTAGGCCTAATACAGGGGACTCGCTGAATTTTTCAGAATTTTAGGACGCTTTTTTTTTTTTTTCTCATTTTCCCATTGGATTCAAGCACAAACACCCACATTTCGATGATCTATTGCTCAATAAGTACTTGGCCGAGCTGCATGCCGTTTGGAGGGAACAATGTTTGTGAAATATGGGAGACTCGCTGAATTTTTCAGAATTTTTTGAACATTTTTTTTTTTTTTTCATTTTCCCATTTGTATACAATCGTATCATTATAAAAGCCTAATACTGGGGATTTCAGAAAAAAATATGTTGGGGCTCCCCCCCCCTTGTACAATATTTTAGAGCAGTTTTCATGTTTGCATCGAGCCACTGACAGGCACTGTCACTCGGCGCCCATAGACTCGCTATCATTTGATCATTGGCTCTGTTTTTTAGTCTTGGTAAGTTTAGAGCCCGGTCTTCGTCATTTTTCGGAACAACCCGGCTACTGAGCTGTCCGCAATTTCACCCCCCATATGAGAGGAGCCTAATCTATCTATATCAACAAAATTTGCGGACTTACCCTTCATATTTGAGCTGTAATCCATGAAATTAGCGAATTTGGTACCGAGTCATCGTCCCTCGGCGTCCCACTGTCCGCCATGTTGGATTTTGATACCGGAGATTGCCGAAGCGCTCGATAAACAAATTATTTTTTTATAAAGACGGTTATAGTGTCCGATATGTCCACAACTGCCTAGATATTACCTGTAGGAGTAATAATATTACCTTGAATGTCCGCAATTTGCTCTATTTCGGAAGATAAAGATGTTCGTGCCGACCCCCGAGTAAACCGGATGTCATTTTTGATGTCGTAAAACGGGAAACCTTTTCTCAAGAATCCGAGGGGTCAAGTTTCGGCGACTTAACTTTGCCGAAAATCAATCAATCCTCCTTAATTTGACCATGTAAGTAGTAAATTATTGCGGATTAACAAAGAATAATATGTTTTCTTCAAGTTGTCACCTTTTTAGGCATTAGAAACAAATATAAGTGGTGGAAAATGGACTTCAAGCGAGACGAGTCAGTGAACTCGCTGACTCGCCTGTAAAAAAGTCAACTTCGAGGAAGGTTATTATTGTAATCTGTTAAAAAACTAGATTCACGGCATCTAGACTTCCTAGAGGTATGGAGGCCCAAGGATAAAATCTGAAAGTAGAGAATGTGAGTCCATTTTCATATGGATAATCTTCAAGTCAAATTGCAAGGTGTTTTGTTTGCATTCACGGTGGTGTTTACCAATAGGAAATTATGTCAAATGGATCTGAATCGAGACACGTGTGACATTGGGAACATTGAATTTACAAGAGTTTGCCCATCACATGTAAAGGGATTTAACCATAATTTAAATCATAGGGAATCCCTGTATATGTTGATCAATTTACAATGAATGGCCTTAAAACATGTATGGTGAGGCACCGTTAATCAGTCGGTTAAAGTGGCATAGTCCGATGATAAGGCTCAAAAATTATTTTTGCTAAAATTGGGCCAGACTGTTCAATATGGCCATGCTTCATATCCTACCTACTTTATTAAACATTATTCCCCAGAATTTAGCCTAGATGTCAGCTAATAATCAGTTTTTTGCTCAATTTAATACTTTTGGAGTGCACGCTATAATTCCACCCATTGAAAATACACTGTAGAATGCTATACCTGTGTTCATGGGACCCTTTTAATTGCCTCTATTTGCCAATGAATGATATTCTATTGTATCCCATCCTCAAAATATAATATTACACTGCCATTTTTGAACATATTTAAATAGAAATCAAAATATAGAAATATGATGACGACTTCCACACTGTCCTCTTTACAAGGTGGCGCCCCAGCTAACAAAAAAACACACGTTATTTTACGTCAAAATAACATTTTAAATTTTACAAAACGTTATTTCATATTAAAGAGCATTAGAACAAGAATTGCGGTTGTTGCCGCGTAAAAAAAATGCCTCAGGCATTTTTATACGCGGCAACAACCGCAATTCTTGCATTCGAAGAAACATAATGTCTACATGGTTGGTATGTTTGAAAGAAACCCATTCAAGACACCAAATAAGCAGAGCCGGGAAGGGGTTATCAGGGGGAAGGATGATATTACTTATACAAAATATGGCAGTTCCTATGAATTCCCTGGCTCCATGTTAGGGGGTAAGGAAATGTGTGTTGCTAGGCGATGGAGCCATTGAATTCCTTGGGTCCATATTAGGGGGAATAGGTATGATTATAATCAACCTCAGGACCATGGAAATGTGTGTTGCTAGGCAGATAAACAATTAGAATAGCCGTTGCTAGGCAACCACCTGTATTAGCAACAAACCGATAGAACCATCGAATTCCTTGGGTCCATATTAGGGGAGGTAGGTATGATTATAATCAACCTCAGGACCATGGAAATGTGTGTTGCTAGGCAGATAAACAATTAGAATAGCCGTTGCTAGGCAACCAGCTGTATTAGCAACAAACCGATAGAACCATTGAATTCCTTGGGTCCATATTAGGGGGATAGGTATGATTATAATCAACCTCAGGAACTATCAAAGGTTGATTTATATTATTGTTATCACATAGCATAAATTTGTGTTGTGACTCCTTAATCCAAGATGGCGGCACAATCCAAGATGGCGGCGCCCGTTCTGACTTCTGGTAAAGTGCAAACATCATATACCTCGTTCTGGTGGTGCCTGGCGGCACCACCAGGTGGCTACGCCACCACTTCGGCATAAACAACGTTGACATATAACGTTATATAACGTTATAAAATGGTGTATAACGTTATTTGTTTACTGGGGCACCTACCCCGACAAGAACCCAGCAGCCATCCCTTATTACACCGGAGTGAACCCAGGTAACATCATCCTTACATTTAAATGAGTAACCGCCAAGGTGGCGCACATATGAAGATGTGTAAGGAAATGCTAACCATTACACAATGGAACCTGTGCTTATCGCAAGCTTCACTGCACCTCCCGCTGCCCTTTTTAGTCACGTGAAAATATGGTATAAGACAGTCTAGTTGACGGGGGATAAGAGTTGGTCGGTGCAGCCATAGAATAAACGGCCGTACCGGCAGACTCAATCAACACAGTGAACGTTATATTGACGGGGTGTCGGCAGGGGTTCGGAACGCTGCCGGTGGATGGAACTTTTTGAAGTCGGCGGGCCAAAAGTTTTTATATAGGGGTTTCATAGAGACAGCCTGTTTACATTGTCTGTCTGTCTCTATGTTTATCTGATTTTATTACATCTAGAACAGTAAGGGTCTCGACCCATAGGTTCGGCATGATGCTTGAATGCAGCACTGGACAGTAACTAGCCAGGGCTCCATGCCTGCATCATGACGACAAAGGGCACGATATATTCATGCATTATCTGCCGCCCTTCAGGGGTCAATGTGTGCAGTTTTAAAAGGGTGTCAGGTCTATTGTTTTAAGTTACCGGTAGTCAGATTATTTTATTTAATCCCATCTAACCATGAATATCAAACTAGAAATAATTCCAACACAGATGTGCCATAACAAATTTCCATGTATGGGTAGAACAGGGCGGAATACGCACCCCCCCCCCCCCACAATAAAAAATAAATAAAATAAAAATAAAATACAAAATACAAAAGAAATCAATACAGCACACAGGCCTTCTGGGCAGCTCCAGTACCCAATATCTAAACTCGGCAGCAGTACTGTGGTCGCCAAAGAGAAAGGAAAGGCTCTAGATTGATAGGCAATGTACTAAGTAAAGTGGCCTTTTTGCTATTTTCTCCTCAAATAAGTGTATTTGCACATCGTGCATACCAATTCTACATCATATTTTCAAAATCATTCAGATTTTGTATTGCATTTTTGCTGTGAACTAGATCTCTTGCGCTATGAATTTTAACACCATTTCCCTATACATTGCATGTTTAATGTGACCCCGTCCTAGTGCCCTTATCAGGTTGGAGATCAGCCACATAAATGCTTCACTCCCATGTGTGACGGAGGTGCTGCTACTAAGAATATATCCATGTTGATATGGCAAGGGTTTACGCGCCAAACATAAGGAAATCCACATTTATTGAACAGATTTATTTTCTTAAGTGTATAAAAAAAAACGGTCGCCTTTCTAGAGTAAGTTAGAAATGTTGTGAAACATGATTTAATAATAATAGGTGCTGAACTACCGGTGGATCTGTTCTCTCTACAGGGCCTGTGAGAAATGGTTGGAGAGGGAGGGGATTGTTTGCCGGCTTCCACAGCTGGAGGGGTAGGCACATGGTACCCCTCTCCCACATCCTTCCCCTGGTACGGTGAGTGACACGCTGTGTAACCACCACCAAGAAGTCTAAACCATGAGACAGCCATGAATATGTGCAATATAGAAAGACACTCACGGACAGGTGTCTGCGGTGTGTGTGGGGGGGAGGGGGTGGTGGCTTCTTTTGAGAATAGCCAGAGAACATACTTGGCTCAGAATATACTAGAATATACCAATACGCAAGGTAACATTCATGGAACGTTCCAAAACTGTGTTTGGATCATATAAACCTATTCTAAAAGATTTAAAATGCGAATCCAGTCTTGTATCAACCTCTTCTGTGATTCAATGGAAACAAATGTAATCTTCTCTACTTTTATATTTTGGAATTTCGAATTTGAATGTCAAATTGAATTCCTTTTTTTTAAATATTGAAATTGACCAGTCTAACACTTAGTAAAATTTAAATTCCTAAATCGCCATTATTCTGCGGCGGCCAGACCACACTCCAATTGATTACTCTCTCCAACCAACACCCTTAAGGCTTGGGGAGCTTTACCTACCTTCCATCCCCCCCCCCCCCCACCGCTCGATCCACTGTAAAGGCGAAAGGCCTGCATGATGCCAGGGCTGGATTCATGTATCGTTACGACAAAGGGTATACCTCGGTAAAGTGCTATAAAGGGTTAAACGGTGTCCAAACCATTCCTTAAGCCAGAGCGACCAAATGTTGATATTTAACTTTAGGTTGGTGTGGAGCCCAATAATCTCTCTGAGTGTTGTACTAGAGGATATTTGGTGTGCTGATTCCGAATCTGCCATGTGTAAAGTGATATTTTTAGTCACAACAAGGTCAAATTCAAGGTCAAAGGTCACGGTATGATGTAAACATGAGACAGAAATGACACATCTTGAAACAAATACAAAAATATTAAAGGCGAAGCTGATTCCTCTTACGTATGTGACTTGCATCTGTCTTAGTCATGCTGTTGATGTAGTACCAGTACAAATGATTACAAACAAAATAGAATGAACTATTTGATTTAACTGCTATTACCCTGATTAAACTAGTCACGTGCATTATTATACCAAATCGGGTCCTTTGACCTTTTATTTGACCTTGTTGTGACAAAGATATCACTTTACACATGGCAGATTCTGAATCAGCACACTAAATATACCCTTTAATTTCATGGTAATTACGGCCGTCCCATTGACTTAACCAAGGAAGGCCGTATTTCACACCCCCTGTTAAATAACCCCCTCCCGTATTTCATGGCCTTTTAAATCATTAAAATTTATGATTTAAACACTATAAGATAGCTTTTTCAGATCAATTAAGCAACATTTTTGTGAATATTGTTAATAATAACATGAAATAAACACAAAGGAGCACTCGTATAGTTCCGCCTCATGAAATAACCCTCAGTGGGGAACTATATTCGTGAACCTTTGTCTATGTACAACACTCAGACAGATTATTGGTCACCAGACCAACCCCCCTTCACATTTTTAGGCTGGCCCCCCCCCCAATTATGAGGACGGTGATGAATAGGTTATACATCTTTGGAAGAGCTGCACGTTTTTATTACCTTATGATGTTAACGGTTCTTAAAAATACTACTAAGGCCACTCCAAAAAAATACGGCAGTGAGAAATGTGACAAGGGCGTTTTTTTTATTATTACTTGTTTTTTTACTGCAGGCTGAAAAATGTAGGGAAATTCAGACTTTTCCCCAGCCATTTTCAGATTTTACTGACAGTAGAAGCTTTAATTGTCCTTTATATTTTTTTTACAAATTTTTCATTAAAAATCTAACAATCACTATTTTCATGATGTGCACGGTAATGAGAAGTGGCCTAAACTATGGCTCACCGCACACCACATTGGCCCCATTATGATTTCCCATTGGATTTCCGGGAGATTGACATGTTTACGCTTTTTACGATACTACAGTACCCTCGCGATAAAGCACTGAAGAAGTGTACAATTTGGAAGGGCCGTAACCCCTATTAAAGCTATCTGCACAAACTTTCTAGCGCCGATTTTGGAACGTTCGAGGCTCCTGGTTCTAAAATAAAAATGATTCAATATAAATCAAGAACAAATTAGTGATAATCGAAATCGAAACAAGTTCTATATTAATAACATCCCGTTATGGACTAAATAACAACTCAAGACTTCATATCCCTTTGTCATCATGATGCACCAACTCAGCCCCGGGGAGTAACTCGCTAGTGCTGCATTAGTGCATCATGCCGAATTAGCAGGAGTGTAGGACTCTGCAGGACAGCAATGACATATGGATGCGGATCTTGATAATCAGTATTTTGCCCCTCTTCATGATCAGACAGCTCTCTCGATCTGACAAGTGCTATCCAACATTGAATACGTATTAAATGTAAAGACATAATAACTAAATCTATTGACGATTAAATTTGGGGTTATTGCAGGAGGGTGTTGGCATATTTTCAATGAGCCAACCCATAGCACACCCTTTAATTTAGAACATGATAAAAGGTGGGTGCCTTTGAACCATTGCTGAAGACAACCAAAGTTCTAATGTCAGGTAATTGGCATTATTTATCGCCGCGTCAGGTTTGAGTGCCTTGGCAGTCACACACACTCTCCCCGTGTATAACTGCTAATTGTATCAATCTTGCTTACTGTAGTAACTACACTTAGCAGTCTAGCATCCAATGGCTAACGGTATTAAACCATTGTTAAGTGTATAAAGCATCAAAAGTGAAGTAACTCATTTTATTTCTTGTAACACTAGGGATGCCGAAAGTCTATCTACACCAATAAATGTTATCTGTTTCATAATAGCAATATAATTTTCTATCTGAGGAATAGCTCTGTCTCTTCTGCTGCGTAATTCAAAATTGCAGTTCAAAGGATTATAGAATCCATTTTCAGGGTTAAAGTTGCATATTCTTCAAAATCCAAAGAGAGACTCGAAATTCCGCAATATAAACACAATGTTAGTATATACTTTATTCTCAATGGTAAACTTGTAATCCATGTTTTTGAGATCTAGCATTGTACTTTTACCAAAATCCAAGTTGGCTATTATTCATCCCGACTATATAGTGTCAATTCATACATTTAACAGTTGCCTTACCAACTGCTAAGTGTATTAATATGTTTAACTGTATCAATAAAACTTCTATATTCATGCATTCATGCATTACTTTAGTTAGGATTTAGTAAGAAATAATTCTGCTTTAAGAAAAAAAGAGAACAGTTTTGATACACTAAGCAATGCAAGAATTGTTTTTTTCCAATAATAAACATAGACATAGCCCCCTTTTCGGTGAATCCACTGAGGCAAAATCCATCGGATGGGATGGACCTCACAATGTGAAACCAGTAGTATAGTATGTATCGGAACGGGACTATAGTTAAGTACTGTTTATTACTCAATCGACATGCAGCCAATCAGAGGCCTCCATTTGGTCACGTGACCCCCTCATTTGCATAATTACGTAATAGGCCACGCCCCCTCATTTGCATAATTACGTAATAGGCCACGCCCCCTTGATCACCAGCCAATCAGGGCCGCCATTTGGTCACGTGACCCCCACGTGACCCCCTCATTTGCATAATAGACCACGCCCCCTTGATCACGTGACCCCCTCATTTGCATAGTAGACTACGCCCCTTTGATCACCAGCCAATCAGTGGCTTCCATTTGGTCAGGTGACTCCCTCATTTGCATAATCATGGATCACGTGACCCCCTCATTTGCATAATAGGACTACACCCTCTTGGTCACGTGACCGGAAGCGCTCTTTATTTAGAGAATAGGCCACACCCCCTTGGTCACGTGACTTGACCCCCTCCCTCATTTGCATAATATAGACAATAGACAGACTACGCTTCCCTTTTGGTCACATGACTTGGACTAGCTAATGGGAGGCTTCTATAAGGGGCGAGGGGAGGGGAGGGGGGGAGGGGGGCACTTTAAGATGCATGGGGAGGGGAGGGGGGGAGGGGGGCACTATTTATGGGGTGGGCGGGCACTTGGGGGGGAGGGGGGGCCTTTGGGGTCTGCTCGGGAGAAAAAAAAAATTATCTGATCTCTAGGGAATCGCTTCCTCTCTACCCCCCTTTAGGGGGGTAGGGAGGAGGCGAGTCGGAGGTGACTGTAGAGGAGTTTTTCGGTGACTTGATGCTTTTCAAACGACTGTGCTGATAGTTGATGAATTTGACTTTTTGACTTGAATATTTCATGCGACTTTGTGACTTGTAAGCGAAAGCGAAAGCGACTTTGCGACCCGTAACCCTTTAAATAAAGAGGTGACTTTGTAACCTCAGGGGGGAGATCCTTCTACACCCCCACGGAGTAGAAAGGATCTCGGTTGATTGACTGTACTTTGACTTGTTGTTGTAAACAAAAAAAAAAAGAAAAAAAAAAAAAAAAAAAAAAAAATCAATGAATAGAACGACCCCCTCATTGCTAACAAAGGAACGACTTTTGAATTACACAAATGACCCTCTTTTTGTAGGGGTTAGCGGTAACTCGACTTGAATTAGAGTATTAGGGAGAGCAAAACGCGACCACACACCGTCTTAGACTGTCGTCTTACGGCCCGGATAACAATAACCCTAGTTACCTCGGTTACTGTTGCTCAAGAGGCGGCGATGGATCTGGTCACGTGGATACTGAAAGAAGGTCTACCTATAACCACCACGCTAGTTTGAACGCGGCGGGTATGAGTCATCATGGGGCCCTTGACGGGTGGGTCCTCCCCATGCAGCCGTATGTCGAATTTAAGAAATGCCCATGTCACACGTCACTAAGGGAGAAAACGTTTTTTGAAAATATTTAGAACCCGAATTTGAGCATTCTGGTACATTTTTAAGGACCCAGACACTGCAAAGCCGAGTACCATCCAAGAGAAAAAAAAATTTGGCGAAATGTTTAGGCTTGAAATGGCACTTTTCTGATGCACTCTTTGAACATTTTTTTTTTTCCTCATGTCACTATGGTCCATGGCACATGTGGGACTCAAGAAATGCCACATGTCCCATGTCACTTAGATGTCCGTGCCCGTGTCGTCGTATCGAATTTTAAGAAAATGCCCATGTCACCATATCGAATTTAGGGGTCTAGTGACATCAGCATGTCCGGCTATCCTCCACAAATTTAGCTCTAAAATGTTTACTTTTTTTTTTGGGCTGATTTTTCATCATTTAAAAAAAAAACAATAGGTTGTTTGAAATGTTTGCTGTTGTAAATAGAAACAAAAACAAAACAAAAGCGCATGGTAAGATTATGTCACATTGCAAGTGGCGGGTCCGCTCGAGGCTTATTCAGCCTCTTCCTGGATCCGCGACTGCCAATGTGATCATATACTAATCACCGGTGTTTACGGTATTATATACTAAGGTATGAGACGGGTCTTACAGAAAAGGTGTCTAAAGAGCCCTGTGACCTGATTGAAATGACGTCAGCGCCGTCTGCTCGTCAGTGCCCGGCTGTAGCCCGTAGGACATGTTATTCTGCTTTTCTGGATGTTTTGAAATATTTTGATTTAACTGTTAATACCTGATAACAAGCCTCTGAAGCAGATTTTTGGTCGAGCACCTGTTCTCTACTCTTCCATCGATTAGCTGCTTCAGCAAAAAAAAAAATCGCGCGCGCAGTCTAGTCTATATGACGGAGTCGCTAAAGCTCTGTTTAGAGAGTGGAACTTGACCTTGAGTATAGACTCAGTACTAACTGAACGCCCCGCGGGGTCACCCCTCACGTGGGAATATGTACAAGCTCTGGTTCTTCACTTTACAGCTTGACTAAAACTGAGACGCGTCCATGATAAACTCTAGCCTTTTTTTTCCTTTACTAGGATCGAGAGAGAGATTTTAAATGGGGCGTTTATCTAAATAGCGTGGAACTAAAATCAGGCTGCGGCAGATAGTATCTCTGCGCACCTCAAGACTCAACGTAACTTTCACTCTCCAGCAGAAGTTTAGTTGTGACTAATGATGGGCGGCGACCGTCGTGCACTGGCGGACATTGGAGAGTGTTGGAGAGCTGAACCTTACAGACATATAAATCAATCGCTTTGGTGGAAATATCTCGCCATAGATTGGAACCAAATACTTATCTAATGGAATCGTTATCAGTTTTCAGTTTTCTTGCCGTACAAAATTTATTTCCCACTCTTCACGTGGTGATAGCTGAAGGTCGCTCGTCGTAGGTACGTGTGACCGGAACACCCTTTTTGTTTTTGGCGCGGGTTGACATCAGATTTGTACCGTACTGTCGCGATTAAGAGCTCTGAGGGAGGGCTTTTCAATTCGGTGAAGTTCTTACTCAGGAGCTATATACAAGCCAGGCGCTGGCGCTTATTCAAAGTCGCGATTTTAGTGCTTGAGAAAAAACATTTGGAGGCTCTTATACTCCGGCGCTTATAAAAGACCGGCACGCTTTTCAACACTAGTTGCTTTATCGCGACCGTACGGTATGACTTCGGTGTCAAAAGATCCCAAACTCCAAATAAGGAAGTGAAACGACGTCGTCTGTCTACCTCGCGCGCGTCATAGCGTCGTCGAAAATAGTGTGACGTCAGCATCTCTCAGGTGGCTAGGAAGTCAGTTCGACAAAATGGCTCACGGAGTGAACTTCGTGGCCGTTTCTCGATCTATGATCGATGCGGCCGTGGAGAAGGAATTCGTAGCCGTGCAACAGAGAGAGGAGGCGGAGAGACAGAACTTCGTGGCCGTTTCTCGATCTATGATCGATGCGGCCGTGGAGAAGCAGTTCGTAGCCTCGCTACAGAGAGAGGAGAGACAGCGGACTGCTGCTGAAGCAGAGGGTGTGGTGGATGAGCTGATCGAGAACGTCGCTGATCAACTCATCCGCCGGTGCGTGGAGCAGGTCAAGCAGCAAGTCTGCATGGAGGAAGGCTTACTGCCCGCCGTGCTGGAGGAGCTGCTGAAGGACTGCCACGCGTTATGACCACGCCCTCCGCTTCAGCAGCAAGGTCCCTGCGACCCTCTCTCTACCAAACGGTCCTTTTAAGGACCAACCACTGATCACAAAAGTTGAAAATCAATCTCAATATAATATACGCATCAGAAAAACCCTAATACGCTATACACTGAAACCCTGTTGAGTAGGTAGATCGAGTTGGGCATTTTTTTTTTTAGGAAGAGCAATCAGGTCATCGTGTGGAGATCATCAGGTGTCCTGTGTGTGTGTGTGTGTGTGTGTGTGTGTGTGTGTGTGTGTGTGTGTGTGTGTGTGTGTGAATTTTATACAAATACAATTATTCATTCCTTTCAGCAAGAAAATTAGCTCAATGTAATCATATGATTTTAACTGCCCTACTTATCAGAGCCTTGACGACATCTGACCGCCCCCCTTTTCAAGATCTAAATGGAAATTCACCGCCACCGCTTTTCAGAGTACTGCAGCGCCATTACCTAATTCTTTTTGTATGTGAAAAAAAACAGCACTGATAAGGGGTTTAATTAGACAGATATTGGTTTCTACACTATCAAAAAAATAAAACCCTCAGCGCTTTAATGCTAAAGGTGGCAATAGTGCTTTAATGCGCTACGCCCTTTGTCGATATGCCAGTGTATGCATGCATGCAGCCCTGGTGAGGAACTCTGAGTGCCGCATTCATGACTTATGACGACAACGGGCACTGCATATTAAAGCGCTATGCGACTATTAAAGGGTTAGATCCAGTCTTGCTACAGGCATCCATAATGCTATACCCAGAGTTGGTGGTCTGGTCCAGACTGCTGTACACAGATTGTAGACGGGATGGCGGGTTGCTGCCAGACTATCCCTCTGGTACGATATGCGGCTGGCGCGGCCGAGCCTGTCTTATATGATGCTGAGTCTAACTATGTATTAGATACCCTACGAGTAACTGAGAGTATGTCAAAATAATCACGGCAAACTGACTGGCGTCTTCATAGGATCATAGGGTGGTTATTATTACATAACTCAGTAACCTTTGGTTATGTGTTAGATAGAGTACACTTGGACACGGTTATTCCATATACCCACTGCCCCACAGGGTCAAGACGAGGTGATTTAAATAATAAGACCCAGACGGGTAAAATAGCCAAAGTCAACAATGACCTGTTTTTTTTTTTTTTTGTTTTTTTTTTTAGCCAATATGGACAAAGAGACACGGGGTGCTGTACACAGGTTGTGGACGGGCTGGTGGGTCACTGCCAGACTATCTCCCTGGTCCGATATGCAGCCGGCGTGGCCGAGCCTGTCTTATATGATGCTGAGTCTAACTATGTATTAGATACCCTACGAGTAACTGAGAGTATGTCAAAATAATCACGGCAAACTGACTGGCGCCTTCATAGGATCATAGGGTGGTTATTATTACATAACTCAGTAACCTTTGGTTATGTGTTAGATAGAGTACACTTGGACACGGTTATTCCATATACCCACTGCCCCACAGGGTCAAGACGAGGTGATTTAAATAATAAGACCCAGACGGGTAAAATAGCCAAAGTCAACAATGACCTGTTTTTTTTTGTTTTTTTTAGCCAATATGGACAAAGAGACACGGGGTGCTGTACACAGGTTGTGGACGGGCTGGTGGGTCACTGCCAGACTATCTCCCTGGTCCGATATGCAGCCTGCGTGGCCGAGACTGTCTTATATGAGGCTGAGTCTAATTATGTATTAGATGTGCTACGAGTAACTGAGAGTGTGTCAAAATAATCACGGCAAACTGACTGGCGACCTCATAGGTCAGTTATTATTACATAACTATTATTACATAACTCAGTAACCTTCGGTTATGTGTTAGATAGCGTGCACTTGGACACGTTTATTCCATGTACCCGCTGCCCCACAGGGTCAACACGAGGTGTTTAAATAATAAGACCCAGACGGGTAAAATAGCCAAGTCAACAATGTCCTGTTTTTTTTTAGCCAATATGGACAAAGAGAAACGGGGTGCTGTACACAGCTTGTGAACGGGGTGGCGGGTCGCTGCCAGACTATCCCCTGGTCCGATATGCAGTAAATTTTCTGCACCGTGTGACAACGACCGATCAGCTACCAACCTATTTTTGGTTATTTTTCTATTCAGTTTTTGATCAGCGCACTTTATTATCGTGGTTTTTTTTTTTAAATTTTTTAATCATAAATAATATGTAGACTTGGAAAAAAAAAAGAGAGCTGACATGTCGCTGTTTTGTCACTAAACCCAAAGACCCACCCACCCCGTAGGAAGGGTGGACGTTTGTGAACGTTCCCTTAGGTCTCTATTCTTTATTTATTGTGTGGCCCCTAAAGAGGGGCCAACCAACTGACACTGTCAGTTGGTTAGTAGATGCTACTCAACATGGGCATAATTAATTACACCTAGTGTTGAGAAACAACATGACTGAGCTCAAAAGGCCCCCGTTGGGTGGGGGCCCTTGTGGCACAACGAGTTGGTTCGTTTTTCAGATTACCGACTCGGCGAGAGTTTCTGCCTATGTATCTTTTATAAAGCCTAAGATATGGTGTGGTATTTTTCATCTCGCTATAGTTTAGTTGGTATTCAAAGAAACTGCCTCATTTCTATCAGAAATACACAATATTGAATTGTTTTTATATTTTAATATATTCAGAAGCACACTTTGTTGCCTATATAGCTCATTATGCGTTGAAATGTTCGCGAGCATCGTAGGAATGTACAAATCCCCTATTGTGGCGCCATCTGACGAAAGAGCAAGGAACTATACGTGACCTGAACCCCGCCCTCAGCGCGTTCGTTATTCGCATCTTTGACAGCGACTAAGAGACGCTCAAACTGTCTCTTATTTAGTTTGAACTTATCACAAATTTGTCTTTGATAGGTCGTAGATCGACTTCTGACTTTTTAGTTAGAATAAAAAACAAGTGACGCCGCCACAGACCCGCGCATTAACGCGCTCCGCCGTCTTCAGAGGGCCGAGTCTATAGTACAGTAGATTCTACTGTGTACTTACACTAACAGTGCTACATATACATACCTGAGTCATAAGTGGGTTTTTTTTTTTGGTTTTTTAGGGGAAAAAAAGTGATCTACTCACCCAAACCGCTATTAGTAGGTAACCTGTATGACCCATGCCGCAAACATCTGCCTCGTGACTGATAGTGTACCGGTGGTGAAGTGCTGTTGCAAGAACAATTGAGGCTCTTTATATAGCTGAGAGAGCGAATGGACTAATCTTGTTTTCACCTTGAGCCCCACCCTATTCCAGAGAGGGTATCAAAAATCGCATGTACACGTATATGGGCTTATAGCTGGTGAATAGATAAGGCGGGGCACCTGTGTATACTAAGACTCCAGGGGGCGTTTTAACGACAGGTGTGACGCGCCAGCCCGTGGAGGGAGCTTTTTTGTTTTTCACCTAGAGAGCGTATACAAAGCCTACAGGGGGTGATTAACGCCCGGTGTGACGCGCCAGCCAGTGGCCGGATCACCTCATCTTCTAAGCTTTTGTTTTCACCTAGAGAGGGGATCGAGAGTGTATACAAAAAACTACAGGGATGTTTAACGCGGCCAGCTGCCTACATGCTATAGTCTAAGCCTGTTTTCAGCTAGAGAGGGATCTACATCACCTAAGCCCTTTCCACCCTTAAATCGATCTGATAATTACCATAAAGAAGAGTAATGCGCGTTACATGTATATGGGCTTATAGCTGAGTAAGAGCTTAAGATGCTAGTCAACTGTGTATGCAAAAAAACAAACTACAGGGGGTGTCTAAAGTCGATTGTCATGCGCCAGCGGGCGGACAGAAGTCTGCCACTCTAGCTGTGACTACAAGCGCGTGCGTGTGGTAGACAGCTTAAATCAAACACGAGTTAAGCTCCTTATAGCTTCCTACTGTCTGCGGATTCGAGTCTTTTGTTTTTTTCATGTATTTCCTCGGAGGGTCGAACAGGATTAAAGATGTAACGAACCCGCGCCTACACAGGTAGACAGCCGGTCGCCTTCCTAGTGAGAGTTTTCCTCCTGAGTTAAGAAGCTTATCTCGGAGCCTAGTACATAAGCGAGAGTGAAACATGAGTCCCACACACTTCTTCAACCACCTTCAGCATGGCGTCATCAGGAATCACTCTACGTTCTACCGAATGTGAGCAATCCCAACACTACTACAGAGCCGCGACAACACCACATGAGGAGACGTCCATGTTTACTGATGAGTCAACAAGTAGCAAGGTGGAGGTTGGTTTTTATCAAGATTCGTACGGGTGGCTGGAAAGTGTGAGGGCTACTTCTGCAGCTAATGCTGCTGCTCGTGCAAAACGTGAAGCTCGTAAGGTGGAAGTTGGTTTTTATCAAGATTCGTACGGGTGGCTGGAAAGTGTGAGGGCTACTTCTGCAGCTAATGCTGCTGCTCGTGCAAAACGTGAAGCTCGTATCGCTGTTCGTGCTACACATGTAGCATACGAAGTTGCCAATGCTGCTAACAACGTTGCTGTTACTCTCGCCGCTGCTGCTCGTGCTGCTAATCTTTTTGCTACTGTTTCCGCTCTTGCTACCGATGCTGCTGCTACTGATGCTGCAACGTCTGCTAAAAGTGTCGCTGTTGCGGCTGCTGCTAGGGCTAATGCTATTAATGCTTGTACAGCTGCTAAAAAAATAGCCTGTTTTGCTTATGCTAGTCGCAGTGTCGCTGTTACGGCTATGACTGATGCCCATGATGCTAAGTTACGGGCTTCTGCTTTTGCTGAAGATGCTGTTGATGCTCAAGATGTTGCTGCTGCTGCTGCTACTGCTGCTGATGAGGCTGCTGCTGCCGCTGCTGCTGCTGCTGAAGATGCTGCTGCTGCTGCGGCTGATGCTCTAGACACCTATGACGCTGCTGCTCTAGACACCTATGACGCTGCTGCTGCTGAAGATACTGCTGCCGCTGCTGCTACTGCTGCTGCTGAAGATGCTGCTGCCGCTGCTCTAGACACCTATGACGCGGCTGCTGCTGCTTTTGCTGAAGCTACTGTTGATGCTGCTGCTGCTACTGCTGCTGCCGCTGCTGCTACTGCTGCTGCCACTGCTCTAGACACCTATGACGCTCCTGCTACTCCTGCTCTAGACACCTATGATGCTGCTGCTGCTGCTGCTGCCACTGCTCTAGACACCTATGACGCTCCTGCTACTCCTGCTCTAGACACCTATGATGCTGCTGCTGCTGCTGCTGCCACTGCTCTAGACACCTATGACACTCCTGCTACTCCTGCTCTAGACACCTATGATGCTGCTGCTGCTGCTGCTGCTGCTGAAGATGCTGCTGCTGCTGCTGCACTAGTCATCTATGACGTGGCTACTGCTCTAGACACTTATGACGCGGCTGCCGCTGCTGCTGCTGCTGAAGATGCTGCTGCTGCTGCTGCTCTAGACACCTATGACTGAAAACATAGTAGGCGTTATTTACAAACACTGCTGTTACCTATGCCTAAACTTAGTAGGTCTTATTTACAAACAAGAGAGCCACGTGGTGTTGTTTACAAACAAAGAGAGCCACGTGGTGTTGTTTACAAACAAAGATAGTCACGTGATGTTGTTGTGGTCTATCATGTCAATGAAGGGGTCACGTGATCAAGGGGGCACGGTCTATTATGCAAATGAGGGGGTCGCGTGACCAAATGGCGACCTCTGATTGGCTGGTGATCAAGAGGGCGTGGCTTATTATGCAAATGAAAGGGTCACGTGATCAAGGGGGCGTGGCCTATTATGCAAATGAGGGGGTCACGTGACCAAATGGAAGCCTCTGATTGGCTGGTGATCAAGGGGGCGTGGTCTATTACGTAATTATGCAAATGAGGGGGCGTGGCCTATTACGTAATTATGCAAATGAGGGGGTCACGTGACCAAATGGAGGCCTCTGATTGGCTGCATGTCGATTGAGTAATAAACAGTAGTTAACTATAGTCCCGTTCCGATACATACTATACTACTGAAACCTATGGACGAATCTCGCCCGATCCAACGGATTTACCTCAGTGGATTCACCCCTAAAGGCGACACATTTAGCTTTAGCAGTTGGATGGTTGTTTGCTTAATGTATGTAATACAGATAGCCGGATTGATACAATTAACGGTTATATACCCCCTGTAGTTGCACTGCCCTATAGTAGGGTGTTTTATTGGAAAACAATCTGCTGTCTCACATAATGTTTGAATAGTAGTTCTTATAGGGAAGATGTGATCTGATGTAAAGAAAACACAGAATAATGATATTTCAGGGGGATATGGTTTAGTCTCATTGAAAGTTGGACAAAGTACTCCATATTAAATTTTACCCCTGCCGGTCTCTGGTGTCTGCTATTCAGCTGGCAGCACACTGGAGGTACAGTCATTTATTTTACCAACTTAATACATAATTCTGTGCCTTTAAGTGCGCATTGGGGGCCGTCAATAAAGCATGTCACGGCGGAGGGGGTGGGAGGGGATCTTGGGCATAGAGTGTGACAAACAATAATAAAGGTATGGGGAAAAGTGTGACAAGGGGAGTGGGTAGGTGTCATAAATGGTCCATACTTTATGGATGGCCCCTTACTTACATACAGTTTATTAAGGAACAGATAATGGAAATGAGACCGTAACTAAGCTTAACCCTACGAAGAGGAACAGGATTTTGAAACATTCGCCAGCGTGATTCCATTTTGATAGCATAGATACATAGAGTAAAAGGCACATTTCTAATTGTTGTTTGGAAATATGGTTTTTGCAATAACATTTCATTAACCCTGCGCTAGTTGTTCAATTCTGGAATATACTTTATACTTGGCTTAGCATTGGCTAAGGTGGTGCATAATGCCCCTATTAAAACTTTAAGTGCCAGACACTGCCAGTGTATACAGCGCTGCATCTGAGCACTCACTGCAGCTTCACAGACCCATTTTACTCCAGTTACAAGATTATAGCACATATCTATATATCGCTAATTTGTGCGCTTACTTGTTGGTGTCGAGCTTTCTTATGATAATGAGGTAATTCTATTCAAATTTTGAGGGACAATTGTGTGCGACTATGTATGAGTTCCGCCCAGATCTGCCCTGCAGCAGGCCTGATATATCGCTGTTGTGTTTAAGGCCACTCACATACACATACTTTCGGGCCATACACTGGTACACTTGTCTTAATATATGTTGTATTATATCTAGTACCCTTTCCACTGGTGTAATTGTCTTGACATTACGTTGTATCATATTTAAAACGTGATAAAACACTTAAATTGATCTTAGATTTGCGTCCATTGTGCATAACTATCCGCCTATATAGGTAGCCATGGTAGGACTGAAAGAGCAAAGGCAAACTTCTTTGTGTCACACTAAATGATAGATCCAACAGTTCAGAGAAATCTTTATCATGTGTCTATATCATTTACAGCCATCTGCGTGAGGGTTAGAGGAGGGCACAATGCGCTCTCTTCGGGATCGGATGTTGTCAACCTCCATCCCATCGCTCTATCCAGTCATTAACCCACGGTGGACGGCTGAGACAAAGGATTCGCACCTTGGTTATTTCGCATAAGTCAGATAGACGACACCTGGACAGGGTTCTTCCATGTACCCACTGCCCACTGGTCAGTGACTCGGTGTGTAACACCTCGTCTCGACCTGGTGGGGCAGTGGGCATATGGAAGAACCCTGTCCAGGTGTCGTCTATCTAATGTCTATACCAAATAGAACCACATCACCGAGAATCTGCAACATACTCATTACTAGCCCCAACAGCAGAGGGTAAACATCTATTTGGGCTATAATACTTATATGCCCAAATGCATCAGGATGCACCAATTCAAGTCTAGGAATGTAACCGATTTTATGGGTGGCATGCCCTCAAAACGCTTCCCCCAGTATAAGCCCTACATCTATGTTACATCTACATCTATTTGACTTTGCCCATCCCCCCCCCCACTGCCCAACTGAAGAAGAATCCTGGCTCTGCCCCCCCCCCCTCCCACCTTGAAATGGTTCTGCCGCCTCTGATTATTAATACATTTCTGTATTGTATTGCTTTTAGTTTTAACTAAACCATCTCTGATAAGGAGTTTACCACAAATTTCTAATATGCCTACATAATATCTATCATTTTGAGGTTTGCCAAAATGTTCCCATTTCACATGTCTATTGACGTTCAACCTAAATATAAATCAGAACAGGACTTTTGAATGATTTTCAGTAAGATAGGGCCTTCAGTTGTATATTATTGTGTGTAGAGCAATACAAGGTACCTTTACTAGTGCGATAATGTGCACCAAGGGGCATGAGCGTCTCCAAACAGAATACTAAGTGTTGCGTGCATCTTGTATGGGACTTCCATGTTAGGGGTCAGTGTCCACAGAGACTTTGACAGCTGAAGGTGTCATGACAGGGATAAGTCGAGTCTGACCTATGACCTCTGCGTTATCACCAAGGCTGGGGAACTCTGTCACAGGCATGATATGTGAGGTTTTATTGGTTTTGGCATTTATGAATGAAACATACGAAACTAGTAGTGGACACTATCTTGAAATGGATTCACTCATATTTCATCGACATTGCACATAATACCAGCAAGCGGTCCTTGACGGGTTATCTCAAGCTACCATCCTAGAGCAATGGCAGGGGGTATTCTTTACTCTGTGTTCGCAGACAGCAGGTACTTGTACTTCATGCATTTAACCCTTTAAGGGAAGCATAGTAAAGTGATGCACTAAGCCTTTTCTCTTCATGATGCATGAAAGCGGCCCTTGAGAGTTACTCCGCAGTTTTGCATTCAATCATCATGCCAAGCCTAGAGGTGTGATGCATGCATGATTCCCTGGTATAGAATGTTATCACCCACACCTCCCCACTTATCTGATGTATGCTATAA
The DNA here is from genome assembly GCA_947462335.1 of Harmothoe impar. Classification (NCBI taxonomy): domain Eukaryota; kingdom Metazoa; phylum Annelida; class Polychaeta; order Phyllodocida; family Polynoidae; genus Harmothoe; species Harmothoe impar. Next base: position 75,730,304 of record OX381710.1, on the reverse strand, counting down.
GATTGGGCAGGGACGAGCGTGTTTGTTATTCAGGCATTGACCCCTAATTTATGAAGTGAGGCCAATATTATATATATATATATATATATATATATATATATATATATATGTTTATATATGTATATATATATATATATATATATATATATATACATAAATAAATATATATATATATATATATATATATATATATATATATATATATATATATATAGCTGTATAGTCTAATCATATCCATGACTAGCTAATAACCTTTTTTCCCTTTTCCGTCTAAGGATGTCGCTGCTTCATGTTTTATATGCCTGTATTAGAGCGAGTAAAGATAAAAGGTAATCTTTCGGAATTCATATATAGTGGTTAGATTTAGAATGGTGACTGGCGGAGCCTCTCTCTGACTCTCTGAACTGTGTTAACCAAACAGGTTGGAGTGCCCTCCCGGGATAAACCTCCAATGATTCATAGTAAGGCCGCCTCTCCTTTATTCTTTAAATAACTAAACCTAAGAAATTTGCCAAAGTTCAGAGGATTACCTTATAAATCACAACACACACTTAGGAATTGCGAATACATGTCGTATCTACTGCATGATTGATGACCTCGACATCCAAAAAATATGAATATGTGGCTTAAAATTTTCAAAGAAAAAATACAACTGACTTTCTTTACTTTCCTAAATATCAAAGTTTCCCCCTGAGGGAGGGTATTTGTTTCAGATCACATACATCAGAGGTACAGGCATTCATACACACCCTCCCTCTCCAACCGCAGCCCACCTCCCCCTAACACCTTCTGGGCACCCTGCCACTTAGTAACTGGTGAAAAAGTCGTTAAACTGTCAGGTGGGTTACTCGTCACAATGTCAAATTGGCATGAAACATGAAACACTCAATGACAAATTATACAGCACAGACCGCCGCTAGCATGGCCTCACGGTCACCACATTGTATCACGCAGAGCTAATAATATGTTGAAGTGTCTGTGGATCAGACAGGATCCAATTAACTCTGACACTTAGATCACAGATCGCATGTAAGCATGCTCTCATGCAACTACACTGCTTTGTTCGAGGGGTTGTGGAAGAGCCAGGAGTAATCATAAGTTAAACTGTTCAATCCGTCTTAGTTTGTTAACTGCCGCAGATGGCATCTTCCCATTCTTAAATTTAAATCTTATCGTCCAGCTGTGATGTATGGTTGGAATAATTGCACTCGGCATGGCCCTAAGGTGACGAAAGTTCCAGAATTCATGCATGCTCCCCAGCTAAGTGAGTACAGCACTTGCAATGATGCCAATTCACCCCAGTTTCAAAATTGAATTGGAGGCTCTTTCAGAACAGACTCGTCAGTCATCATATTGCGATTTTCATCAATATTGCAATATCTGCAATTGACGAGGGTATTTGTAGCTGGCAAAATGTGGTATTTACATTAATTTTCTATAGATTCGTATAGGAAATTTTGTGTAAGAAATCTTACTAGTGGTCGTCAGAGAGTGGTGGTCACCAGTTCCCTATGACCGCGTCAGTTGTTCTGAATAAGCCTCCAAGCGTAGGCAAGGTTTGATTTTGGTCTGAGCAGGTGTAAGATGATGGAGTATAAGTTTAACAGTCTAATAATATATACCAGCGTTTTTGCAAACTGTTTAACAGGTGATGCAATGATGAGGCAATACTGAGGCATATATGTTAACCCTTTATCAATGGCATGTCCTTATTTGTCGTCATGATGTCCCAAACTAGCCCCACTTGTAATGGCATAATCGATTCAAACACTATAGTGTGTATATATATATATATATACATGTATGTATGTATATATATATATATATATATATATATATATATATATATATATATATATATAAAAAAAATATATATATATATATATATAACCCTTAAAGCGTTACCAGCAGTACATTGTTCAAAACAAGTATAGACATTTATTTTTAATCAAACTTAGTGTGCGAACAGGTCAGATAGAGGGATATGCATTGCCAGTCGGATAGTATAGATTGTGATAACACATCTAGGCCTATGCCATGGGGGCATACCTTGAGAGAAGTGTGGGGGCTTGGTGTGGCCAAACGGGGAATTCTCCTGCAGTTTTAGAATGAGTCCTACTAAATCTGAGGGTCTAGATAGTGGGAGAGATCTCGCATGACGATTTAAAGAAAGGCTCATGTTCGATGCCACTAAGAAAAACCCATCCCACTATGTCACTAAATAATGCAATCATGGCCTAGTTGTGATAAGTGTTAGGGCCATAACCCATTACCCGATTTGGAGGCATTATCGGCCGATACATTGACAAAATTATACTACAATGTACAAAGTACCACATTGGGTCTGTCTGTTGAGGGTGTATCGGCCGATAATGACTCCAAATCGGCTAATGGGTTATGGCCCTTAGGCCTACATATTCGATGTAAAGTGAGTGCCAATCGTTCATAAGGGGGGAGGGGAGCTAGGTGGTCGATTGCAGTGCCCTCCTGACCCAAGTGCCGAATCCCCCCCCCCCCACTTTGATCTTTAGTAATACCCTCTAATCCCAGCTGACAATTAGGGTGAGCCCAAGAAGACTCTTCTATTGGGTCTGGTGGGTACAATTGATGCACCAACTTTTCTAGAATACCGATTATTTTATGCCAAAACCGATACATCGATACACCCTCAATGGAACAGGGAGCCCGGAATTTATCCTTCTAAATCTGCACAATTTGTGTAAATATTCCATTTAGAGTTTGCCGGGTACTCTGTTGTTAAGTAATAATGAAAAAAATGTACTTTGCACACCATAAGTATTAAGGGAAATGGTCTCGGAGTGTGCTCAAAGTTCTACTCAGTCTATATCTTTATCTTTCTGTATGCCTCCCCCACCTCCGAATCGCTGCAAATAAGGATTATAACCTATCAAATTGAATATCCACAGTGGTTGTTTAAAGGAGCAGTCTCACCACTCGCACTTGACCACATAGTAGACAAGTACAGTATTAAAATTGTGAGTGGCATACGTTAGTGGCATACGTTAGTGGATTTTAAGAACTGCTCATGTGGGCCTAGAAATAATAACCATGGAGTATATATCGCTGTAATAACCATAGCTTTTTCGGAAGGAGGGGCACCATTTTTACCCACTTATGGGGGGTGGGGGGGGGGGGGGGGGTATATACATAGGTCATAATGATCTATTTTCGGAAAGGGGTGCACCTTTTCTTTTCACCTGGACTTGTAGCTGCCAGCGCACATGTAGCTTCCATTAGAGTTGCCACCACTCTTAAGGAACATTCATATAATGACGTCACCTTTTATTGGGCCATTTTCAGGACCCCCTACCCCCTTGTCACCTTTTGTCACCTACTAGCAATAACCCCCCCCCCCCCCTAAGAAAGACGTCACTAATTTTGAAGACCCCCCCCCCCCCAGACTTCTCTCCCCAGCTGTTGAACTTTCTCACGGTCTTACACAGATCATAATTAATACAAGTCATTTGTGCCTGACATATAGCTGGGAGATATAAACACCAGGCTTGGAATAAGCACCCGTCTTCTATATGTGTCTGGGGTAGTCATACCTCCAGATCAATAAATGCCAGGGCACCCATATATGACGGTATGGTATGAATCCACCGTAAATTTCTGTGTATAACCTTATTAAGCTCATAGCGCCACCTGCTAGACTTTGGAAAAAATTGTATACTCCTCATTCGGAGTATGACTAGAGGGTATTCAGTACTGTACTAAAATAGCAAAAACGTGTGTATAAGCCGGCCAAGGTCAATCCCATCACGCTACTGATGTGACTATTAGCTGCGTCCTCTCTGTGGAAATTTAAGGTTATCATTCAGAAATGTAGATATAATAAAGCCTGAATAGCCTCTAAATTATCCTCAATGATAAATATGTCCTATACTAGTATATAGACATACATTGAGGAGCGGTAGTAGTCTAAATAATTTTTTGTACTGTGTGACAATGGCCAATTAGTTGCGATTCCAGGTAGATAGCAGAGATACTGTTGGATTGACATCAGTGATGATAGGCAAAATATCAGTGTAATTCCCTCAGCCTGATTAGTTATTTTCATTTAATTTTTATCTCGCCTTTTTTACTGTTGTCTATATTCGTAAATATGTCTGGACTTAAAAAGGTGATGTCACACAGACCTCGACACCACCCCCATGTCACTTTTTGTCACCAAACCCAAAGACCCACCCACCACCTGGTAGGTGACTTCATTTGTGAAAGTTCCCCTACATACATGTACGTATTGTATACCAAAGTATATAAAGTGTAGAAAATATGTCTCCAGTCCTTGTTGATTCTTTATTCACGTGTCACCTCTTCGACAATTGTACCATCACAATTTAGCCCCGGCACACTCTTCAATTTAATGGGGTGAGCAGGGACAAGACTAAGCACCCCCTCGCCGAATAACATCGACAGGGGACAAGGCATTTCTTGAAATTGACAAATGACTCACGGGGCCCTCCCTATGGAAAGGGGAGTTTTAGTTTTTCTAATCATGGTGTACTATTTGTTACAAAGCCTGATTCCGCCACCCTATCCTGACCGTGTGGCCGGGTCGTAGCGGCTAGTACACGGTATTGCCGATAGGGGTCACTAACTTGCCGCCACCCCTGGTTTGGGACTGAGAAAACTCAAACACTAATGCCATTAGGGTAACTGGGGGCAGACAACAGAACTAACAGCTGATGATTCGCCCATTTCCCTGCCGATCAGAGGTTATCTGAATTTTTAAAATGTATTCCCCAAGATAATGACTATCTGTTGGTCTTTACAGGATGTAAATCAAGCCTTTGAAAATCGAGTCTTTATAAAGCTTTTTCATTATTGTTGAATAATCTGCAAGAAGGGGATGTTTAATCGTGCAATAGGTAGGGAATGCTCGTCGGCGTGCATGTGGAAATTTAAAGTATGCAAATCGGATGAAATTTTTTTAGACAATTACCATTTGTTCCTACACTCCAATGTCTTCCATCTGATCTTAATGAATGTTTGCGACCAAAACCTTAGCATTCTATAAAAAAAAGTCACCAAAATCTTAATATCAGATATCTCAAAAACTAACTTTGGTATTGTCTTTATATATTTGGAATAGGCATGTATATTGACTGTAAATATTTAGTCACTTTCAGGCCATAGGAATACCATATGCAGGCATTTTTTTGTCATGATGCATGAATGCAGCCGTGGCATATCTACATACCAGGCCTTTATGTTGCATCATGAAGGCAATTTCTCAGATTCTCAAATCTGTAAGGTCAACAAGATGCATGAATGCAGCCTTTGTGAGTTACTCACCAGGTCTGTATTCATGCATCATGCTGATAAAGGGCACAATGCATTAAAGGACTATGCTAGCCGTAAAGAGTTAACCAAATCACCATGACCAGCCAGCACAACATGCGTGACACCAGGTTGTTACAGCTATAGACCAGTGCAGCGAGTCAGGGTGACTTTTCAGAAAAGTTGTTGATAAAGTTTTTGAACATTTCTTGCGTGTGACAGACAAATACACAAATACAACCTGAGCATCCTGTGTTCTAGAATATAATATATGAAAAATAATTGTCCTGTGAATCGCCTGATATGTGATGTTAGCAGACGTAGCCATTACAGTCAATGTTATGAGGTTTCTGCTAAACCCAATGTAAACACAACTTTGTTTTGAAAAAGTCACCCTTTCTTGATGCATGGGTCTATAGACGCTGCACCTCATAATTCAGGACATTCATCTATACAAGGTCTGTGCATGTTGTGTCATCAACGGACAGCCTGAGAGCATAATCTCTGACAGCTAAATTACCCCAAGACTTACATTACTAACGTTGAGTTAGTACAATTGGTGAATGGGGCTCAAAAGGTCTTCAAGATATCTTCTCAAGAGTTTACCATAATTATTTCTTTACTGGCTACTCTTTTTGCTTTCATTGATATTCTCGATTGACAATTTTTATGACGTTTATTCATTTGACCGAAGCTTGAGATATGCCTTAAATGTCTGAGCAACTACATGTCAAAGTACCTATACGTCCGAGCACGGCTCAATACACCCGCCTGTTCCCCCCCCCCAATAAATTGGACACTTTCTTTATTAATCTATATAGACCCTATACCTAATGTCAGAGCACCTAATGTCCGAGAACGAAGATCCCACAGGAATATTAGGTCACTCGAAGAGAGGAGTGTTTCTTATTGTCATGCACATCATCAAAATCGTTGCCAGAACTGCCAGAACTACATAGGCCGACTCTCCAAGCACATCTTGCTTGGGGAAATGAAACCAGGCTTTCTCCCAGTAAACACAAGGACGTTGGTCAGACGTAAATCTACGTTGAATTTTGGTCTGAACTACGTAATTTTAGTAGGTTTATCAACGTCAAAACATTAAGGTTTATTTACCAATCTCAAACCTGCAGGTCTGATTTACGTAGCTCCTGAAGACGTAAATCTATGTTTAACACATTACAAATAATTCTACATAGTGGGACTCAGACAAAGACTTGTAATATAAGGCTAATTTTCAATCTCATCTCATTCTACATAGTATATTCTTGTAGTTCAATTGAACAGCCTGACAGTATAGACAGTATTCCACCATCTTCAGATATTGACATAGGAGTTGTTGGTATAGTGGTTACCACATCTGCCTTCAAATCAGGAGGTTGGGTGTTCAACCCCACAGGTCCCAAGAGATTTTCTTTGATAGAAAGAAGTTATTTTTTTCCAGAAAAAGGGGGGGCACAGCTTGTCTATATGTATTTTCAATTGTCAGCTAGGCCTAGAGGACTATGATATGTAAGTGCTAACTTAAATGGCATGGGTTAGATGTATAACATCTATAGTGTAGCTTTCTTTCTTAAAATGAGTATTACAGAAAAATGAACACCGTGACATCAGATTTATTTTCCATTTCCTATTTGATAAAAAGTTTTCAACAAATAAAATCCAAAGTGAATTGCAGATGGCAATCTAACAACGTATTCATCTTACCACCAAACTAAAGTTCCCATAACAATGGTTAAGAGTTGGTTTTCATGTGGCTTTCCTATTCCGCACTAGCAGGTTGTTTTGGTTCTGCATTGTGAGACCTATAGCTGAAGCTAGTTCCTGGCCTGTCCAAAATCGGGAGTTTTAGGGGTCATAACATTTTGATTGAGCACCGTAACTTGGCATTTTCTTTACATTTCTTACTTCCTAATATGATAAACTATTTCTATGCACAGTTATTTCCAGATATCAATAGAATATCTAGATCATCTAACAGGTAGAAATTCCCTTTAATGCGCCAAAGTCAAAACTCCCCTTTATATCTTCATACCGCCGCCATCTATGCTACAATTTAAGGAAACCTAGTAAACTTTAGCCTAAATGTCTTCTGACCCTCCCCATCCTCGCACGACAGTCGTAACTGCCTGTCCAACTCCACTCCCATGGCCAAAGACGCCGGGAGATGCAAGGGGCAGTCTGCCACAGTGTACCAGCACTGACCGTGACCCCTCCATACCCTCCCAGCCAGCCCTCCTGGCACCTGGTCAAAGCTGTCACCTGGACAAAGCTGACACCTGGTCAAAGTCATTCACATTGGCCCGATTTGATGAGACACAGCCTAAGGTGTCACAGCCAAAGATGCCCCAACTATCTTTGGGACCCCCTCGCCTATCATAGAAATCAAGGCGTCATGACCAAAAGGGCTCCAATTATCTTTGGGACCTCCTCACCTATGATCATATGGTCATTTTTGGTCTGGCTGTACGTCTTCACGGGAGGGGTGCAACTTGGCAGCTGGGCAGGGTGCAGTCTCGGACCCTGACTGTACGTTTACAGTCTAGGAGAGGGATTTGGCATATGTACCTACATTGGCCAACATACCCTGCTATACTGTACATGCCCACTAGTAGTACTAGTATCAGCAACCATGAGAGTATGGGTTCGAACCCCACTCTGGCTCAATTAGTATTATTGTTAATATCTGGACAAAACACCTGAATTCAGCTAAATTACATGGTAACATATTTTCTATGTAATATAAATATGTCAGTATTGGTGATATTTATGCCTCAAATGTATCAAATACAGATTTGATAAAACGTAATGCCTATTGTGCACTCCTCATTAGAAAATAATCCAGGAATCCAGATCATTTTTATTAGATATAAATTTGTCCAGGCCCAGTAATGGGCCTGAAGTGTTCGAGTGGCTGGGCAGGCTGGTGCTAGACTCGTAGTCAAAGCTCATAAAATGTGAGCGAACATTTTTGGACCCCTTAATCAGGTGGTTTTATAGGTTTCGTCCTTTCTTGTGGGGGGGGGGGGAAATTTAACCTGTTTTGAGCCGAAAAGTCTTAGTGTTTCTATGCTTCATAGGGCCCGTGCGCCGATTTTCGGCCTGTAAGGGTGGGCAGTTAACATTTTAGACCCCTTGACCAGGTGGCGTAAAACACTTTGTGTGCTTCACATGAAAACCCGCCCATCCTGTTGTTAAAAGTGATCACTCCAATAGGTGTTTGGGGGTCTGGATGGATGGGCCCCACACTGTTAAAATATTCCGTGGAGAATCAACGTAATTTGACATTGTATCACCGTAGTTGTGATTTACAGTGAGACACCATGAAACTCATCACTTTTACATTGAACATCCGACCGCAGGGAAGCGTCCGTCTCTGCTCTGTCCCGTGGCTCTGTCCCCTGCCAATCAACGGACATTATCTTTATATGATATCAAACATATTAGTATTGTTAAGGAGGGAAGCTAGAGGCTTTATATAAAGTATTGGACAGACCCCAAGGAAGGTCTACTGTAATTGGAGTTATGAATTATAATGAAGGATAATAAGCCATGATAGAAGTTAGCCTACCAGAAAACAAATTTCTTTAAGCCTCCTCCCAACCACCCTCATCCTTCATCTCATCTTATTATTGTATTATATACGTGAAAAATAATAACAACAATAACAACAATAACTTGCTGTAGAAGTTTTACCTTTATTAAAGATTATCTTCTATTCAACCAGTGGAAGCCAAACCATGTATCGTATACGTTATACTGTAATAGCTACAATAATAGCAGTTAGCGAAGGAAATGCGTTGCGCACATGACAGGTTAAATACTATAACTTTATTACTATCGTAACTGTATTATTTTCCCGAAAAAAAAAAAACACTTAAAAAAATCCACATTTCTATCCGAGAAGAGGTCACAGTAGGGGACATCCCGGGAGGGGCATGGGAGGTGTCAAAACTTTTTCAAGGGCATAGGACTGGTCAACCCGAGGTATTCATGCACCATGCCGACACAGGGTTGAGACACTCCCAAAGGGTCAGCATGATGCACCAATGCATCACTGGCGAGTTACCGGGCTGCATTGGTGCATCATGACGACAAATGTAATCTTTTAACGCATCCCGTCCTAAAGGGTTAATATGGACCATTAGCAAACCCGAGGTAGCTCAATAAACACAGAGCTATGCCTAGGCAAGTTACTTGCCAGGGCTGCATTCACGTATCATGCCGACCAAGGCATGATGTATCAAGTAGTCAAGGTATTATGCCGTCCTTAAAGGATTATTATTCATCCAAATATATGTGCTGGGCTCCGTCTGTAGCCTGCTGCACAGGGCAGGGAGTCGGGGGGGGGTCATGTCCCCCCTCCCTTCTGACGTAGGTAATCATACATGATATGTAAACTCACACGATGTAGGACCTATATACCACAATATGGGTGAGGACAAAAATATTATTTGAGAAGGATAAATGAGTAAAATCACACTGTTTGCCGTTTGGACATTCCCAGATGGCCTGACCATAGGGGTAGGGTCTACATATGATGTAACATACTGTAAGGGTCACAAAGAGACCTTATGACTACACTCAATACCACGCGCACCAACTGACCTTTGTCTCCAAGCAGAGTCCTAGTCCTACCGTCAGGTAGGATAGTGTGGGCAACTCTGGCTGCTATACTTGGCTACCTGTGCTACCTGTGTACAGACCCCTGTCCTTTCCTTGCTCCCTACAGTGTTGTAGGTATGCAGACCATGTGCTTTAAGGACCGCAGCAATGTTGACACAAAGCAGAGGGGGGACTTTGCTAAATGTGGGTATATCTCCAGATTAATGC